>BOPP01000004.1:13724038-13784028 GCA_017312745.1 Gryllus bimaculatus | reverse complement strand
CAATAACAATAACAATAACAATAACAATAACAATAACAATAACAATAACAATAACAATAGCAAAAGCAAAAGCAAAAGCAAAAGCAATAGCAATAGCAATAGCAATAGCAATAGCAATAGCAATAGCAATAGCAATAGCAACAACAACAACAACAATAACAATAACAATAACAATAACAATAACAACAACAATAACAATAACAACAACAATAACAATAATAACAACAACAATAATAATAACAATAATAACAATAACAACAACAATAATAACAACAATAATAATAATAACAATAATAACAACAACAATAATAACAATAACAACTACTCCACCTCGGGAGTACATGACCTTTACGTTGGTGGTGGAGTTTGATTACCCCAATGACCTTGAGAGTTATGCCGGCGGTAGCATTGCTACTGGTAGGGCCTCCCTTGCCGGACAGGTTGATGTGGAGGGCCAGACAAAGAACTCCTGAAGAGGAACTCAACAGCCAAAGATGACCTACAGGAGAGGCCTTCAGCAGTCAATGAAAAGAAGGGTTTAGTAATGCCGGCTGGTGATGGAAGGAACCCCTTGCTGGGCCCTGTGAGGGGATGTCCAGAAGTCACTCTGGGTTGCAGTAACGGATGACAGGAGATAACTCATGGTTAAGTGTGATCTATGAACTTGAACTTCAATTAAAATTAATGAGTACAATGAACAGAACAAGAAATGTAATCAGTCTTAACGTGCCTTGTTCTACCAATGCCCCATACCTGCTCAGAAACTAAATTAATGTCACCTTGTCGACGTTTGGCTGTCCCACGGATGTTAGTCCGAGGGACCCAGAGTCGGCAGTAGCTCGAAGCAATCGTCAGAGACGGATAAGGGATGAATTGAAAGGTGTGATATGGTGCTTATACTATGCAAAAGCGAAAAATGAGGGCTCGGAAATAGAAATTTTCAAGGAATAGAGGGAGCGAAACCCAGATATGAGACCTACCCTAGAAAAGGCTTGCCAGTCAACGACGATACATACTCAGCAGTGAACAATTCATAGCAGAACAACTTGCTGACCTTCAGAGAAATGCGGAGTACGTTCTTCGGTCGAACTACCCACGCGACGAACATGGTAGAACTTGAAAACGATGGTGCTGTTGATGGTTCATCTCTTTCCAATGAAACATACGTCTGTGGTGAAAATTCATCTGGCAATAAATCACACGATAAGGATACGATGCCAAATCTCCTTCGACACGAGATAGAAAGAATTCGACAACATCCATTTCAGTCGCGTACACCATTGAGGAGAATATACGAAAATGCCAAAGCTAAGAGAGTGAAAGAGGCAGTGAACTCTGTCTTAAATGAGGTGGTACAGACCTCAGCTAGAGATCTAGATATTACTAAAATCAATCACATTGTGTATGCAACTCGATATCTAGTATCTCGGATATTTTGGTGCCAGTCAGAAACACCGACGGCCGACAGCAGAGCAGAGAAAACAGCCCTGTACCTTCATGGACGAAACGAATTATGAAACGGATAGCTGACACTCGGCGTGAAATATCACTCTTAGCCCAGGCATCTTCTAAATCAACGCACCGCTCTAAAGTTCAACGAAAAATATTTAATATTGAACAATAATACCAAATGAAAATGATACAACCATCTAACGATAGCTTAGAAGCTAACAGAGGAAATACAAGCATAAGCTCAACGACTTAGACGTTATAAACGTAGAATAGATTTCTGTGTGCAGAATCGTTTTTTTTAAACAGTCGCCAAGAGATTCTATCGCAATCTGACTCGAAAACCGAATGACACTCCTTCAAAAGATGACGTCGAAGCATTTTGGGCAGGAATCTGGGAGTAAAGCAGATCCTGCCACATAGACGCATCTTGGCTTCAATCTGAAGTTGATGCAGCCGATGATATTGTGAAAACAGTGGAACGTGGGAACGAATTCTCCGAAGAGGACCTCTTCCAAGCAATCAAGTCCATGTAAAACTGGAAATCCCGTTGGATTCATAAGATCCAGAATTATTATATTAAGAAATTAATAGCAATACATTCTCATCTAGCAAAGACCGTTAATAAAATTGTAGAAAACCCAAAGGAACTCCCAAAGTGGCTCACACGCGGCATCATGTATTTGCTACACAAAGCGAGAGACAGCTCTTTGGTGAGGAACAACAGGCAAATTACTTGTCTGCCAGAACTGTACAAAGTTATAACTGCAACCAAAGCTGACAAAATGTCCAGACACCTTCAGAGAAACCATCTGTTGTCAGTTGAACAAAAAGGATGTCGCAACGGCACTTATGGCAACAAGGAAATCATGCTTCTTTAGAAGCATCTTAAGCATCTAGAAGCATGCTTCTTTAGAAGCATCTTAGTGTCATCTTGAATGATGCAAACAACCAAAGCATAATTTAAGCATGGCTTGAATTGACTACCGGAAGGTCTTTGACAGTGTACCACATGATTGGAGTTTGAAGACTCTGGAGATTTCATCCTAGACGTATTGAGTGTTGCAAGGATAATATGAAGTCGTGGAGTATAAGGTTACTAATAAACAATTGGAAGGAAGAAGTAGAAACAAACCGTATTCAGATCAACAGGATTTTTTTTCCATTCGCTATTCCCTCTACTGTTTTACTTTAGTTTGATCCCACTATCTAGACAAGCTGACTTTGGTTAAAAGCTCAATGGGGATGAAAGACCAGTATCAGTTTTCTTTTACATGGACGATCTGAAAGTGTTTGCTAAGAATGAAGCGATTCTTTTCCAAATGCTGTCTGTCGTGAATGACTAGCAATGACATCTGCATGTAGTTTGATCTTGACAAGTGTGCAAAAATCAATTTAAAGAGAAGCAACGTGAACCTCAGAAGCATTGAAGTTGATAAGCATACTATGATTCAAGATCATACGCCAGGTAAAACTTACAAATGTCTGGGCATTGAAGAATGTGAGACCATCTTGAACGACACAATGAATGAGAGAATTCGTAGGGAGTATTACAGAAGAGCGAGACTCGTCCTGCGATCCGGCCTGAACTCCAAGAATAAAATATCTGCAATTAGTAGTTTCGCGGTGCCTTTTACAGTTTCGGACTCGTGGACTGTACTGGGCAAGAAATTCGAATCATTGATCAAAAATCCAGAAATGCATCATGACGCCCACCCTTGACCTGATGTACATAGACTTTGTGTGTCACGTAAGGAAGCAGGAAGAGGCCTCAGATAAATTGAAGCCTCATGACAATGCAATAATCGGGATGGGAGACTATGTAATCAGTCATCAAGATGACCCTCTAATGAGGCAGGTCATGAAAGCTGACCGAAGAATCTGACCAAAAAGTGGCATCGTTAGTGTAGCAAGAAGCATTGCAGATAAAACTATGCAAGACACGCAGAATAAAACAGACACGGAACTTCTAATGCTACTACGAGTAAACATGAAATGTGAGACACAAAACAACTTAAAGAAATCGTGGAGAGAGTAACCGCTACAAGAACATTATCTAAAAAGAATGGGTAAGGTGCAGATCAATAAAGATCAATCATTTACGTGGCTTAAAAGAGGAAGAATGGAGTCAGAATCGGAAGCAGTTCTAATAGCTGCTCAGGACCAGGTGTTGAAAACACGACATTATGATATTACTCTTAGCGTTATTACTATATATTACACTCTGCGTGAAATATCACTAGCCGAAGCGTCTTCTAAATCAACTCACACCTCCAAAGTTCAACGATAAATATTCAATGTTAAACTGAATTATTATTATTATTATTATTATTATTATTATTATTATTATTATTATTATTATTATTATTATATTGTAATAATATATTATATTATTAATTAATATATTATAATAATAATATATTGTACAATAAATATATAAAATGATAATTAATTATTAATAACTGTTATCTTCGCATAATTAAACATATTTTCAGAAATGTGCAACTTCTCCGTGGCAAACCAAATTCGTTTCCTTTTTTTGGAGACCTGGTATTCCATTGAAGTCGTAGGCTTCCGCGGCCGGAGTCATGTGCGTCGTATGCATACCAGCCCTGAGGAAGACCACGACAAGATGGTCGAAACGTCGGCAACTCAGCCTTCGACGCGGCGTCACCCGCACAGCCAAGATCACTGGTATTCCATTGTTGTTCTGTGTCTAGGACAAAAAACGCATTGTTTCTGTCTTCAGTTGTAACAAGGGGAAAATGTAATGAAATATTAAATATTAATGATTGGTGAATTATAAGTTAACCGCCATTGTCCTGCTATACATTTAAAAGCTTCAGATATTAATAGGTTATTTGGTGGGTACTTTATTATGTAACCCTCTTACTTCCTTTAAATAGAAGAGTCACACTCAAAGAAAAGGAAATAAGTAGTAGGTTACATGTGGAATGAAATTCGAAGTTAAATGGTCAATTTAATTTTAAAAAAGAATAACGTAACTTATTCTCATTAAATTTCTATTGGTTAGTTCTCAACAGCGAACCTGGCGGTCTTAATAGTAAAGTTCCCGGTGTTTAAATACGACAAAAATTATTAGTTCTGTAGTTGTATCATTGGCAACCAATAGTGACCTTCTGTACAATCATTTACCAATGAAATTAGATTTTTCTCAGTATTTCGGCCTAATATTGTTGGAAAACTATCTTCTATTGGTTCAGTATTCGATTCGCAAATTGGCATATGAAATTTTGTAAAGTAGAGAATGTGAGCGCCTATTTTGTTTTACATTTCTGGTGAACATTTTCAAAAATTAAATTGCATTATTTTATCACACTTCCGAAATTAAATCTATCATTCTTTCATATTTTAATGTGGACGTCTCTTCATTATGGTTGTGTTATTCGCATTGTGTGAAGAAGAGAAATGTGTGCTACAGGTGTTTCCGTTTCTTGCAATGGGAAGATGATAGTCATCGACCAGTTAAAAGTAAAGATAATGCATTAAAAGTGTGTGGATCGAGATGGACAGCCGGGCGTGTTATTTATCATATCAGGTGTATTAAAGTGTGTGAAGTGGACAAATGCATAGTCAGAAAATGCATTTTGTTTTACCTTTTCTTTGTATTGTTTTCTTTCAAATGTTTATGCGAACGTGATTTGATAGTTTCGTATTTCCTATCGTGTTAAAGATTATTATTTCCTTCTGATGATTAAAATTCCGGTCTTTGAAAATATTTAAAATGCCGGGTTGCACAGTACCCCGTTGTTCAAATAGTACTCAGAAAGGATTTAAACTTTTCCACTTCCCATCTGATAGTGAGAGATGTGCTCTGTGGGTCAAGAATTGTGGCCGAGAAGAAGGTTGGGAACCCACTCGACATACATGCATTTGTGAGGTAAACAAATTTTAATCCCTCATTATTGTACAGTTTGAGACAAATTAAACCCATTATATTGAAACAAAGAATGAAAATAGAAAAAATATTTCCTTGTGACTCACCATTAAATGCTTTGAATTATTTACTGTTTTTTTTTTATAGTGCATGGTTATGTTTTGATTCAGTAGAGTTAATTGCAGGCCAGATTAATAGATCAGATGTTTGCATGTTTAAATGCTTAGTTTCATTCTTTATTACTTTCCATGCTAATTTGGCCTTTGGTGTTGTTTCAGTACACAGAGTAGATGTAGTGATCTAGGTTATGTAAAAATTACTTCCCTTGCAAGCTTTGAAGAGTTCTAAATGTGGTGATGGAAGAAAAGTTTCAATGAATGTTTTAGCCATATGTTGCAATGATTTGTGGCTGTCTAGAATTTTTGGTTGCGATAATTAATGTATTATATCATTTTCAAGGTAGACCATGTTGCTGTTAATTAGAAGTGCCCATCTGTTGGTTTGTAATGTTTAAACTATAATTTTTTAACAATAATATTTTCTGCATTTCTAAATTTCAGTGTGGTATGGTATGAAATGTATCAGTTATTAAATGTGCCTTGGTGTGTTTTCATTAGGTTCATTTTGAAGAATCGCAATTTGAGTTACATCGTGCAGATGGCTTACGAAAACTTAAACCGTATGCTGTTCCTACTTTATTCAGTGATGCAACTCCAACCTTTTATAGTACAAGAAAAAAAAGCAATATTGAAAATGATGTAAGTGTATTGATTTTCAGAATGAATGTATGTATGTAATGTAATGGGAAGGATGGGCAAGGGATATGCCTCTTATGTTGAAAAAATGTAAAATACTTTATGAGACTGGAGTGTTGCATGTACAAATTGTAATTACAGTGCAAATGGTTGATTATGAAATACAGTTATGTCTATATATTAATACACATAAATTATTTTATCTGTTAAAACTGTAGCTTTAATAATTTGAACTTTTTTGATAAAATTCATATGTATGACTTTACTATTAATGAAAAATGCTTTCTCTATTCCTTAAATTTACATTCTACATATTGTAAATAGTGAATGTCACGAATATGGGAAATAATTTCATATTTTAGTTACATTCATGACAATGCATTTGTGCAATTTTTAGAAGATTCTTTTATTGAACTATAAGGTTGCCTACATTCATAGTTATCATTTCCTTCTACTTTTAGACCAGGCCATTCCGATATTCTAGGGTTGGACTGATGCTAACTCTTTGGAATTTGTTGAAAATCAAGACAAGTACTAGTACTTTGTTCATGGATTTCTCTACGCATTAGTATTTGTCACCTAGCAACTATTGCCAAAGTCAAGTCATTGAAAAAAAAAAATTTACCACCACTTCTGGCACGAGTTAAGGTTGTAACAATACAATATCCTGTTGAAGAAACATAATCTCGACTTTTTATATTTTCTCACTAAATGTGGTTCTGAAATTTCCTTTCTCTTTTCATATTTTCAGGAGTAATACTTATCTGTTTAGTTGTTCCCACTGCAAATGTTGAATAATTTGCAAATATCATCACTTAATAGTCATTTCAGTTACAGATCATTTAAGGGATGTCAAAAATATTCTCATCCAGTTCTAAAGAAAATTATCACTGGCTTGTTAGGAAATTCATTCTAGGAAAAGATAATTGGCCACAACATATTGACATTGTTCTTTATCCCTCTGACACTTGGCATTCTAACCTCATTGTAATGAAGAATTTTGGTGGCTTATCACAACCATCAAAAGATATTTGTGTTATGCATCAGAAACTCGGCTTAGGGGTAATTGCTCTGCAAACAAGTTGTAATCATCTCAAGAATTGCTTGCATCTCAAGAAGCTTTGGAAGTTAGCATATGCCCATTAAAAAGGCGTGAGAGCTATTTCTAAGCATGATATCTCATAAATACTGCTTTGATGATGATTTTGAAGAAAATTTGTTGTTATTTTGAATTGCTGAGATCTTTATTTGATTTTAATGTCAGAATGAATTTTATTAGACAATAGCAGGCTCTTATTCTAACAGAAGACACAAAAGTGTGTATCAAGTTCTGGTAAACAAAATTGCTTTCAGGAGACAGTAGTTTGTACAATCAACTCTTTTCTGCAAATAAAAACTTATGATTTGTGTTAAATATTCCATGTTATGTACTCTTTTTCATTGACCCTAATAGGATTTTCCTGTAATGTCTGCGTTTTCATTTTGACATATATTATGCATCTATTAATTTATTTTTATTTTGCTTTGAGTTCTTTCAACGTAAACTGCCTTCTTCTGTGTAGAGAAAGAAGAAAAATAATTCATTTTAAATAGAATATATGTGTTTTCAATATGTGTTAAGTAAGCTCACATTCAGTACCAGCTTTTGGTTGAAAAGATGTCTTTTGCAAACAACTTGTCAAGGCCACCATGTTCAAACTTGGCTTTCAATACAGCAGACCAATAAGCGAATATAATATACATCATTGGGGTATTTTTTTTTATGTTGCCAGCATTGGCTTCAATCTTGTTCCATTCCTGTTCATGTGTTCATGTAGTATGGGTGTCCTAACTGGAAGATAATATCCAGATCTTGAATCCAAAAAAAATCATCTCTGCTGTTTGAACAGTTGATTGTGCACTGACCAACCCAACAAACAAAGAAACCTTGTACCTCTGAGAATGATGTACTCAGGTTTGTTAAATCTGCTCATGTAAAGCAATGTCTTATTATCCCCTTCTTTTACTTTGGAATTTCATAGAATTTAACATTGCTGATGAGGTATAGTAGAACATCATTGTAAGACACATCTGAGAACATAGATTTTTGTCTCTGATAAGCTTGTATAAGTGGGAAATGATATCAGATGTTCATATATTTTTATGTAAGATTCTTCCATTTCTACCGATCTCAACATGACGTATTTTCTCAAGATTATTCCATGTATACATTAACTTATTTTTTATGTCATGATTATTAGAATCCTCAAAAAATTTTGTATCTCTAAAAGAAATGTCATATACCGCTAAAACAGCCCTGCTCACCAGCCAATTAAACAACAGTATCATCTCTCAGGTGAAAAGATTAATACAAAGTACACCTGCCTTGAGATGACCCTCGCACCTTGTAATCTACAGTTCTCACTTGCTGCTTACTTGAACATTACGACCTAAGCTTGAATGAGCTCTTGATGGAGATAGCACGACTTAGTGGCTTCTACAAAACAATACCCAAGGAAAGCAGCAAAGATTCTTACCTTGCACAAATGAAATTATAAATTCCACAGAAGGAATCTTTTTATTCAGCTTTCGTGAATGGTGCTTGAAAGTAAAACCAAAAAGTCACAACACATGTAGCATGTGATAATTTATTACTGTAACTTGTTTGTTACTGGTAGAGGAGAAAATACTCTGGAAAAAATGTTTTCTGAAATAAAGGTGAAAAAAATTGATAAGTGGGTCTCTTAAATGCCAGGAAAAAAATACCCATAATTTGTACATCAGATCTTAACAGCCCATATTGTCCCTAGTAGTAGTAGTAATAATAATAATAATAATAATAATAATAATAATAATAATAATAATAATAATAATAAAGGGCCTACTGTAATTATATCCTGTAAGATATGAATTTTCATCTGTATAAAGCATTGTTTAGAAAAATTACAAGTATTTAGAGTATAAAAAATATTTTCAAAGCAAATAATTACCTATAAAAATAGTAATAGTTTCTTTTCAGATATAACTGTAAAAACATGAAAAAGAACACACAATAATAATGTTTCCAAATGGAAACATTGACATTAAAAGAGGAAAATGATATTGAATATTTGTGAGTGATGATGGATATAATTTCTTTGCAGAATACTAACCTGAAACCAGGATTACAAAAAGACACTAAGCAAAGGAAGAATGATAAAAATAATATTACCATGTCTATGGATGTCTCACCAAGAATTTCAAAAGTAAGTAAAATTTAATTAAATTAAAGTAAACTATTGTAGCAGCATGCCTTCTTCTGAGCGAATAAATGTTAATTGTATGTAAATGAAATATTGGTAACGAAATTGCTCTTTTAAACCATTTTTCCACCAATGTTTCCATGTTTTCAAAATTCTAGGGATCACACATAGCCTTAAGATGATGAACCGTGTGTGTCTGTGTGAGTGAGTGAGGGAAGAGAGAGAGATGGAGGGAGAGGTGTTGTTTCTCAATTCTGGCATGGCATATCTAAGTGCCTTTTAGAAAACAATACTGAAGAGAAATGGCAGGAGATTTTTCAACTTTCACTGATGAGCTCAGTAAATTACAAAGCAAGAATGCAGCCTTTGAAAGGGATGCTTGGGAATAAAATCCATGTCACCAGTCATGCATTGTGGGGTAATTGATCATTGTGATTTCTAGCTCTTTCTGGTAGGGGAAACATTATTCTGGAAGCTATATTTTTTGTACTATATGTGGAAAAAAGTCATAAGGAGGTCGCTCACATGCCAGAAAATATCCCCATAATTATTACACTGGGTCTGAACAGCCTATATTGTGTCTTAAAATAACAGGAATGTACTGTAATTATTTGATGCAAAATATTAATTTTCATCTGTATAAATCATTGTGTGAATAATTATGAATATTTAGAATAATAATTGTTTCAAGTGTATCTCGGAAGAGAATATTTGAAGCCTTACTGAGTACAAATATATGTTCTTTATAAATTTCCTTGCCAAAGATGCGAGTTCTTTTTAAAGCAAATAATCGCCTATAGAAATAGTAATAGTTTCTTTGAAACAACTGAAAAATCTGAAGAAGACACATGCATGCAAACATTTTGAGTCTTAATAAGAATGTTCCCAAATGGGAATATTGGTATTTAAAGACAGAAATTATAGCGAATTGTGAAAGATGATGGATATTATTTCTTTATAGAATACTAACCGGAGACTAGGTTTACAAACAAACCCGAGGCAAAGGAAGAATAATAAAAATACCACTACCATGTCTATGGATGTCTCGCCTAGTGTTTCAAAAGTAAGTGCATCTTAATTAAATTAAAGTAATTCTTTTTAACAGCAAACATACCCAGTTCTGGGGCAATAATAGTTAATGGTACAAACTATATCTTCATCACTAATATTCCCTTGTTTACAAAATGATAAGGAAGATCATCACGTCTTAAGGGAAAGAGCCTTGCATGTTATCAAGTACAGTTCTCATTTCCTGTTTGCCCAAATATGATGACTTTAGCATGAATGAGCTCTCAACTGAGACGGAACGTGTAAATGTCTTCTACAAGACAATACCCGGGAAAGGCAGGCTGCAAATTTTTATCTTTCACAGATACACTGGTAAATTCCACAGAAGGAAAACCTTCAATATGAGATTATTATTGCATCTTGAGATAATTTATCATTGTGACATCTGACCACTGGTGTATCCGGAAGGAGGGGTGCATGGGGGCCATGCCGTCCAACCCCCCAAGGCCTAGAGTTTTTGTTTAACTTCCTTTATTTGTCAAAATTGATTTAAATATTAATTTTTTTAAATTATGTAATTATTTAAACAATAATATTGTAAAGTATTATATCTACAGTTCATGAAGAATATGCAATATAATAACTAACGTGTTTATTATTTAACCCCCCAATGATCAGCTGGATTCGCCCCTGCTTCTGACTCTTACTGGAAGGGATAAAAATACTTCTGCAATCAATATTTTGGCTCTTACATGTGGTTACGTTTTAAATTTTACCATCCCATTACAGGTGTAAGTTTTAACAATTACATGGGAATGTATCCTATTTTGTTTACTACCAATGTGACTCTTGGCTACTGAGCATGAAGTAATGAACAATCTTTGACTGTTCAAGCAATTGACTGCCCCAGCCGGGAATAAAACCTGGATCTCCTAGTATATGGCTAGTTGCTACTTTAGTTAGAAAAACTAATAAGTAGAGCCCTAAGTAGGAGTAGTAAATTCCTGAGTAGAAATTTTGGCAAAATGCCTTCTCAGTGTGGGCAAAACAAGTGTGAAGAATCAACAAAAAATAAAATTTCATTTTCACTGATGGCATTTCAAGATTCAAAAGAGAGTTCACAATAGCATGTTGAAGAGATAGCATCGCAAAAAAAAGAAAATTCATAGCCAACATATTGCATGGTCACGGGGAATTAATAATAATAATAAGAAGAAGAAGAATGATAACAATAATGATAATAATTTAGCTTGAATAATATTAATTTTTTACAATTCCTTTTCCATATGAGTTTTCATTGTTTACATGCCTTTTTGCTTGCCTCTTTTAGGTCAAATAAGAGCCTGAATCTCTACTTATAAGCTTCTTTCTTATATCCCGAAAAGAATGCCCATAATATATGTACATGGTAGGACTTACAAGCTCAGATTGTCTCTCAGAATAATAGGGATCTACTTTGATAATATTTTGTAAAATGTCAATTTTCAAGTACATTGAGCATTATGAAGAGAAATTGAGTATTTACAATAAAAATTATTCAAAAGTAACTCAGAAAATTGTATGTGAAGTTTTGGAAAGAATTGAAATGGAAGTTTGTTATATATTGACATAGTGAAGATACAAATTATTTTCCAAGCAAATAATCACACATAAAAATTGTAATAGTTGCGTTTCAGAAGTGACTGAAAAATTATAAAAGACATGCTAACAAACACGTTGAGTCACAATAATGATGTTCCCAAATAGGAACATTCGTATTAAAGGAGGAAAATGATATCAAATAAAGCCGAAAAATGATGGATATAATTACTTTGCAGAGTACTAACCAGAAACCTGGATTACAAAAAACCTAGCCTAAGGAAGAATGATGAAAATATTTCCATGTCTCTAGATGTCTTGCCAAGTGTTTCAAATGTAAGTCAATCTTAACCCGTCGATGAACCGAAAAAGAATATTACACTTAAACACTTAAGGGGCCTCTGAGAGCCTTTCCAAAAATTACAAGGCATGATGGGAATATTGAAGTATTTTTTAGTAGACTTTAAGATAATGGTATGTTATTTCATTGTGTAGTTTACAACTGCATGTCTTCAATTATGATGTTATTTTTATTTGCAGTTATTGCAACTAAAAAAATATTTTAAGTGTTCTCCTCAAATATTTCTTACACATTTTGTACAAACACTTTTACTTTTTTGTTCATTTTGTACCATCATAAATAACGGGAAATTATACCTAAAGAATAATAAACCAATATGTTTCTTTATATTTATAATAATATTTAATTTGAATACTCACTTATCTTTAACTTATTTCTTTGGAGTTCTATTGCTGGCTCCTATAGCTACAGTTTTATGGATTCTAAAAACATTTAAACAGTTCAATGTTCTCTTATGTGTTTTGGGATTTTTAATCCTTCATTTTGTCTCGTTTTGCAAGTTTTTGGCTAGTTCTTTTAGGAAAATCCATCGCCACCAACTGACATTTTCATTGTAGTTTTTGGGCATCTTGTGTATACAATGTGTTTATTCAGTGCTGCAATGTGTATTGTATAACAGATGCATTAGCAATCAGCACATTTAACATCGTGATGTGTAGTCATCAAACATCTGATCCATCATATCTACTCCTTTGTTATATAATATTTCTGGTTTGAAGATCAATAAATTCTTATTGTGTTGTATGGATCTAGGCATGAAAATAACTTTCCTTTTGCTTTGGAATACAGTCAAATTATTGGTATGAGCAGACACACTAGCAGCAGGAATCTTGTTTTGTTTTTCATATAAAGTTCTTAGCAATGGAAGTTTTTTGGTAACAAGATCTCCGCTATGAGTGTCATGAAAAAAAATTATTCACAGTAATGTTGTATCCTCTATTCCTCAAGGGTTGGGTCTGTTCTCTCACCACATTTGCTGCCAAATCTTTAGCCAAGCACTCATCCTTTTGTCTGTATAAGCTACCATTCAATTCTCCCAGAATATTTGTAGCCATATTTGGCAGGCTTAGGGCCTGATAAAGTGTCTGATAGCCTATCCAAAAGTTATGTTACTTGTATGTTGAAATTTTGTGTTTTACGAGTGCCTGATAATTCTATCCAGTGGTTAAAGTATCGGGTAAACAATCTGGAGGTAGGAGAGGCTGTTAAATGTTTATCTGACTGATAACTCCAAAATAACAGAATTTATGTGTGAACTTACTGTGATTTTTAAGGAATAACTGTGGTATTTCCATGATGGACAACGTAATAGAGATGATAGACAATGAATTCTTTGATGGTTCAAAGCGTCTGACCAGACGACATGACGGCCAGAATATTTTGAGAACCTCGACGATCAAAATTGCAAATCCCATTTTAGGTTAACGAAGCCTTTGGTTAGCGAAGCCTTTGGTTAGCGAAGCTATGTCTTTGGTAGAACAGAAAATAAAAAATTTGTGAATACCGACTTATATTTCTGTTGTGTTCTGGTAAAGTAAGGGTTCTTTTAAATTCATTTTATATCAAAATAATAAAATGTATACTTTGTTTTGTTAGTAATTCTGAGGTATCGCCAATGAACTTACTTCTCACTCGTTATTTTGCAACAGAATCATTTTTTATTGTAATTTGAGTCTTCATTGAGGTGAGCAATTAACTGCTTTAAGTGTAGTGAGTTCGTGAAGCTTCCAAGGAATATAGAAATTGCCCAAGAAGATTTTTATGAAATTGCTAGATTTTCTAGAGTTCTTGCAGCAATAGAGTGCACATATGTTCCTATACACTCACACGATTTCATGGTGTTCTACTCTACATAGTGACTGTCTTGTGAACTATCTTTATGAAATGTTTCTTAATAAATTAATTAAACACAAATATCCTTTTCTTTTTTAAGAATCAATGATTTTTTTTTCTTCATAAGAAATCTTTATTGTCCAACACACCGATATGATGTGTCAATTACACTCATGGACCTAATTGACATGATCCGTCTGAAAATAAAAAAAATAAATCTCAACAAATTTTGAAGATAGCGAGTAAAATAAAAGAATTAAAAATAAATGTTACGTAAAAATAAGCAACAAAATTCATTAAAAAATCAAGAGAAAATACATATACATCCTCACTTTAAGGAGATTATTCTAGAATATTTTCTGGGTCCATTATCCAAAATTAATTTCAATCAAATCATTTCACAAACATTTATGACAATATTCTTTGTATTATAAAAATATTTTTTTTTTTAAGAAAAACATTTTCATGATTGTTAAAAAGCAAAAGAATACTTGAATAATTATTATTATTCAAGTGACAATCAAATTTTTTCTCATATTTTTATCTGTTTAACCTTTCCTAAACTAGAGTTTTTGTACAAAATTTGTTTTAGTGTTGTTAGTATTTAAAATAGATCACTCTCGTTTGATGAGGCTTCCCACAGAGAATTTTAATCCTCTTGTTGGACTTTATTCTGTTGAGATGTTTAAGACAATTTACTCTGACTTTTATTTTTATTTCTTACTTTTATTATTATTTTCTTAATTTAATTGTAAATTATACACTCTAAAATTCTGTTCAGGGAGTGAATAGTATTTAGAAATTTATTTTTATATTATATAATAGGCTGGTCATTGGAGAAAAGTCTCAATATTGAGTAATTTATGAGAAATAGGCAATGAAAATTAAAGAATGTATTTCCAATAATATCCTCCACAATCATGACAAAAATTGTAATAGATAGATTAGATTTATAAATAATTCTGCAATTAAGTGTGAGAACTTAGTGGCAGAAGCCCACCTTCCCTTTCTAATGCCCTTAATTCTTTGCCTTACTCAAGTTATGATTTCAGAATCAGTCATTTTTCATGAGCATTATTTCCATTATAATTTTGTTTAAAAAAAACAACAAAA
Source organism: Gryllus bimaculatus (assembly GCA_017312745.1). Classification (NCBI taxonomy): domain Eukaryota; kingdom Metazoa; phylum Arthropoda; class Insecta; order Orthoptera; family Gryllidae; genus Gryllus; species Gryllus bimaculatus. Next base: position 13,768,812 of record BOPP01000004.1, on the reverse strand, counting down.
AATAAAAACTTTGAACAGTTATAATAAGATTTTCTTTATTTCTCTTCAGAGCTTCATATTTTTATTTAAGATATTTAAGACATTTAATAATATTTTTTGTTTCCGCGAGGGATACAAGTTTGTTTCCTCACGTGTAAAATTAACTCCTCTTTCTTGCTTCTTTCCCCTTTCCATTTTCAAACTCCTACACATACAAAGTACGATGCAATAAAACAAATGTTTACACCGAACTCGCACACAGCTCAATCAAAGTAAACTGCAACACAAAATAACAAATGAAGCGAGAAACGCCTGACACTTCCATTACCAAAACACATGCGAATTCGCACGCACAGATCATGTTTGACTCGAAAATGATGCTGGCAATGCCGGTGAAAGAGCAATCAGCCAGATTATTTATCAGAAAGATATCTGTCAGATATTTTAACAAGAAAGACCTGGGTGAATCGCAAAATCAATATCAGGCACTTTTATCTGATGGATAAAATATCTGTCAAATTAGTATTCGGAACTTTAGCAGGCACTAGTGAAACAGGCCCTTATTCCACATTTATGTTCTGAAAGAACACCGATGGTTGCTTGTTATCAAAGTGCATGCACCTTTGAATGTCTTAAAAACTATGAATATTCATTGTTGCTGTAAAAAACAGATCACTTCTTTCACTGAAAAATAATTCCCTAGAGTATATAATCAAGCTCTTCTTAATACAATATTTCGCTCATATTCATTGAAGGAAGATTAATTTTTTATGATTGCCACTTCCCGCACAATTTACACTAGGAACGTGTTCCCACTTGTGGCAGAAACAAAACTGAATTTTGTATTGAACATCTGCTAACTCAAAAGTGATGGTGTCGTAGAGTAGATGTATAGAGGGATGTCATTGTCGTAGTCCATTATCGAACTCTGCACATTGTTCCTCATAGAAATACCTTCAACTAGGCCACAGAACAATGGGAGCATTTCAGACCCCTTAAGTGGAAAATCTACCTACGGAAAAAGATAGTTTTCTAAAAACTGAATAGTTTCCGTTTACTTTCCTTGTGCTATTAATCACAAAAATGTTAGTATTAGGTGTCAAGAAATATTCTTAGCCACAAGTAAAATGTAAGAAAATTAGTGATAAAAAGAAGTCAGGGGGATTCCGAGGCCCTTAAGTGCATTGATGGGTTAATTAACTAAAAGTAATCCTTTATAGCAGCAAATATACCCAGTTCCAAATTAATAAATGTTAATTTAAGAATGTCCTTGAAGAAATGTTTTTTAAAATCCATTTTTCCATTAATCATGTTTTCAATATAAGGAAAAAGTAGATATAGACAGAAACCAAAAGAAAAGTAATCTGAAGAAAAGTATAGTACTTTGTCACTTCATACACTTCCAAAGACAATACCTTGTTAATAGAAAGTATGAAACTTTGAAATTTACAAGTGTTCAATCTGAAATATAATAGCTATTGATTCATTTTTGAAAATGTAAAATGAAATAGAACTGTTTAAAATGAGTGTTTCAATCAATTTTTTTCTCTCTCAAAAATAAACACTCAGAAGCTATTGGAAATAAACATTGAGAAAGATAAAAGAGAAGAAAAGGACGGAAATGTATCCTCTGCATGGTTCTCTCTCACACAGTACATAAATCTCAATAGAATCCATTTCCAATAGAATACTTTTGACTACAGAAAACTACATAATCTAAAAAAGAAATAGAAAATCATGCTAGTTTGTTAATTAAGGATTATTCAAATAATGTTTCTCAAGCATCATATTCAAAAAATGGGGTATGCATTGTGTGTTTTCTGATAAATGTATTCATTCTAAGAGAACATTTATGTAGAAGTAGAGTTGAATAGTTTACTTATAAGAAAGTTGTGAGACATTTGCTGTACCAAGGTAAATGAGAAAAGGAGGTGATGGAGGAAAACAAAGAAAAGATGTCTGATTGTCCAGGAGATATCCCATAACTGTATTGGTAGTGTTTTAGTAAGTGTCCTGTTTTGTTGTTTGTGTAAATGACATGAAAGTAATATGCATATTTTTGAAACTCTTGTTAGAAACAAATGTGTTCTAAATATTTATTTCTTTTGCAGGTAAGAGAGGCTTCTCAATCTAGAAGTGAAGCAAATGCTTGTTTCATTTGCAACAGTAGAAATCAAAATATTGTTCCAGATAATGCATACACAGAAACTTCTAAGATTCAATTGAGACAGAAATTGGTTCAGCTTGTGGCTGTGGAATTTGATTTGTTGGTTGAAGATATTGGGGCAGTCTGTATAAATTGTGCTCAAATTCTCAATTGTATTGATTATATTGAAAACATTCATAATACATTGAGTAAAGGCATTTTAAATCACATGAAACAAAAATTTTGTATGGAACCAACAGAACATGTAAATTTAGAACTTTGTATGAGTAAGTTCACTCCTAAATTACTATGCAAAGAAAACCTAAAAATATTTAAAATTATAAGTAGTATACCCTTGTGATTTGTGAAAATTTTTGTTCCAGAGTCTCTGAAAAATTTATCTGTTTTTTATCCTTGGAAAGATGTGGTAAGTATAATATTCTCTAAATGACTTTGGGATGATAGTTCTTCTTTTTGGGATTCAGGGTATGTACTACTACAAAAGAACAATCTTACAAGTTGAAAACATATTTGAGATCTGTATATTTTCTTTTTTGAGATCAGTGTATTTTTTCAGTGTATATGGTATATACTCTGGTAAAAAGTAAGAAATATTGGTAGCTTCTGCAAAGCAGTAGCATGTCACAATCTCTTGAGTCTGTGGCAAAAGAAAAGCTGGTGAGGCTATTGGTGGGATTGAATAATGACATTCATGCTGTGAAAGGTGTTATTTGTGGAGCCACACAGTGTCAAATTTTGGCAGTCTAGGTGGAAAAAATCTTCATAACCTGACATTGTATTTTGGTGAAATTTGGTACACATATTCTTGAAAATTTTCTTCTTAGGCTCATAGAATTTGAAGGTGTGGGAGGAAGCTTAACTCTCCAATACACACACTCTTGGCTACAACCCAACTACACATTCATGGTCTGAATGTCCGTGTGTCCCTCCAGACGAAAAGAAGCGGGTACTAGCACTAGTTTTATTTGCTCACGATTCATTACTCTCCTCAATGTGACATCACGAGTCTGTCTTTTGATCGGCAAGGATATTTCAAAGTATGTGATGTACAGCATTTATAATCAGTATGCTAGCCGGTGGATACTTCGACACTTGTTGGGTGAGGAAAGCAATGTTACCTGTCAGATCTGTAGCTGTGATAAGCACTAGGAATAAAAATTGTTCAGAAATTTTTGTAATTAGGAATATGCGGATTTTATCTTTGACTATCAAGCAATCCATATTTGATACCTAAAAAGTAAGGTGAACCACAGCATTGAACCAATGAGGTCTGTAGATTGTATTCTATTTGATTGCTATTGAGTGGCTATATAGTGTTTAAATGAAGATTATAAAAAAACATTAAATTTCAAAAGTGTAAAACAAAAACTAATATCATTGCCGCTGCCACCTCTGTGGATAGGATTGGAGGAAACTTTATAATTTTAAGTGGTTAGCAGCGTATTGTGCAGCAAAGAATCACAATAATAAATGAAAGAAAAAAATGTGTCCAGTGAAGTAAATAAGGTATGAAAGTGTAAGATTGCAATGAAAGCGTAGGCTTCCACGACGGGAGTCAATAGATTCTTGGTAGCCGAGAGACAACTTGCCTCAGGCATGGTTACCCACATTTCGTCCGTCATAGTGCGTCTTTACTGAAGCCGAAGTTCATGTAGGTGGACTGTGCACAGCTTTATAAAAGTGAGGTTTCCCTCCTCCCGACTCCGTTGCTTAGACGAACGGCTATCAGTCGGACGTAGGTGACGCCATATGGCCGGGGAAGACTGCTGGCACCGAGGAGGCTAAAAGAGGCGATGGAAATTATTAAATATCTCCAAAAGTAATGCCGATCAATGCCTACGTTTCTACGAGGCCTGGAAATATGTTTTATACAGCATCGGTCGGTCTCATCAGGGCGGGGCTCCCACTGCTTCTTGACGTTCGACCACGGACGGTCCACTTCTCCCACCGTGACCAGAGGGATCGCTGACCAATCGTCCAACCAATAGCCGGGTGGAGGAGAACCTCAATCTTTATAAAGCCGTGCGCAGTTCATCTCCGTGCAGTTCGATCTAAGGAAGGTCGCAGTATGACGACCGAAACATTGGTACGAGACGACTTTAACTGTCCCTATTTTATTCATTCAAAATACAATTAACACGAGGGAACCGATTTTCATGTAAATACTGTAACTATTAAGAATGTCGGTGGATCTGGAGTGCTGCTTCAAAGTCATAATTTCACAACCGATAACTTTACTATTCACTGTCAAAAAGGGACATTCCACTGCTTTACACTTGGAATACGAGATCGCTCATACAACTGGCATGATTATCAAAGTATACAAAGCAACAGAAATGGGAGATACTACCAACCCACAAAAGCAGTTCTATTTATTCCTAACACTTCCCCTTAAATAAAACATTATTATATACATTTCAGTTTATGAACCCAAACTATTCAAAACACTGATCTAGTATTTGTCGTTTCCAAGCACTTCAAGTGTTTCGGTTCTGGTAGAGCTTTGGTGAGAACATCTGCGGGCATGTGCCAAGAGGATAAGTGCTACACTTCTATTTTCCTGGACTCCAAAAGTTCACCTACAAAATGTCGCTTCATGTCTCTATTTGGTGCGTCCACGGAACACTGGATTGATGGCTAATTTCTAAACTCACACATAATTCTTATAGCATCGATCCTTTCATGACTATCTCTTCCAAGAATCGCTGAAGATAGACCACCTCTTTAGCAGCTTCTCGCCATATGCTCTGACTTGGTCGAGGAGAGTGCGACTGTTCTTTGTTTTCTAGACTCCTAGTACAAGGTACCTCTTCCTGGTGAATATGTAGCCTGTGAATGAACGTCTATCATCTAGACTTCCTCCCCAATCTACATCAACGTATCAGGTGAGGTCGGTTTGCTCGGATTCAAAGTTTCCATAAGGTATCGAAGTACCCTTTTGGCTGCTGCCCAGTGACTTTCGCCATAGCAATCATGATGTTGGCTGAGAACACTGGCGACATGTGATATATCCAGTCGAGTGGGTACCCACCAGCTCGCGAGATGGCGGTTCATCACTGTCGAACTTCTATTTCTTAGAGTTAGTTAACTTGTTACCTACATCCAGTGGCGTAGCTACAAGGTTGCAGTCCAGCACCCCAATTTCGTTCACCTCAAACGTTTTGGTCAGGTACTCTGCAAGTCCTGATATCCTCCCAAGTTCCCCGACATGACTAGGGTATTGTCGACATACACGACGATGAGTTGAATACCATTCTTTTTCTTCATATAAACACAGGTTAGGGATGCTCTGAAGTCGCGAAGCTCCTTGTCCAAACATTTGTGACACATCCGAGCTGCCTGACGCGGCTCAAAGTGATTTATTCTTGTGACAAACCTTGTTACCCTTCCACAACTTCTCGATGATATCTTCAGCCTTGATGTCGCTTCTTCCGCTCCCTCCGGATGATCATCTCAAACTTATCCTCGGTGAGTTCAGGTACCTTCAGATATACCTCCTGTTCCAGGACACCGTTGAGGTACGCTGTCGATATGTTGAATTGCTGGATATGCATGTTGTCCCGTACTGCAAGAGATAGCCAACTGAATCGATTTATTACCGTGATAGGCGCGAAAGTCTCGGAAACTGTACCAGGACGTTGAGAAAAATCTCGTGCTACGATTCCCTCTTCTCAAGCCTACCATCGACCTGATACTTGTTGCGTAACAATCTTGCTTCCGACGACCGCGCGATTCTGTCGTTCCACGATGACCCAGGTGTCATTTTCCAAGAACGATGACATTTCGTTCGCATCTATCTACTCAGTTGATTCTGCCCGAAACTGGCTTGCCTCGGAGGAATTTCCGACAAAAGTGCGTAGCATCCGTCCACTTGTTCTTGCTAAACAGTTACCTCGTTCCGTTTCCAAGGTCTACCGAGCTGCCCTGTTTTCACCTGCGGTCTTCCTGGTCTTCGACTGGTCGCCCGTTGGACGTGTAAATCTTCTGGCATATTCTCTTCTGGCTCAAAACCCCGAAAAACGAGTTCGGAGTCTGATTCTACATTTTCTTCGTTCGTCGTAGAGTTTGGTGAGTCCTTCGAGGCTGCTTGCCTGTCGTAAAAAGGTCCATTTGGCGTATTCAAGTCGACGTCAATGTGCGAACGAGGATCAGCCTCCATTTTTGCATATGTACTTTTGACCATTTCATAAGCAATATCATTTGGGCTGTTGATGTTCCTTCCTGTGGTACAAGACGGTGACTCGACAAACTTTATATTCCGGGTGACCGCGTATTACGCGCTGAGGAAGGTCGCAGAAACGTCGACACCTTTGCCATGGACGCGACGTCACCCGGACAGCCAATTAAATGCTGTACCCTTTGATCTCTTCGGAATATCCAAAGAATAATTCTCAATCGCGGTGCAAATGTGTTCTCTGTTGCGATCGACACAAACCTTACAGCCGAATTCATGTCACGTAGGGTGGAACCCCATATCGAACATCATCCGGAGTCTTTCAGTTTAATTTGCTTCTGGGACTGGTGTTTCTGATGTAGTTGGCCGTATAAAACCCTGCCCAAAACGTTGGAGACAACTTGGAATTTACAAGTAAAGAACGGGCCATGTCGACCAGAAACCAATTTTTGCGCTCTGCAACGACATTTTGCTTGATTGCGAGGTGCAGTAAGTCGTCTTTAAATTCCCGAACGTTTCAAGGATTCGTCATATTTGTTGTTAATGTACTCCGTTCCGTTCTCAGTTTGAAGAATTTGACCTTCACTCATTTTTGGGTCTCTAGGCGAATTCTAAAAGTTTCGAATTCATCTAAAACGTCACTATTGTTTAAGGAATTTGACCTTAGTCCACTTCGATGCGTGGTCGATGAACGTCGGAAAGTACCGAATTTGCTTCAAGTGATGTCGTTCGTGCCGGGCAGCACACGTCGGAGTGAAGTATGTCACCAACCCAAGATTCTTTCTCCGACGTCTTTGGGAAAGGTGAACGAGTCATCCTCCCCTAATAGACCTCGCATACGAAGTCACCCTCGACGTTATCAATCTTCAACCGCTGGATGGTTCCCTTTCTAACTGCTTCGCGTAGATCCTGTTCAATGATGTTCAATGACTAAGTATTCGGTGCCATTTTAACACGGTCTTCTCAGGAATCTTCATTGCGTCGTCAGTGCTGGCAACGTTTTTGCAGTTCTTGTCTTGAGATTGTTAATAATACAGTTCGTCGGCTCTCTTCGCCCTGACAGTTACATTTCCCTTGGGGTCAATAACTTCTGTAGGCTATTTTTGGAAAAAGTTACACTGAATCCGTTATGAGTGATCTCTCCGGAACGTGAAGGGCGTCCTTCCACACATTTCTGTCGGCGTTGTCAAGAGTCGTGGTAAGATTTGCCAGGCCCTTGGCCGTTATGTCGGTTCTTGCACTGCTGGCGAGATTGCGTTTATCTTCCGCGTCGATTCTCGGGAAATCGCTCAGATCTTAGCACGAATGCGAGTAACATTCTCAGACAAGGCACCATTTCATTTCCTTTTTCGTGGCCTGCCACAAACGCCTACTAGGCGATGCGAGAAAACTTACGTCTTCTGCATTTCTTGCGTTTGGTTTTTCACTTCTGCAATCACCCGTCTTATGACTAACTTTATAGCATCTATGAACTTTAATTTAAAGGGTTCATTGTTGGACATTTCAGCCTTTTCGTGGCCATTTTTCTTAAAGTTCTTGTAGTTCTTGTGGGCTGCCATTGCATTCTGGATAGTGCCGTGATTATCGGCACATTTCCTCTACCATTTTCTTCTTCAAGCTGGGCGGCAAACTATATAACAGCATGATGGAGAGATCATTGTTTATTTCTCTGTCAATGTCATGTAATTTGTCCACAACATCGAAGAATCTCGCGAGATCACGTACACACTTCCCTTCCGTCAGCTTATGTAATGTGAGCTGGTTTCTGCGCGGGCCATTTGAATTGGTAAATAGTTTCCAACTTTAACCATACTTCGTGCAAGTTAGTGCAATTTTTACCTGGTTTAACTCTGACGGGTGAATCGGGTGATTTCTATAATTTTGCATATTGTCCGTTGTTTTAGGATATTGCTAGGTGAAATATCTTGACATTTGGTTATTAGATGCTATGTAGACTAACATGTTTGTGCATATTTGACCGATTTTTCCTTTTGGTGCATATTCGTGTAATTATAAGCGCATATTTTGCACATTCCGTTAAAAGACATATCTCTAAAATGTTGCATCTTTTTATAGAATCACTATTTGTGAAGGTTCATTGATTAAAATGAGCTATGTGACAGATTGCGATTTTTTCTATAGATGATAATATACTTATGCAAATGTAGATTTCTTGATATATTTTTTAAACCAGGGAGAAGAAATGCAACAAGACATTCAACTAGGTGACTTCACTAATGCAACAAGACATTCACTAAGGTGAATATTTACTTCAATTATTTCTCCCGCGCAGTTAGATAGAATGTATTATGTTTGCACTAAAGTATATCTTTTCATTCCAAGCATGCTTCTCCAGAATTTTATCAAGAAGCGTTTATACCAGAAATAAAATATTGTTAATTTTTATTGCATATTAAGGTGAACATTTCGGTTAAAACTATATTTTAATACGTTATTTCAAGATATTTAGGGCATAAAAGTCCTTTCCCAGTTTGACACTTAATCGTTAACATTTAACCTATAATCGACTGCGCGAATATTTCCGTTATATATCAGTCAACATCCCAGCAAAAACTATCACGAATTCGGGGCCCCTTACCTATTAAAATGTCGGTGGATCTGGAATGCTGCTTGAAACAAAGACGCATAATTGCACAACGCATAACTATTGTACCCTTCCTTCGATCAATACCAGTAGAATGCCATAGGAGTATATTAAGAAACTGGCCACGGACCGCGCGTGATCTTTCTTTCCTGTGCCTAGTCGGATACTCTTCCGGTTCACACATACGTATATGCATTTCATAAACATACTATAAAAACAGAATCTTCGCCCTTCCCCACCCCATTTTCGTAAACCAAATTGTAAGAGTGCTTTTTAAGACCATATTACCACGTTCATTAGCCGGAGCAGCATAATGTAAGATCCGCTCAAATAGTGTTTCGTATTCACTGAATGAGAAAGCACGTAAACTGGACGTCATTATTTCAGGTGCATGTGTTCCACTTCAGCGAGGCCTAGAATACTAACACTATAAATGAATTTCGTCTAAACGTAATGAAGAAAGGTATCTCATGCATCGTTTTTGCTTAGAGTATGCATACCGTCTACTCATTGAAAGCTCTGCAGTTCTCCCGAAAGGGCGAGATCAATGGACATCAGACACTGCCGCATACCACTCGGAGGTTCTCGCTCTGACCGCCAACAACGCACGGAATCTACATAACCTTGAGAGGCAGTACAGTGGAGAGAAGCCCACCAGTCCTCGTTCTTGCCATTACGCTTTGCACATTGTGACGGGAACTTCCGCACACACACTTCGGATGTCCTTCGTAGGCAGCACGATGGAGCGGAGTCCATCCTTGTTCTATGCACTTAACTTGAACCAGTTGGAGGTTTATCGCCGGGCTTCAGGAGAGTCAGGATAACACCATTAATCAGATGACTAACGAGTCGTAATGAACAACCTTCAGAAGAGTTTTAGCAATAGCGACATTACGTTATGAATTATTACAAAAGCATTTCAAGCGTGTAACAAAGACGTTGCATAATATATAAAAAAGTATAGGCTAGTGGCGTCACACCCAAAACACGGTACAAGTCAAGGGGATAACATCTACATTGTGCACGAAGATTTAGATTTTGTGGCCCTCTCCGATGAATTGGCAATGTGGAGTTTTGAATCGGCTTCACATGAAAATGAAGGGAATATCTTAAAACAGCGTTGGTGATGAACATAAGAGATAACATAAGAGATAACCAGAAAATATGATTTCATCTTCTTTTACGGGAGTTTATCTGTCAACTTTCCAACATTTTCTGTTAATTCTTGCCAATGTTATGGAGTTGGTAAGAAATAATTGTTACTGGCTCACATACGAGAGTCGGTTTATCAGAATTGGAAAAATTCAATCTTTCCAGTTTTTAGGCGACTACTTTGTTGTTTGTAAGGTAACCGCTGAGACTTCTACAGGCGTGCACTATTTATAAAGGTCTAATATCGTACCTTAGGTCTAAAGAATGCTGTTATGACTTCAAGGTCCGTCATGTAATGTCATGACGTATCTCCTTTGCGCGCGGCTCTAAAACTCGAATCTCTCGTAGGCAGCGCGGTGGAGAAGCGTCCACACGCATATTCGCCGGAGGCAGCACTAGGGAAAGGAGACCACCCATTCTTTTTCTTTGGAGTAACGACGGCGCTTTGAGTCAGTAGCTCCCGCACACACTCCATGTCCCTCAGCGGCAGCATGGTGGACAAGAGTGAACACGTACTCGTTCTTTGCATTAACGCTTGCGCTTTGAGGTAGTAGCTCTCGCAACGCACTCATGTTCCTCGAAGGCAGCGTTGTGGAGAGGTGTCCACCCATCCTTGTTCTTTATATTAACGTCTGCGGCTTTAGCCTGCAGCTCTCGCACGCACATATGTCTCTCGGCAGCAGAGATGTGGAGAGGTGTCTACTCATTCTTGTTTTTTTGTATTAACGTCTGCGCCTTAGGCCTGTAGATCTCGCACGCACCCATGTCTCTCGGCGGCAGCGATGTGGAGATGTGTCCACTCATCCTTGTTCTTTGTATTAACGTCTGCGCCTTTAGCCCGTAGCCCTCGCACGCACCCATGTCTCTCGGCGGCAGAGATGTGGAAAGGTGTCCACTCATTCTTGTTTTTGTATTAGCCTTGGCGCTTTGAGCCTGTAGCTCTCACACGCACTCATGTCTCTCGGAGGAAGTGGTTTTGAGTAGTGTCCACCAATCCTTATTCTGTGTATTAACGTCTTCGCCTCTAGCCTGTAGCTCTCACACGCACTCATATCTCTCGGAGGAGGCGGTATTGAGATGTGTCGACCCTTCCTTGTTCTTTATATTAACGTCTGCGCCTTTAGCCTGTAGCTCTCGCACGCATCCATGTCTCTCAGCAGCAACGATGTGGAGATGTGCCCACCCATCCTTGTTTTTTGTATTAACGTCTGCGCCTTTAGCCCGTAGCTCTCGCACGCACCCATGTCTCTCGGCGGCAGAGATGTGGAAAGGTGTCCACTCATTCTTGTTTTTTTTTTGTATTAGCCTTGGCGCTTAGAGCCTGTAGCTCTCTCACGCACGCTTGTCCTTCGGCGGCTGCGATGTGGAGATGTGTCCACCCATCCCTATTCTTTGTATTAACGTCTGCGGCTTTAGCCTGTAGCTCTCGCACGCACCCATGTCTCGGCGGCAGCGATGTGGGGATGTGTCCACCCATCCTTGTTCTTTGTATTAACGTCTGCGCCTTTAGTCTGTAGCTCTCGCACGTACCCATGTCTCTCGGAGGAGGTGGTTTTGAGATATGTCCACCCATCCTTCTTCTTTGTATTAACGTCCGCGCCTTGAGCCTGGAGCTCTCGCACGCACACATGTCTCTCGGCGGCAGCGATGTGGAGAGGTGTCCACCCATCCTTATTCTTTGTATTAACGTCTGCGCCTTTAGCCTGTAGCTCTCGCACGCACCCATGTCTCGGCGGCAGCGATGTGGAGAGGTGTCCACCCATCCTTGTTCTTTGTATTAACGTCTGCGACTAGCCTGTAGCGTTAGCACGCACCCATGACTCGACGGCAGCGATGTGGAGAGGTGTCCACCCATCTTTGTTCTTTATATTAACGTCTGCGCCTTTAGCCTGTAGCTCTCGCTCGCACCCATGTCTCTCGGCGGCAGCGATGTGGAGATATGTCCACCCATCCTTATTCTTTGTATTAATGTATTCGCCTTGAGTCTGTAGCTCTCACACGCACTCATGTGTCTCGGCGGAAGCGATGTGGACATGTGTCCACTCATTCTTGAATTTTTTTTATTAACGTCTGTGCCTTAGGGCTGTAGATCTCGCACGCACCCATGTCTCTCGGCGGCAGAGATGTGGAGAGTTGTCCACCCATCCTTATTCTTTGTATTAACGTCTGCGCCTTTAGCCTGTAGCTCTCGCACGCACCCATGTCTCTCGGCGGCAGAGATGTGGAAAGGTGTCCTCTCATTCTTGTTTTATTGTATTAGCCTTGGCGCCGTGAGCCTATAGCTCTCGCACGCACCCATGTCCCTCGGCGGCAGCGATGTGGAGATGTGTCCACCCATCCTTGTTCTTTGTATTAACGTCTGCGCCTTTAGCCTGTATCTCTCGCACGCACCCATGTCTCTCGGCGGCAGAGATGTGGAAAGGTGTCCTCTCATTCTTGGTTTTTTGTATTAGCCTTGGCACCGTGAGCTTGTAGCTCTCGCACGCACCCATGTCCCTCGGCGGCAGCGATGTGAAGATGTGTCCACCCATCCTTATTCTTTGTATTAACGCCTGCGCCCCTAGCCTGTAGCTCTCACACGCACTCATGTCTCTTGGAGGAGGTGGTTTTGAGATATGTCCACCCATCCTTCTTCTTTGTATTAACGTCCGCGCCTTGAGCCTGTAGCTCTCGCACGCACACATGTCTCTCGGCGGCAGCGATGTGGAGATGTGTCCACTCATTCTTGTTCTTTGTATTAACGTCTGCGCCTTTAGCCTTAGCTGCCACACGCACTCCGCCGCTCCCGCGAAGACAGCGAGGCGGAGAGAAGTGGACACTTCCTCGTTCTTTGCATTAACGCTTGCGCCTTGAAGCAGTAGCTCTCGCACGCACTCATGTCTGTCGGAGGCAGCGTGTGGAAAGGTGTCTACTCTTCCTTTGTTCTTTCTCTTAATGTCTGCGCCTTGAGTCAGAAGTCCCTACAAGGACTCCGCTTATCCCGCGAAGACCGTGAGATGGAGAGGAATGGGCACTTCTTCGTTCTTTGTATTAACACCTGAGCCTTGAGCCAGAATCTCATGCATGCATTCCGTCCAACAAATCTGTTCTACGAAGGCAGTGCTGTAGCGATTAGTCCACTCCTCCTTTGTCTTTGCATGAACGTCTGCTCCTTGAATCTGTAGTTCTCGTCCGCAGTCAACATGTAACCCAGTGTAAGCGTGATGTATGGTCAATTCGTCTTAGCCCTTTGTATTCATTTTTCAGTACGCCCAGTAGCTATGGCACGCTCTCATCGTCTGTTCGTGGAATGAAAAGAAAGGGCTTTTTTTACGTTTCTAACATTGACATATCCGCTTTGAGCAGTGCTACTAACGTGTTTGCGGTGGCAATGAGGCTCGGTCCTCCAGATTCTTGCCGCACTAACTTAGACACACCGTCCATGAAGAGACACTTCACATCGGCGTTCTTGACCTTCGTCGTTGTTACCTTCACCTGTTGAGCATTGTACGCGGCTCCGTGACGCAGGATGCGGTGCACAACGTCTGCCTGGCTGTTTGCCGTTGCTTTCACGTTCCTCACGTTGAGCAATACCACAGTGTTCAGGAGAAGAACAATTTCTGTGGACCCATTTCTTGCAAATTGCTCTAGTTTCGTGGCACCGTCTGTGTCCTTGATGTCAGCATTTGTCCCAGCGACCAGGAGGCGTTGGGCGACCGCCAAGTGCCTCTGGGCGACGGCGCCGTGCAGCGGCCTGCACAGTCAGTGACCCACAGCGTCCAATCACGCAGCCACATCCTAAAGGACTGTTCCAGGCCTTCAGGTGCCCTCCAATCGCCGCCGCATGTAGAGCGGTGTATCCACCTGCTGAGGGCTGTGATTTACATCGAGCAACCTCCATTTCCATTTTGAAGATGAGAGTGCCAACGTCTCTCACAAATTCCTCCAAGGAGGTGAATTTAGTCTTCAGGAGATTCAATTTCCTTGGAGGCTTCTTTCCAGCATGTTGTAATTACTGGAAACTGCAATTTCTTCCTGCAAACAAAGAAAGCAATTTCTCAGGGACAAATGTAATAATATTATAAATTGGTAGAACTGTAGAAAAATTTAACAGCACTGCGCAAATGTTTCATGTACTTAACAGAAAAACAGGAGCCAATGAAATAGTTTTTCGAGCTAAATACATATGTAAATGGGCTCAGCTTTTCTAAAACAAATAGAAATATTGCCTGACAAATTGAATACCATGTCGATGTTGACATTCGGAGCGAAGATAAATTATTCCTACAATGGTTTGATGACAACACTAAAAGTTCATTTAACAGTAAAACGCCCGACGTGCCATTTTGGAACACTTGACATTTTCATATGCGGCTGCAAACTGATATTTGAAATCCATGGAGGTGTTTGTAGAATGTATTTTGATGGTCGTGCACCAGCAGGATTTTGAGGAGCAGCAGGGAAGGAAAGGCAAGGAAAACCTTACCTCTTCTTCGTGTGCACGAAGCTTCCGCTGTCAGAAGGGGGAATCGCAGTTCCACTTTTGCGAGTCCATATTTGACTACAACTGAAAAGCTGTTTATCGGAAAGTAAATGTCCCTTTGCATAGTTGACACTCTAACACCACCACCACTCCTATAATAATACACACATTCTAGCACGAACAGCTACTCATAAATTGTAGGCTGAAATACTGCATGCGTTTTGACCAGGATTCTGACGCCTCGGCCGACCAAGCGGACGGTCGTACAACACTTTGAGGCATGGCCCGTTGTCCCCATTTGCGACTATGACACGCGTAGGGGAAACCCCATGAATTTCCCCGCAGGGGGATCATGGCTGCGTAGGTAGGCATGGTCGCTGGTGGAGACTTGTAGACATAATTTCGCGGTGTAACTCACACCGGTAGCTTCAAGGTGGAGGCAGTGAGTAGGCCTAGGTTCTCGCTGTTACTCACGTCGTTAGCCTCACGGTGTAGTCAGTGAGGGGACGGAATGAGGGGCTCCAAGCCGTCCGGACCGTAGTTCGACCACCAGTTAGGCTCTCGGATTCCTCCTGGCAGTGGCCCAATGCTCTGGGCAAAGAGAGGGACTCGGGTGTCCCGGCGCATGTGAGTGGCGCGTCATCACACGATGATATTGCCTGGTACTGGCCTAGAAAGATAGTAGCTCTGAGCCCAGCGGGGCGGCCCAACCCAGGCATTGAAATGGAAGGTTGCCGAGAGAGCAAACTGGATTCCGGCTGGACTCGGATATCTTTGTCGTACATGTTCGGTGGCAGGGGGTAAGATTAAATGCGAAACGTTCAGGAGCCCACCCCGGGGACGTGTGCCTCTAGATAGAACATGAATTGTTGTGGAGTTGTGCCCGCAATAGGAATTCGCTGTACGGCTGGACAAATGCGTCGGGGAACACCGAGCACATGGTCTAATGAAGCACTATTACAACAATGGAGTAGATTTGAGCCCCTCGCCACATTAGAATAACGAAATGATATGACTGACCAGACTGGAAAATTGGCTATGGGGAAACCAAAGGTTGACATTCTAACAGCTTACGCTGTTTTATTGAACATTCCATTTTCTACGCATGGCAAATACAGTGTCAGAACTTGGATTTCAAACACACAAGGATTAAGGACTCCGTAAAACCTTTTCTCTTGTTGAGGTTCTTGGCGTGAGGAGATAGTACTTACATCGAATGGTCGTTTTACCATGAGTCATGATTATAGACGTTTTTAATGTTTTTCGCTTTGTATTCTAATGATATTTTAGCTTGACATTGCCACAGTATTTTCTGCATAAATATGCGTAAAATAATTTGACACGGTCGCCAATGACCATGGATATTTAGCACCGTTAATCATTATCATCATGATAATGAATCTTGGGTCCTTTTATTCAAAATGTGATCTTTAATCCATTTATAGTAAACAAACGTAATGTAGTCCAATCAAATGGTGCACAGTAATGACAATTAGAGGTAAGTGTTGTTGTAGTTTTGATGTATGGTTTCTATGTTTTTGGGGGGTCGCTGAACCCATATCAGGTTTCCAAACAAGAATTTTACCTAGAAACACGGGTTTTAAGCAGAAAATGTAAAAGTTGTTTTTGAAAGTAACTCGACCATTTTTCGTAAATGTGAACCTATATGAAATAGAAGATAAATACAATTTTCTACATTTAATGCCATTAAGATTTTTTTCTTCAAGAGTTTAGCTGCGAGAACACCGGAAAATTCGGTTATAATTTTAAAAGGTAAAACGGCAATTATCTTACGCAATCTACAAAAACCCAAAACATATTTTTTTATAAATGTTGACCTGATATGAATGAAAAGAGATTACATGTATCTACATTTTGTTTGTGTGTTTTTTCTCTGATTAGCCGAGAGAGCACCGCAAAATTGTGTTTATATACTTTGCTTGAAAAAAAGTGATGCTTCCAGAAGGAGAGGTCCAATAATATCCTATTTTGATATACATGCATACCATTTATGTGTGCGTAAATTATTAGATTCACGCCTATATGCAATGTGTATAACGCCCACCAGAATACATTGGTTACCGTCCGGTTGCGCAGTTATATTTCGATTGCTGTGAGTCACACAGTTAAGAACGACGTTTACGTACAGTACGAAGCATCCGCAATGAAGCGCACACACGTTCGACAGCCTATCCACCAACTGACTGCTTTTGCCAGAGGCTGCATTATGGGACTTCATGAGGCTGGTTGGTCGTATCGACAACTGCCAAACATGTGGACCATTCAGATATCACAGTGGTCCGATATTGGAATCAATGGGTACATGAGGGCACCCATGCACATCGGGGCAGGCTCGGGTCGACCAAGAAACACCACCCTGAGGGAGGATTGTCGTATAGTGCGTCAAGCAGTGCGGAATCCCATGACATCGGCATCCGCCATCCGCGAACATGTACTGGCGACTACAACATCTTGTGTTCCCCCAGAGCTGCTCGACGACTCGCATCCGCGAGATTGGGGACCCGCCGCCCCCATGTGTCGGTTGACATTGATAACAGAACACCGACGTCGGCGTTTGTTTTGGTGCTGTGCCTGGGAGGCATGGACAGAGGACGAATGGCGACGCATCATGTTCAGTCATGAATCCCGCCTCGCAATAACCTCAAATGACCATCATATTCGAATATAGCGTCGTGAAGAGCAGAGGGCACTTCCTTCCCATATTGTGGAGAGACACAGTCGTAACCCTGGAAATCATAGTGTTGGGAGCCATCGGGTGCGTTCAAATCACCTCGACGTTGACGGTACAGCAATACGTCACACATTCTGCGTCCTCACGCCCTACCCCTTATCGCACATCACCCTGGGACAGTGTTCCAACAAGATATGGACGCCCACAAACAGCTTGTATGTCTATGGACTACCTAGAGCATGTTGATGTACTTCTGTGGCCAGCAAGATCCACGGACTTCTACATCATTGAACACGTGTGGGATGACATTAGAAGGAGGCTCCGTCGCCGTACCAACCAGCAGAATCTGGAGGAACAGCTGCAGCAACTGTGGATGAACTTGCCGAAAGAGAGTATCCAAAGGCTGTTTGACACCATTTCAAGCTGCATAAAGGTATGCATTGCAGTCAGAGGAGACACCCTGCCGCCAACTTTCCAGCTGTAACTGCCAGCGGCCATCTCTCTTTCATCCCATATTGTAATCAGTGCAGTGGCTTCACATGGCATTTTTGGCATATGTAATTTCATTCACTTCCAACCACTCCTTCTGAGTGCATCACTTTTTTTTTTTGTCAGGCAGTGTATTCCTGGAGTCCAGGGAGGAAAGGTTGAAACTTCGAAAATAAGGTCTTAAGACAATTGTGAGCAAATTTTGTCTAATAAACTCGTTGAATACTTTTCATGCAAAAATTTTCATTGCAAAAACATATAAACACTCCGGAAATACATAATTTGTTTATTATTTACAAAAGAAATGAATATATTTGTTCAGAAAGAAAAATTAACACTGAAATAAAAGGGTCTAATTGTGTAAATTGGGTTTAATAAAAACAATTTAGAGCCATTTTTGAGGAATTTTGAACATGTTTTTGATCCTTTATATAAAGTTCCCTCAAAAATCAAAATATCCGTTTGAAACTCCCAAAGTCTCGAGTTCGTTGAGAACCATCGGGGAATATCAATTTTGGAGAAAATCTGAACGGTTTAGGCGCTAGCGTTGACCACGGACGAATAGACATGGTCTTCAATCAATTTTTTCGGTATCAAGGACCCTGAAATCATGGATTCTGGCTACATAATGTTTTAGAAGAGAGATTTTACTACATATAGGAACAGGATTTATCCACTTTTTCGTACCAGGGCCCGACGAGTTTTTGTTTTGAAAATTCGCCTATTTTCGTCGCACGATTCTTTCACTGTCTTTTCGTACATTCGTAAGTGCGAGAAAGTAAAACGGATAGTTTTGAAGTTATATTGAGATAAAGTGGGATAATTCCCGTTTTTCACGTGTTTTGATTACATCACCAAATTTTGCTATCCTCTCGTAGCTAAACCGTCATTTGGAGAAAAAATATTAATGACATAAAATGTAAGTATTTTTATTGTTTTTTATTTCATATCGGTTCATTATTTAAAAATTGATGTTATTTATTCATTTTGAGAATGTAAAAAGGTTAGTTGTGGGGGCGGGCTTTAAAAACGTCTTTCCGGGCGAAATTGCTTGCTATCGTCCACCGGGCAACAGCTATGAAATCTTAGGCGCCCTCTACGAAAGAACAAAAAATATAAATAACCGTGACGTAGTTATTGCCGGAGACTGAAATCTCCCAGACGCAAATAGGAAGGGGATTGTGTGCGAAGGGAATGTCCAACAACTAGTCAACCGACTTGTCTGGGACAGCGGATTAGAGCTGTTAGTAGACCGGCCGACCCGGCACGATGCGATTCTGGATATTTGTCTAATTAGACCGAAATATATATTTTTGTCGTGTGACGTTTTAGAAGGTATAAGTGATCGTAAAGCCGTTTTAGTCTATTTGCAGTTATGTATTTCAAAGAAAATAGTACCACCGGTATTCCAGTAAAGGAATACAAGAAAGCTAATGTACAAGGGTTTCAAAATTACTTAAAAGAACGATATGGCGAATTTCTTAGAATAGGAGGAGGAATGGGAGAAATTTGGGGAGCGTTTAAAAATATTTTAGTAAATGCTGAACAGGCTTTTGTACCAAGTAAATTGCTAAAATGAAACTGTGATCCGGAATATTATAATGCAAAGATTAGGCGATTGGAAAGAAAAAACAGAGAAGCATTTTACAACAGACACCGTAGTGAAAATCATATGACCTTATTTCCAAATTATTCAAAAGCATTAAGGAAGTAAAAGAAAATGGCATAGGAACGTCATTTGAAACATATTCTTGATGCAGAGGGCAGAAATAATTGGTTGGTATTTTTTAAATACGTTCGATAATGGCCGACAAGGCTTTTAACGCATATTTCAGTTCGGTTTTCAAGCTGAAACCTAATAGTATATACCAACGCTGGCAGATAGTAGTTTTCATATTGATATACTTTGCGGAAAAGAATAAAATCAATGAAGAGAGGAAAATCACGAGGTCCAGATTGTATTTCCACGGACATTATTAAATTAGGTGGAGAGGCTATTCTAACATATTTAATTAGGTTGTTTAATGTATGAAAAAAACAACGCTTGCGTGACGGAAGATTGGAAGTTGGCTCTCGTAGTTCCTATTTTAAAAGTGACGACAAGACAATACTTAGTAACTATAGGCCGGTAAGCATTACATCTGTAGAATGCAAACTTATGGAACATCTAATTTAAAGCTTTATCAGGAAAGAATGGGAGGGCAGGGAGTGGCTTTATCAGGGTCAGCACGGTTTCAGAAATGGTTTCTCGTGCGAAAGTCAGCTAGTCTCACTTCTACAGGACCTAGCCGACGTATTTGATGAAAGGAAAAGGGTCAATGCGATAGTAATAGATTTTTTCAAAGCGTATGATGTTCCACTCGATCGTCTTATAAAGAAATTAATACATTCGGTTATAGACACTAGAGTGGTAGCGTGGATAAATGAACTACCTCGGAGCAGGAAACAGAAAGTTCGAATCGGTGGTTAGTTATCAACCTCGAGGAACGTCACGTCAGAAATTCCACTAGGAAGTGTCATCGGGCCACTCATGTTTCTGGCCTTTGTGAATGAATTGCCGACTGATTTAGCTTCAAATGTACAACTCTTTGCAGATGTCTGCGTAATTTATAGTATTATCAACTCGGAGAAGGACGAGGATATTTTGCAGCGAGACAAATTACAAATCTGGGCAGAAACAAACGACATGGAAATAAACAGTTCAAAGAGCAAGTCCATCACTTTTGGTAGGGATCGAAGTTACAATGAATCTGCGTACAAACTGAACAATAATGTTGTACCTCGAGTCACGTCTTGCAAATACCTAGGAATACAGCTAGACAGTAAATTGAGCTGGGAAAATCAAGTCAATTTCGTTGTAGGGAAAGCCTGGAAATTTTTGTTATGTGGATACTGAAACGAGTACAGTGAGAGCCAAAGAACTAGCATATATGTCATTTGTGCGACCCATATTAGAATCGGGTGCGGTACGTTGGGACTCATACAGAATTTTGCCGCAAAGGAATCCAGAAAAGGTCCAGCGTAGAATATCAAAATTTACTTGCAGGGGTACCATGAATAAAGGGGTATGAGAGCCAATCAAAAGGAGGAGATTAAAGGCACGTCTCTATGCAATGTATAAAGCGTACACAGGCCTTCAAGCGTGGAAAGAAATTCAAAGTCGATTAGGGAAACCTACATATTTTGGCAGAGCAGATCACATGCACAAAATTGAACTAAAAATTCAGAAAACAGACATTGGGAAATATTCATTCGCAAATCGAACTATTAGAGACTGGAACGGTTTGCCTGTTACAATCTTCGATCCCTTTCCTCAAAGCCTGCGCAAATTTAAAAATAAATTAGTTTTCTGAATGTTGATATGAGTGTTATAAATATATTTAATATTATTCAGTGTAAGTAACTATGCCAACTATGTAATTAAGTGTTGTTGTTATTATTATTAGTTATGTGCAGTGCAGTGACATTGTGAAACTGAGGGAAACGAGTGTGTAAGAAAGACATTACAGCTCGGTGTTTCGCAGTGCGGTGAAGTGAAGTGTGGTGAGGTGGAGTGCAATGAATGATTGCACGGTGAAATGTTCACGTTAATTTTTAAAGTTTGTATATTTTGTAAAGTTGTTAAGTTCTGTAATGTTAAGTTCGTGTATTCTGCCACCAAGTTTTCAAACTTAATTTCAAACTAATTGCAGAATTATTAATAAATCTAATCTAAAATTCTTGTTGGCAAACACGATATTTGTGTTCCACGACAAAAAAACGTAAAGGAATCAAATAGCAAAACTAAACACCACACCAAAACATCCTCGTTTTCTACTATTTTATTGTAGGAAAGTTGTCATACATGAATTTAACAAAATGAATGCCAAAAATTTAGGTTAATGTTTGATTGGAATTAGTAAAAATTCTTTGTTTTGTTTTAATCTTTATAATATTCATCAGAAATAAATTAGTTTATACTAAAAGTTTTATTTTGAAACTTGTGTTACTTGCTGACAAAAATATTCCCTGGTAACCCTTCAATATAGGGCTATCAATCATTGTGAATAAACTTGAAAATGTTTAGGAAAATAATTCTATCTTACGTTTCATAGTGTTTTCAGTCTTAATTAAGGAAGCATTTTTAAAAGACATTTAAAAAATCTTTCACATCAGTTAAAGCATGGAGGATAACCAGTATCATTTTGAACTGAAAATGGACTGTCAGTGGAATTTCATTCATATATCATCTCTTTCATTCTCTATAAAATATCACTGCAGTATTATTTAGTTTTGGTCAAATAGAGATCAGGAAATGAATTAATATTTTTAGTATTCATTAAATTTGTCAAGAAAGCATTTAGATTGTTATGGAAAGCTACTTTGAAAAAATAAAACAAATACTGAGTTGGTTGTGATTAAAGGGTCAGCTTTTTTTCCCTATTTCTTTATGAATATTTTAGGTTCATTAAAATATATTCTTCTATCCAATTACTTAACGTTAATTATGATTTTTGTTTCAGGATGAATCTCATCTCATTCAGAAGCGAAAAGAAAATGTGTTGGTATCCTCTGAGGCACAACACAATTATGAATCAGATAAATCTTCAGAGGTTACTGATCAGCACAGTGAAATTGAGAATGAAGTTCACAATGTAGAAAATCAAGAAATCATCTTACATGAAAATAGAGTAGAGAACACAACAACTGCTAACAACTTTGAATGTGAAATATGCTCTTATGAAACAAAATATAAAGCTTTTATGATTTTTCATTTACGTCAACATTTTCAAAGACATTATACTTGTGATTTTTGTAGTACTCCTGTTGCGTATGATCCTAGTCCAGCAAAAGAATTCCAGACATCTGATGCAAGTTGTAAAATAAGAAAAGATTCTGAGAGTAAAAGTAGCAAGTCAATTAAAGTTTCTTCTCCACGAATTTCCAAGCCTCAGACAGATTACCAACAACAAAACAGAGATTGTTTAGAAAAAAGAAATATGTGGATAACTAGGAAGCGTAAGAGTGCGAATGCTCAAGAAAGTGACAAATGTGTTAAGCGGACTAATATTTCCCATAAATTTGAAGATGATTCTCCACATGTCATTTTAAACTCCAAGGAAAAACAAAAAAGTCTGTTGTGATATTGCCAGAACAAGTGCTTAGGTGTGGTGGAATTATTTCACTGGAGAAATTGATTTATTAGAATTTATGTATTTAAGTTATGTTTACGACTTTAGAAGGTAAGCAATTCTGACTGAAACTCTCTTTGTTATGTCTTGCCATCAAATGGATATCTTCCAATTCTAGTGACCTTGTGAGTTATTCATTAGAAATTTAATATCTATTCTTCACTCCTTTCATTTATCTGCTTCATTTATTTTCTGAATTGAAAGAATTAGGGATCCCTTTATTTTCGGTTAAATTGTGTAATTGTTTCTTTCATTTCAATTTTATGAAGTGTGGGAATGCTGATGAGGTGCTGTTGATGTAATTGAATGATGAAATAATTGAAGTCATAATCAACTTAATGGATTAATATTAAGTTCATCAACTTAATAAATTAAATTGGCAAAATTTACATCCATTATTTCATCATTCATCAATTTTGTGAAGTATGAAAAAGTATTAAATGTTGCTGTTGATAGTCAGTGGTCTTTTATATTTATCAAAATTCTGTATTGAAGCCAGCTTTTATGTACAAATTTCCATCTTACTTAGGTTATGAAAACATTGCAGAAATGTACTAAAATCAACCAATGAATGAAATGAGCTTTTCATTAAAACTTTTTGTAATAGTATTAAGTACCTATTTTAATAAATTTGATACAAATAAGGTGTAAGTGGTATTATTTATTGCAATTCAACCAACTTTTTGTGATTGACTTCGACTATACCCTTCATGCAGCGCTTATATTGCAGAAAAATATGCGCCCTTGTAAGCACATGAGTTCGCTGAATTGATGATATTAAAAGATGTAATCTGCAGTGATTCAAAAAGCTCGCTCAAATATATCTCCTGCTTCTCTTCTTGTGGCCCTCTGACAATAATAATCCAACACAAAATCCATAATTTACTAGTTTGTTATAATTAGTTTTTATGTTGGATTCCTGGTCATGTTGGGATATTTTTTATTTATTTAGTGAAAAAATAGTAAAAACACTAAGTGACGAAGGGGGGAGAAGCTTGTTATAAGACAACCAGTCTGCTACTGTTGTTAGGTCGGTTACTGCTGCTACACTGACAGGTTATCACTATTTAAGTGAGTTTGAAGTGGTGTTGTGGTTGGCGCAAGAGAGATGAAGCGTAGCATCTCCGAGGTCGCGATGAAATTTGGATTTTTCCGTAAGACCATTTCACCGTGTACCGGATATCGGAAATCCGGTAAAACATCAAACCTCTGGCTGCAGTCGCAAAAAGATCGTGCAAGAACGGGACAGACGACGACTGAGGGGAATCATTACCCTTGACAGATGCACAATCCTTCCGCAAATTATTGCAGATTTCAATGCTGGGCCATCAACATATGTCAGCGTGCGAACCATTCAACGAGGCATTATACGATATGGAGTTTCGGAGCCGAAGGCCCACTTGTTTCCCCATGATGACTGCACGACACAAAGCTTTACGCTTTGCTTGGGTCAGTCAACACCGACATTTGACTGTTGATGACTTGAAACACGTTGCCTGGTCTAACGAGTTTCGTTTCACATTTTTTCCAGCGGATGGACGTGTACGAGTAGGGCGACTACCTCATGAATCCTTGGACCCTACATGACAAGGGAATGTTCAAGATGGTGGAGGCTCTGTGATGGTATGGGGCTTCTGATAGTCTAGATGTGACTCTGACAGGTGGCACGCACGTAAGCACTCTGATCACCTACACCCATTCAAGTCCATTGTGCATCTCGACGGACTTAGGCAGCGCGTCCAGCAGGACAATGCGATAGCCCACAGAATTGCTACAGAGTGGCTTCAGGAACACTCTTCTGAATTTAAACACTTCCACTGGCCACCAAAATCCCCAGACATGAACATTATTGAGTGTATCTGGGATGCCTTGCAACGTGCTGTTCTGAAGAGATCTCAACCCCGCGTATTCTTACGAGAATACGGACAGCCCTGCAGGATACATGGTGTCATTTACCTCCAGTACTACTTCAGACATTAGTCGTGCCATGCCACGTCGTGTTGCGGCTCTTCTTCGTGCTTGCGGGGGCCCTACACGATTTTAGGAAGATGTACCAGTTTTTGGCACGTCAGTGTTTTATATAATTGTTCGAATCGATCAATGCTGCTTGGAAAGGTTGTGTAATAGGTATTTTGTACGGATGTGATGAGAGCTTGGTATTGATTCGTTAGTTTGACACAACACGTTCTTTCATAGGCTCTATACTCAGGATTAAAGTAATTATTAAAAGGCCGCATTCTAATTGCAAAGATAAATTTAATAAATACTTAAATCCTTGTTCAAACGTGTCATGGAGTTTATTGGGAGACGAATACCGTAAGTCTAAACGTGTTAAGCTGAGTATTTTTCATTTCTAGGAAGGGATGGAAAGAAGTCCAAAATTATTTTTACGCATTGTCGCAAACTTCTACATGTTTTTGATAATGTATGTGGTTGCTTGAAGGGGGAAGTAAGTAGTTTGTATTTTCTAATTCCGGAGATATTAAAGATCGGAGACAATTTGGCAGGGGGCTGATTAAATTACTCCTATTTTCAGAAAGGATTAATCAAGCACAATAATATTCCTGAGTTAAATGCAGTTTGCCAATGTTCATTTAATGAACAATTAAATCCTTGAATACATTCGAAAAGAATTTGGGAGTTTACTGAAAGAATAATGTAACAGAATACCATAAATCTAAATTGGTTGAAATACTTATATTTACTTTTTCCCAAAGGATGGAAAGAAGCCCTAAATTATTTTTAGACATTGATGTAAATCTCTATGTGGGTTTGATAAAATACACAATTCCTGGAAGTAAAAGTCAAGCAATTTAGATTTTGAAAATACTCGAGAACAAGACAAGCCCAAAATTATTTCACAGACATCCTATTTACCAATATGTATACAATTGCTAATTAACTTCTTTTTAACATTTGTTCAGTATGTTAGAGTTTCTTCACAGAAGAACCAAAATTGTCCAAAAAATATAATACAGTTTGCCTGAGAATTTTCCGTTTTTGGAAAGAATAAAAGGAAGCCCAAAATTATTTTTTTGTATTGTAATCCTACACATATGTTTTAAACAATATTTGATTGCTGGAAGCAAAATTGAAGTAGATTAGATAAGTATTGTCATATCCAGGAACTTCCTTCCAGAACAGCCAACTCGGAACAAAGAAATCATCACGTGTACGTTTTGAATCAATAAATCTAATATGAAATGAAAACAAATTCTGTAAACATCATATATAATCTATTTAATGCCGTTTATAATTGACTGAACTTGTGTACTTTCAATAACAAGCGAAATTCATAAAATCACGTTGCAGCGTGTTAAAACATTATTCCCCTGAGATACTCTCCGTCGCCGCGCAGCGCTAGACAGCGCCGCCCGTCTGGTTGCACCATCACAAAAGTCCCTATGTTCCCCATGTTAAATAGAAGGGCCAAAGAGTAAATGCAGTAAACCCAGTAATGCAGCCAAGGCTGTGGGGCAATACTTTGCAAGGCACCAGACACCGGAGAGAGTGCCAGTTGGACGCTCTTTGGTTTCAAAATGATTCCATATACATCAATGTTGCTGCAATTTCTTGAATATTGATTGTCATTAAAAGCAAAATGTATATTTTTAAGATATTATGAGATATTTTTCAATTATCTGGAAGTTGTGTAACCTAAGCACGAACCGCCACTGGTTACGTATATTCTTTCCTTGCAGCTTTTTTGGTTTTGTGTATGCTTAAATACAATATTCGACAACTGTTCAACACGACTTGATCATTAGTCACATTCCCATATTATTAATCTGGGAGAAATGTTAACTTAGGCGACGCAGTACGACGGAACGAGGCTGTGGACATTCGACCTCGCCTACACAAGTCGAAACACCCGAGAAGTTACCACAGAATGCACTTCGTGGAACAGTTGCGTGAGTCATTGAACAATCGACAATTACCTGCATTTGCGTGTTCCTCCTGTCCAAATGAATAGGATTTGATTGTGATGCCATCCAAATTTGTATAGAAATTTAGTTCAATTTATAACGCGGTCACGTAATCAAGGTCAAACGCCAGCGAGCTCATCTGAACCGCAGACGATGTTAAAGCTAGAGGTTAAATCTAGAGTCTTCCAAGGCCTCAAGGGCTACAAATAAAACCTTTAAAATGGTTTCGGGGCATATTTTCAATACTCGGGCGATCCACACCTTACTTCCCGTAATGTTGATATCGGCATTTTGCCAGGCTGCATTGAAACGAGAGGTGATCGAACCATGCGTGATGTCAGGCCGTGACATACATAACACAGTGAAACACATTGGAATGGTTTTGAAGTTCTAAATTTACTAGAAAATCCTTGTAAGTGTAAATCCTAGCAGGTCGCGTGCGCTAGGTGCACAATGTTCTCGCCCGACATGGACTTTCACTTTTGACTAATAACCTTTCGCGCGCCACAACAAATGGTAGCGAGGGCCGCGAGTTGGACAACCATGGGTTAAATATGGGCAGGGTTCTTTTAAATTTTGTATAGCAATCATTAGAGAAACAGTGACTAGTTCTAAATAAGTAATTGTTCATTAATTCACTTCTTTCCATGAATTGAAAAACGTTTTTTTAAAAATAGAAAGTACTTAATTATTGTAATTTGTATTTCATTTAAAGGACGCATTTAACTGGAAATTCTTATCTTAAGAATTTGCAAGCAAACAAGTATGTACCAGACCAAATACCAATGTAAATATGCACAGTCGATTTTTCTTTTTTTCATAGGTTTATGTTAATTTTGGAACAGTGTGATAATTTTTTTAATTGTATGATGGTGTATTTTTTTCAGACCGCTTAATAGTAGTTAATGCAATTAGTTTATAATATTAAGCTTTATTGCATGAGTACATGTTTTGAAAACGATCAACTTCTGGAGCGAGTTTTCAAATTTGTACGAGTGTAATAAAGCAACATTATAAACGAGTTGCATACTATATTTTTTGTATAATTTACATTTATAAGAGAATCAAACTTAATTTTGCGAAACAACTTCCCTGTGACGACTCAGCTATTTGACATCGTGCGAGTAAACGGTGGTCGGCTGTTCCGTTTAGCTCTACCTCCCGCCGATTCTCTCGCTGCGATTGGCTGAATGTGTGATGACGCAATCATTCGTGACATAAAATCTAATACGTCATCATTTGTGCCGTAAAATGCAGATTATGAACGATTTCTTGCGATAGAAAAGGTTCTTTTATAATGCTGGAATACAAAAAAGTATTTATAGTCAGTGTTTAAGGGTTATGTATTGTGTATGTGAATTCTTTTCAGCAAGTGTATTTTATTGAGTTAATTAGTTAGATGTTGATTGTTTTTTGCCGTTGAAAAATTACTGAGGATACAATCTACCATTTTTTGTGTGCGTGTGTTCCTTGAGAAATAATATATTCTCTATTTAAAATATAAGACTCACTCAACTACTTCTTTGTTTTGATATCGAAAAATGAAACCCAGACCCTGGTTGCAGTTCAAACATTCTTTTAACTGTAGATGTTTTTTGTGGCATCCAATGTATATCCGGATGCCTCGTTCCGAGCATGTGATTATATGTGCTTGATTGATCGGCACCAGGAACCCCATAATACTGAAAACCCGAGTGATGACACTTTTGTCACCGCTTCCCACAATATGCCCATCTCCCCATCCCTCTTCCGAATGCTTGGCCAAGTTTCACGCCCCTGTGTTCTCAAAAGACACTAATTTCAAAAGAACGTGCAAGGCCAGTTTGAGATGTTTTCCTAGAGCACGATAGCTCACCCGGTGACCCGCGCTCGTGCTATGCAGGGTGGCCTTCCAAAATCGATAAAAGGAAATCTCGACAAACCGATCACATGGCCTTATTGCGAGGCCACATAAGAGAGGGGAAAAGCCCCGAGACACAGCACAGATGTGACCAGAGGTTGTGGCTGAATTTGCCATCATACCACGAAACGATTCCTGCAATATTCTTTTAAAAAGCTGATATTTTAGGACAGATTTCATTTAAAACAAAAATCTGTCTTCAATACAGTATTTTGCAATATTATTTTTTTGCAATTTTTGAAAATACAAAGTGTGTTGAAAATCGGACTAGCACAGTTTTCTTTACAGTTATTTGCTACATACAAGGAAAAAAAGAAAAAAAATTGAGCCTTTTTGAGAAAATAAATGTTAACGAAAAATTCCCCCAAAACGATTCATATTTTCTAAAAATAGTAAGCATTGAAAAGTTTACCGCCGCACGGTTACAATATTTCTTACGAAGTAAGGGTTAGAAAGAAAAAATACAGCTTAATCTAACTTATCATAAGGGTATGGATTGACAATAATGCTGTTGGTTCTTTCATTTTACTTTCTCATCCTTACTTCGTAAGAAGAATATTGTAATCGTGCGCCGGAATCAGCATTTTTGTGACAGAAGAACTCTTAATACCTGGTCCTGGTAACGAAAAAGTGGATAAACCTTATTCCTAAATTTACAGTAAATTACTTCCTCTAACTTTTGGGGGTCCGATGTCGCCCAGGGTCTCGATGGTGAAGTCGATGATAGTAAACCTACACCAGTAAGTGTCGAGAAGCTCTCCTGTAATGGGATCGCAACCGTATGCCCTAGTAGACGCCTGTAATGGGTTTGTCGTTGCGTGACGGACAAGTCCACTCTCTCACCTCCTCGTAGTGGTCCCCTCGCAGTGACCCCCAATGCATTTTGGGATCAACTTGAGGTGCAGCTAAGACAGATGGGCGATAGGCGAGTCCCCGGAAAACCATTTCGGGAACCCCACGTCACAGGGGAAGGGGTCGGGGTTCTGCAGCTCACGACCCCGTCGGGCTCCTCGGAGCAACTAGCAGCGGACACTATGGACGAAGCCTCGGACGCGGGAGCGCATGGTGGCGCGCTCCGTGAACAACAGGCCACCATTAATGACGACCCTAGCATGGAACGATTCATGATCAGGATTCCTTTCGAGGCGAGTCGCTGCGCACATTTCGGAGCGAGTCGTTGCGCACATCAGGGGTGGTGTCTATATGTCCACTGATTTGAATAGCTTGGTTCGGCATCACGATAATATCCATAGCGATGCCCCCTTAATATTTTTATGCTCCAAATGCAGCAATAATTACAAAGGTAAGCTATTCGCTTTGAATAATTTCCCTAAGTGTTCTGGTCCGAAACCAATCAGAGGAGACTTTTTACGTTAATTATGCTATGAGCGCAACCAAATCGGGATTCTCACAACATTTGCGCCATGCTAATCCAGACGCAGCTAATAAAGCTCCAGCTTTCAAGGCGCAACGTAGTGGTAGAACTGCTGTGCCTAGAGCAGGGAAAGTATTCGCCTCGGAGGAAATGAAGAAAATGGTTGCATTGGAGAAAGAGCACCAAAGATGTCCAAGAAGAATTTGGCTGCTCTGCTGGGTAAGATCGCCAGACAGGTGGGCGAGAAAAGAAAAGATACTTCATATCAAAGATATTTAGAACCCATTGGAGCTGAAGCTTGACTGTGTCTGCAGAATCATCGTCCCTATCTGATGGTTGGAGGTCCGATGATTCAGCGAGACCTTCTACTAGTGCCGCTGTTAGCGCATTGCCTCCCAGGGTCATTAGCCCTCCGATGACTCCTGTGATCCAAATCCCTATGCTGATTTCTTCTTCTCCCTCGTATCAAAGGCTTAACATTAAGACAGGAAGATAGTCGGTGATATCCTGCCCTGACACTTGCCCAGGGGGCAGAAACGTCGTTACAGGTAGAGATAAGCAAACAGTCTTGTACCGATTCCCTTCCATAAACTCGGCTCACAAGCAGTGGCTCTGAGGAACTCCCCGGAAGCAGATAGAGTGCAATCCCCTAACGAGAAGGCCGCTATAGTTTCAGAGATGAATTTGGAGCTTTCGGCTGTGCCTGTCTTTGATTGTTTTATCTGCTATTGACATGGCCCGTCCGACACATCCGGTCGGTTAGAACGGGTCAAATCTTTTATTGAGTCTCCGGCTGCTATGACGCATGGAGAAGTAACGTCTGAAACTTGTCTTAACATGGTAACACTAATTCCAATCCTAACTGGAAGGAAAACATTTCAACTTGGATAAGAACCTGAGGTACTTCTCAAACAAATGTAGAACAAGAGCTCGTTAAGGTGCGAAATAAACTCAAAAGAAATATTAAATTCCAGGACCAAATTGAACGAATCCTAAGCCAAGTGAGTAAAGATTTTGGACGTCTCCTCTGTATCCACCACCAACAGTTCTAAAAGGCCCCATAGACATGGAGGCAAACACACTAGGAAGCGCTACTCATATTCTACCATTTCAAGAATAATCCAGCGCTTTTGACATAGAGAATTAGAACGGGCATTGTCTGTACTAGTGTCGATCATTAGCCCCTTAACAGTGATGACGTTAATGACCTGTACAAATTCATTTGCAGTAACACGCCCCCGATCCGGCTTTCCGAATTAAGAGTCTGTGATAAATTGCCGACACTTGAAATGGACCCGGACACAATTCTATACGCGGTGCAAGTTGCCGAAATTAAAAGCCGTCTGGCTGAAATGAAGAATACCATGGCTCTAGGACCAGGTAAGATAAAAGTTAGCCACATATCTTCAGGAGCAAAAATTGAAATATTGTTTCTATTGAACACCCACATTTTATACAGTGGCTTTGTGACTTCTGGGTAGAAAGCTAATTGCACCATCCTTATACCAAAAGAGGGTAAGGAGAATAAGTTTCTCACTAACTATCGGCCAATCAAAATTAGTTCTATGTTGCACAGAATCTTTTGGGACATTGTGGACAAACGTATTCGATCCTTGATGAAGTCCAATCCACGCCAAAAAGGGTAAATCCATGAACCTGGCTGTTTCTCCAATGTTCAAATTCTTCATGAAGCTGTCTTTGACATGGAAAGAGCAGAGGGTGGTGTCGGCGCTATATATATCCAAAGCATTTGACAGTGTTCCTCACGCGGCGATTCGGTGGGCTCTGCCCAGAAAAGGGATCTCTGACGCCTTTACCAATTTGGTAACGGACTCACGCCAATTCCATCGTCATTCAGCACCCTTCAAAAGGAATTGAGGGGCCAATTCGGAGATGAGTAAAACAGTGGGACACCTTTTTAATCTCATTATGGAGTGCCTGCTTGAGAAATTGGGAAACATGTCAAAATCCAAGCTATTGGAAAGGAGTGTGTCCGTGTTAGCATTTGCTGACAATCTGGTGCTGTAAGCAAAAGATGCGCTCAAGAATTGCTTGATATTGTGATATATATTGGAACCCTCGGAATAGTATTGTCCGTCGCGAAATGTTCATTTCAAATTACAGTCTTTGAACGATCCTGGTTCATTGAGGACCCCTTTCTGGAAAGGTTGGGGGAGATAACTCCCGAATCATTGTCAGCAACGATCATACTCTTACATACCTGGGAGTGAACTACTCTATCTGGAACGGCTTCCCATCTAAAGCATCCATATCAAATTTGATGGAAGCAGTGTCGAGACTTCAAAAGGCGCATTTAAAGCCCACTTAGAAGTTGGTATTACTTCACACCTACATAATGCCACATTAGATTCATCAATTGGTTCTATCCATGCCATCTACATCGATGCTCAGGGAAGCGGACGGTCAAATCAGAGTGGCAGTCAAACAGTTCCTACATCTGCATATGAGTATTGCAGATGGCTTATTCTATCTGACCAAGACAGATGAAGGACTGGGATCGCTGCGGCTCGCTCAACGCGGTCCTAGAGTAGCGCTGAACCTAGGATTACGATTAGAAAAAACTGCAGATTCTGTTTGCAGATGACTGAGCTCCTGTTCGATTTTCTACCAACGGACATTAAAGACCGCCAAAACACTGAGATTCAACTGGTTCTATACTGAACAAGATTTAAGATCTTATAAGAAGAAATGCGCCGATGATGAGGTAGATGCCTGGGAGAAGCTGGCGTCCCAAGGGAGAGCTGGAAAGTGCATATAAACGATCCGATTGGAAATGCCTTTTTTAAACATAATTTTGTGAAAAGTTGTCTTTTTATCACTGCACTCCTATTGAAATCAAATACAGCGGCCAATAAAACTACTCTTAATAGAAGAAGGATGTGTACAGCAGGAAGTGCAATACAGAGGTAGAAACCATGAATCATATCCTCAATCTGCATTTTTACAAAGCCAGCAAGAATAAAGCATCATGGCGAAATCAAGAACTTCATAGGGAGAAAGATGCTCCGGAAATCCAAAACGCGAAAGTAGGTTGCTTTGGACATCCTGCAAGGAAACATTTCGCAAGTGTCACCGATCCCCCATTGTGTCCGCAGACAACCGCCATTTGCGAGTCCCATGTTGCAATTTTCACTACTCCAAAGCATTGCGTTTATGGCAACACCTTATTTGACTACCCTGTAATAGGACACAGTTCTTGAACAACCTTAACCAATGAAAGAAATACGGAACATGATAAGCCGGGCTTTTTGAATTCTGAAATCAGAGGATAACATGGCGAACAACTACTTTAACATCAAATACTATACAGAAGGAAAAGAAAGATGGATGTGTATTATTTTGGAGGGCCTGCCATAACCGCCACTGGTTGCCCGTTGGAGCACTTCGCTCCCGCCAGCATCGCCACCGAAGATGCCTTCCGAAGTTGCAGGCGAAGCATTTGGAGCAGTCTCCTGTGAACCACGGTCTTCAAGCCTGAAAACTTCCAATAATTCTCAGCATTGATTGCAGCGATATTCCTGATGTCAGTTTAGGTCAAAAACTGAACCGCAAGTGGTCGCGCAGAGTACTATTGAAATCCAAGCTGTTTCCGGCGCTTATCGCTAGTGTATCATTTAAGTCATATTTTGCTATAATTCAATAGATGAAGCCTTCTACTTATAGTTATAAAAAGTCAATGCCAAAAGTTTGTCAATCTCGAAAACAGCGAATGAATAAAACTGAATTACAATAATAATTCACGCGGTCACTGAAGGGTTAATTCCTGGAACAGTACGTCAGCGTCTCCCAAGGCCACTTGCCGCACCGTTCTGGTCGACCGTCTCCACCATATTTATACTTCATTTTTTAACGTGGCGCTTGACGTAAATCAGCTGTTGACGGTGTTATCCTATCGGGATCGCCATGATGACGTACGAGCTTTTAATTGGATTACACCGTGACAGCTGATTTACGTCAAGCGCCACGTTAAAAAAAATCGAAGTATAATTCCCGGGGAAACATTTCAGGGGGACCGTTTCGCTGCCGGGTGGAGCTGAGCCGGCCGTTTGCAATGGGTAGCATCTAAAGCAGGAAGCCCGTTAAGAGCGCCCGGCGCGGCACGGCGCGACACGGCCCGGCGTGGCCCGGCACGGTGCGGCACAACACAGCCCATTGCAAACGGCCGGTAATTTAACCATTACTTTATGGCATCCAGCATCTGCAACTTGCCATACAGAGACGACCTCAGAAGCTCCAAAAGTCACTTGCTCTTGATATCTCTTACTTGAATTCAAAAAAGTACGTCACTCTCAGTTTTATACTTGGATTTAAGCAGAAGGTCAGTTGACGTAAATCAGCTGTTACGGTGTCATCCAATCGGGAGGTTGAACGTCACCACAGTGATGTTACAGTAGTGACATGTTAGCTCCCGACTGAATGACATCGTAACAGTTGATAGCGGTCAAATGACGCTCTAAGTAAATCTAATAACTGTTTTTGACGTAAAAAATAAGACAAAATATCAACTGGTGTCAAAAAGGTAAAAAATAATATATTTGCAACACGTTCCTTAACGAAATATGAATATATGAATATATATTGGAAAGATGGATTTTAGGCGATTGTTCAAATTTTACAACGGTTAGCCTAACTGATGTGTAAGGGCCTGACTTCATTTTCCGCAATAGGGAAGATAAGGCCATGACATCTCAATATATTCTAACCACAGTCTATTAATATAAGATCTAACCAAACCGTGATTTCTTCCTCCTTGGATGATATAGCAATTATATTCATTATTTTAGTCCCAATCTTCTAGACACATTATACAAATGCTATCTATTTGTGGTTTATGAAAAACTTAACTTGTACATTCCAGGTGGCAGTGAGATTGGCCCAAGATGTGGATGGGCTACTCCAGGGCACCGAATTTTATGCGTCCTGCGCAGCACCAGTTTGAGTCATGAACCACGTGGCCACAAACGCGCACTTCGTTTGAAATGCAAGACCAATCGCAGGCCGCCATGTTGCACGGAGTGCAACAAGTGCCGAGAAATATTTTGAATGTGGCATAATGTGACAATTTTCAATAAAACGTAAGACGATGACTCTGCAATTGAAAAAAAAGTCGCAATATTAAAAAGTGTTCTATACATCTGTTTCGATGACTTGTAACAAGGTGATGATTGTTTTGGTAACTGTCTGCATTTTAAATTCCTGCTAATATTGTGACTGAAACTGATGTCTGGATCTCATTGGCTGAAGTCGAATACGTTACGCGTGACCCCCCCCTTCCCCAGGGTTGACCGGGAGAATTCAAATACATGTCGTTGAAACGAAAAACGTTTAGTTTTGAAGTAACGCTGGAAGTGAGCGTAAAAGTGCGTGGATTGAGACAGAGAAGCCATCATGTTATTAATCATATCTGTTGTATCCACGATTGTAATGTGGGCAAATGCATAGTTAGAAGATACATTTTGTTTTACATTTTCTTTATATTATTTTTTTCTTTAAATGTATATGAGAACGTGATTTCACAGTTTCGTGTTTCCTATTTAATGGTTTCGAATTAGTCTTCAAAGTATTAAAATGCCAGGTTGCACAGTACCAAATTGTTCAAATAGTATTGAAAAAGGATTTAAACTTTTCCATTTCCCATCTAATCATGAAAGGCGTGCACTATGGGCCAAGAAGTGTGGCAGAGATAAAGATTGGAAACCTACTCGAAATATATGCATTTGTGAGGTAAACAATTTTAACTCCACTTCATTGTATAGTTTGAAACAAATTAATCATACTTTGACAAAACTAACAATGAAAATCAAAGAAAAAAAAGTTCCATAGTGACTCATCACTAAATGCCTTGAATTATTTACTACATTTTTTTATGGTGCAGATTTATGTTTTAGATTTGTTAGAAATAATTGATGTAACTCAGAGATTAACTTGGTTAAAAACTTATAGTTTCAGTCTTTATTACTTTCTATGCTTTTTAGACCTTTGGTGTTTCAGTTCAAGTTCACAGACTAGGAGACAGTGAAGGTTAAGGAAAGTTACTTCCTCTGCAAGCTTATAAGAATTCTAAAATGACAATGTAAAAAATCTCCAGTAAAAGTCATAGGCATATTTTACAATATTTTGTGGATAGCTAGAATTTTTTGTTATAATTTATGTGATATATTATTTGCATGGTAGATCATGTAGCTGTGATTTTAAAGTTCATATCTCTGTTAATTTGAAGTGTATGTCTGTTATTTTGTTGTGTTTAAACTATAATTTTTTTAGTAATAGTAATTATTGTACTTTCTGAATTGGAGAATAGACTGAAATGTATGTTAGTAAATGTGCCTTCATGCTTTTGTACTAGGTTCATTTTGAAGAATCACAATTTGAGTTGAATGCAGAAAACTTACGAAAACTTA
Organism: Gryllus bimaculatus; assembly: GCA_017312745.1. Taxonomy (NCBI): domain Eukaryota; kingdom Metazoa; phylum Arthropoda; class Insecta; order Orthoptera; family Gryllidae; genus Gryllus; species Gryllus bimaculatus. Next base: position 13,732,298 of record BOPP01000004.1, on the reverse strand, counting down.
AACCAAATGCTGTTCCTACTGTATTCAATGATGCAATTCCAGCCTTTTATAGAAGAGAAAAAAGCAATAGTGAACATGAAGTAAGTGCATTTTGTAAATGTGTTAATGTGTGGTTCAGGTGAAGGGGGGATCAGCAAGGGACTCTCATATGTTGAAAAGTGAGAGTTTCCTCTATGAAAACATTCAGCTTTAATAATTCAGACTTCCTCAGTTTAGAGAGATAAACAAAGAAATAATGGTGCTACATAAACACACACACACACACACACAAATGTGTTTCCCTTCTTCCCCAGTGTTCTTAAATGTTGAGGCCATGCTCAACAAAATTGGAACCAATATTTTTCATGTACAGTTGGCAAATCATATAACATAACACACTATACCTACTACAACCCCTTTCATATTATTTTTATTGAAATATTATTTTCGAACTGTTTCAATAAAAATATAGTGTTACACATTTAAATTAAATATATATGGTTGAGCTGCAATGTGCACTCAAAAGTTGGTTGAAAAAAATAATTTCTATGCAAAAATTGCTCATTGAAGCTTAACCATTCAAAATAACTAAAGAGTTTCTTAGACAAAATATGCTTAAAATTGTCTTAAGAGCTTCTTTTTGAAGTTTCATTATTTCCTCCCTGGACATCCTGTGTGCTTGTTAGTTGTTTATACACTCACACTAAAGCACTTGTGAATAAACACCTAACTTGCATACAATGGCCTAGTTTACCTACTTGTAATATACATTTTTTCTTAATTTTCTCTCTTGGTTCATTCACCTGTAAGGTAGAGAGAGAAAGTATTTCTTTGGTTTTTAATTTTTTTTAGGTAAGATGTTAGTAAAGAATAAAATGATTATTAATGTCATAACCTTAGAGAATCAATGAAAATGTTATTAAACCATTTATGAACTGAATATATTGTTTTTATGAAAGTTCTGAGAATGTTTCAATATTTTGATTACAAATTTCAGGAATACTTGTTTAGCCACATGTTTGTGCAAACTAGAGGGAAGAAGAACCATCAACATTACATTACATTGTGTGAATTGAATTATGTATGTCATAGGCTCATTAACCCTTTAAATGCCAAATTGCTTTCCAGCCTAATAATTACTTTTTTTTCAGTTGTAAGTGATCATTTAATTAAAAATTAAAATGTTTTGGAGATTTAAAAAAAAAATAAGAAAACAAAGTCAATTAGTAAAAATCTGTGCCATGTAGAAAAAGAGAAATTTCTGATAAATAAAATTTGTATGTATGAATTCTCAATTAATGAAATATTAGCACTAATGCAAAATTCTTTCTGTATTCCTTAAACCTACTTTTTAAATTGTCTGTCTGTCATGGGTCAACACAAGCACCAAAACCGTTCAGCCGATTTTTTCCAAAATTGATAATCCCTAATTGATTTAAAGAAATTCAAGGCTCTCTGAATTTGAAATGGATAATTAATGAACAGCTTCTATTAAAATTGTTTTGGAAATTTCTCTACATGATTTAAATATTATATAGCTATATTATAAAACATGTGTTAAGCACAAGGCTTATCGATCTTCTAAAAATAAACAACTAGTGATGCTACAACAGTACATACTTTCTTGCATTATTTCCAAGATTTTGAGTTTTCAGAAATGTAGAGAGTTCAATGAAATGAGATCTACACTGTTCTTTTAAAGAACTATTGTTCTATATGTGAAAAAAGTTAAACAAAAAATTTGGAGCAGTTTCTGAAAATTTCCTTTTTATAATTTAAATTAATATCAAGCACAAATTACACAGTAACTACTTGTTTCTTTAAAAAATTGTATATGACCTTGTTTAAAGATTTGATTTTTGGTACAGATTTCATTTCAGAAGGCAAAAATCTCTATCTTCAATTTTGGACGTTTTCAAAGTAAACTTTTTGCAATTTTCAAAAATACAGAAACTGTGCTTGAAATGGGACTAGCGCCATTTTTAATTTTCTTTGATACATGAAGGGAGGGGAAAAGAAAAGAAAGAAAGAAGGAGAGGGAAGGAGATAAAAAAGGGGGGGGGACCCTATTTGAGAAAATTTTGAAAATGTAATTGAAGCGTCATGTACGTACTCCCAAAAATTAAAACATGCACTTCAATCTTGCAGGACGTTGAGTTCCTTTAAATTGATCTGGGAATATAAATTTTGGAGAAAATAGTCTGAATGGTTTTGGCTCTAGCATTGACCACGAATGTATGGACGAACAAAATAATGTAAGATGCCAATCTAATTTTTAGTATCAAGGTCCCACAAAATATGGATTCTGTCTACACAATGTGCTAAAGTAATTTACATCATATAGGAACAATATTTATCTACTTTTTTCTTTCCCGAGACAATCTACTAGGGGAGAATGAAAGTTAATGGTTAAAATATCACTACAATTTCTAATGCTCTTTTAAAAAAATAACCATGGAAAATGATAGCAGATTTTTACCTTTCACGTTTGAGCTGGGGAAATTCTGCAGAAGGGAATTCTTATGCAGTCATTGTAAAGGGGGTGTGTTTGAATAACACCAATGACTCATCTGACTTGCAGGATGAGATGATTTATCATTACAATTTCTCATTATTAATGGTAGTGGAAAAAAATCTTCTGGAACCAATCTTATGTCTACTAGTAGGTGATCTTTTATAGCAAACCTTTTATTTGCTGAAAAAATAAAGCCCATAATTTTTAAACTGGGTCTTAGCAGATCATATTGTCTCTTAGATTATTGTTGATGAACTGCAATAATATTGTGTAAAATATGAACTACATAAAGCACTCTGTAGAAAAATTACGAGTAATTTCAGTACAATGTTTCAAAATGAACTTAGGGAAAGAATATTTGAATTGTTGCAGGAGGTGCAAGAGTAAGTTCTTTATAAATTGACTTAGTGAAGATGCAAATTCTCTGCAAAGCAAATATTCACCTATAAAAATTGGATAGTATCTTTTCAGATTTAACTGAAATATATAAAAAAGACATATGTTTGCAAACACATTTAATCACAATAAAGATGTTCCCAAATTAACACCACAAGAGGAAAATGGTATTGAATATTATTTTTTTGCAGAATTCTAGTAAGACACTAGGATTTCAGAAAATCTCAAGGCAAAGGAAGAATGATAAAAATACAACTACTGCGCCTACAGATGTCACACCAAGTGTTTCAAAAGTACGTAAATCTTAAATGAAAGTAAGCATTTGTATCAACAGACATGCCCAGCATCTAACAGTTACCTGTACAAATGTCAATAATGAAATGTATTGGTGAGCCATTTTTTCATCAATATTGTTCCCATTTTTCAAAATACTAAGGAGAAAACATAATGCTTTAAGATAATTGGCTTTGTGCCTCAAGTTCAGTTCTCACTGCCTGACTATGTTATAAGTTTGAATAAGTTCTCAACATAGATGGCACATCTTAATTCCTTTTAGAAAACAATATTCAGGGAAAGGTGTAGCAGATTTTCACCTTTCACAGATGAGGTGGGTAAAGTCCAAATAAGGGAATCCCTTCTTAGGCACCTTTGTCGAAGGGCTGTGAAAATGAGTCACAAGACTTGCAGCATGGGATAATTTTTCATTGTGTCTTCTCACTCTTAAGGGCGAGAAGAAAATTCATCTCGTATGAATATTTTATCTCCTCTATATGGTAAAAACTTACAAGCAGATATCTTAGATGCTGGAAAGAAATGCTCATAGTGTATTTATTGTGTTTCAACAGCCCATATTGTCTCTTTCAATAATAAGAATGTACTGTAATAATATTATGAAAAATATGCATTTTTAACTACTTAAATTTTAGATAGAAAAGATATAAGTAATTTCAAAAACAATATTTTTCATCAGTCACTCACACAGTGCATAAATCTCAACTTAATAATCAAATATCTTCAAGCAAAGATGTTAAAACTAAAACAGGATTGGATGAACATTCCAGTTTATTAAGCAAGAATTTGTCGGTAAGTGTTTCTCAAATAACTGATTCAGAAAATGAGGTATGATTTTGTTTTTCTCATAAATGTATTCATTCTAGAAATGAAAATTTGCTTAGAAGTTCAGTTGTGTAGTTTGCTTGTAAGCAATTTGTGGAATATTGTTTTACCACGGTAAGAAGAAAAATATTTAAGGTAAAGGGGAGAAAAAAAAATCTGTCTGTCAAGGACATATTTTCTGCTTGGGAGTGTTTTAGAAAGTATACTGAATAACAGGATAGTAATAAAGTAGTGTTTAAGAAAATATTCTGAATAACAGGATAATAATAAGCATATTTTGAAATGACTGAAGGAGTTTGTAGCAGAAAGTAAACCCACTTCAATGAAAATAAAAATTAATTGTACAAATGTCACTAATGAAATGGATCTTGGAAGCTATTTTTCTATCATTAAATTTCCTGTGTTTTGAAAATGCTAAGGAAAAACTATGTGCCTTAATGTGATGAACCTTTTGTCGTTAAAGTACAGATCTCCGTTCCTGCTTGTCTGAACAAGGATGGAACAAATATTTTGTGTACAATATATAAGAAAATCAAATAAGTGGGTCTTTTACATAGAAAGAAATGCTCTTAATTTATAAACTGGTTCTCAGCAGCCTGAATTGCCTCTTCATGTCTTATAATAATAGTGATGTGCTGTAATAATATTGTGGAAAATATACATTTTCAATTACGTGAAGTATGCACAAAAATTGTAATTTCAATAACAATGTTTCAAAATCAACTCAGAGAAGAATATTTGAAGCATTGTATAACATACAAATGTAAGTTCTTTATAAATTGACTTGTTGAAGATGTAAATTCTCTCAAAGAAAATAATCACCTATGAAAATAGAAATAGTTATTTATCAGACTTAACTGAAAAAATATAAAAAAGATGCATTCATGGGATTATATTTAGTCACAATAAAGGTATTCCCAAACAGGAAAATTGGCAGTAAAAGAGAAAAATGGTATGGAATATTTGTGAATGATGATTTACATGATTTCTTTTTACAGAAAACTAACCAGGCACCAGGATTACAGATAACCATGAGGCATAGGAAGAAGGATAAAAACAACACTACCATACATGTAAATGTCTCACCAAGTGGTACAAAAGTAAGTAAATCATAATTAAATAAGAAAAAACGTTGAAGCAGCTGACATGCCCGTATCCAAAGGAAGAAAAGTAAATTGTACTAATGACACTAATAAAATGGATCTTGAAAAGCCATTTTACCTCAGTCTTGTTCCCTTGTATTCAAGATGCTCAGGTTAATCTAAAAGTAGAAAGAACAATAAAGAAAAAGAAAACACAGAAAATTGTGTCACGTTATCTCTTGAAAACTCCCAAAGTAAATATATTTTAGTAGAAAGAATTAAACTTGTTGAAAGTTACATGAAGACAGTGAGAAAAATAATAAATATAGATTGATTTTTAGTATGATAAATATGTAAAATGAGACAAGAAGTAAAAATTCATATTTGTAATAATCAATTTCTTTCTCTCAAAAAACACCCAAAGACAAATTTGGAAAAGAAAACTGAGAAAAGTAAAAGTGAAAAAAGGAACAAAAAAGAATCCACTAATCTGCTTTATCATTCACTGACACCATGCATAGACTTCAAATAAGTAATCAAATACCTTATAACAAAGACATTAAAACCAAAGAATTTAAAATGAAGGGTTGGTGAAACATGCCTATTCATTCGACAAGAAATGTTTCTCAAACAACTGATTCAGATGAGGTATGATTATGTTTTTCTGATAAATATCTTTATTCTAAAAGTGAATATTTGTGTAGAAATTCAGGGGTTTAGGGTGCTAATAAGGATTGTTATGGGACACCACGTACAATGGCAAGTGGAAAAAGAACCCTGGGTCATTTCGTCTTTGATTTGGTCATATTTCAGAAAGTGTCTTGAATGTCAGGAAACTATATGCATAGATTTGAAATGGCAGTAAGGGAATGTAGCTGTGAACAAAACCACTTCAATGATAATAAAAATTAACTGCACCGATTTTGCTAAGGAAATGGATGTTGTAAGTCAATCATTATGTGTTTTCATCATGCTAATGAAAAAGCCAATGACTTAAGATGATGAGCCTTGTGCCTTATCATTTATAGATCTCACTTTCTTTTTGCTCAAACATGATTGGCAGTAGTATGAATGACTCTCAACAAAGGTGGTACAGCTTGGTGCCTTCTCAAAAACAATAACGGAATGGAATAGATTGCCTGCAAAAAACTTTGAGCTTTTTCCTCAATGCGTTCAACAGTTTAGGAAATTAATTTAGGGTATTACTAAGTAAATGAGGAAATTAACTAAGAATAGTAGAATGTAGAGTGATGCATATAATGAAGGAAGTGATTTGAGGATCAAGTGAAGTGAAGTGTACTGCAGTGCCAGTGCAGTGTGGTCTTAATTGAACAAACATTCATTGCAGAGTTAGATTATAGATGTTTCTTTTCCTTAAGGTAATTTAATGTTTTATGAATCAATCAGTTTTTATATTATTATAATTTTTATTATTATTATTGTTAGTCTTAGCTGTAACTATTGTTACTATGGTTATTATTGTATCATTATTATTATTATTTAATTTGCATGTTAGTTATATTATCTTATTTATGTAATTAGCTGCCACCGGGTTACACCCAATTGCAGTTTAAATTAATTTATCTTAATATCAAGAAAAACTGGCAGCCAATTTTTTCCTTTCAGAGAGGAAATGGTTTAATTCCACAGAATGAAAAAAAGAACCAAAAACTATTTCTTGTAGGTGTAAAAATTTGTCTTGAACCAATATTTTGTCTACCATACCCACAACAATCTTACAAACAGGTCTCTTTCATTCTACAAAGAAATGCTCATAATTTATACACTGTCTCAAATTCCCAAATTCTTTCTTAGAATATTAGAACTCTACTGTAATAATATCATGTAATGTTCATCTACATGTGCACTATGAAGAAACATTTAGTATTTGCAATCATAATGTTTGAAAACTAACTGTGGGAAAGATATTTGAAGCATTATAGAAGATACAAATGTAAGTTCTTCATATATTATCTTGCTGAAGATGGAAATTCTTTTCAAACGAAATAATACCCCATTAACATAGTGATAATTTCTTTTCGAATTTAACTGAAAAAATATAAGCGAGGTGCATGCAGGGGAGAACAATGAGTCACAATATGGAGGGGGGGACAAAAAAAAGAGAAATGATTTTGAATCTTTGTGATTGATGTTGAATGTTATTTCTTTGCAGAATACTAATCAGACACAAGGACTACAGAAAACCTTGAGGCAAACGAAAAATGATAAAAATACCTTGCCTGCAGATGTCCCAACAATTGTTTCAAAAGTAAGTAAATCTTTATTTAAAAAAAGTAAACCCTTGTAGCAACGAACATGCTCAGTTCTGAATGAAAAAAGTTATTTGTACAAATGGATTTTGAAAGTCATTTTTCCATTAATCATGTTTCCAAATTTTCAAAATGCTAAGGAAACAATAAAGTAAAAATTATTGTATTGGGTCACTGATATTACTCGGTAAAACTTCCAAAGTAAATATATTTAGTAGAAAGTATTAAACTTATGAAAGTGTGCATTGTGAAAAATAATTTTAAAAAAATAATGTAATAATGATGTAAAATGAAAAACTTCTTAAAAATATGAAATTTGTAATTATCCATTTTCCGCTCTCAAAAAACACCTAGAAGAGAAAATTAGAAAGAAACAATAAAAAAAAGAAGTGAGAAAAGAAACAGAAACATGGGGCAAAAGAAAAGGATGTATAACCACTAATGTCATCAATCATTCACACAGTGCATAAATCCAAAGCTATTAATTGAATACCATTAAGAAGAGATGGTATACAATCAATATATCAGATATCATGTTATACACATTGCTCTTTTCCATCTTTCTGCCAGCATCCATTGCAAGATTTGTTTTGGCCATGTGTCTTGTGTATAACATCCATTGCAATATTTGTTTTTTCATCTGTGTTGTGTATATACCAGATATGATTTTTTTCTCTCCTTCGTCAAGGATATCTGTCTACATATCCATTTTTTTCTTCTGTCATCATTTATGATTCTGTTGCATCTGCCGTAACAGCAACTTCTATGCCTGTAGTCCATTTCAAGGGCCAGCAGCTTCCCTCTAGTTCTTTTATCAACCTCCCAGACCTTTGAACTATACATTGTAACACTCTTGATTAGTGTGGATAAAGACATCTTTTATATATATATATATATATATA
>BOPP01000004.1:13590518-13723326 GCA_017312745.1 Gryllus bimaculatus | reverse complement strand
CATAGAGAAGCACACAGAAAATATTCCCAGCTGTCCAAAGATATTCCCTGATTATATTGGTTGTGTTTTAGAAAGTGTCCTGCTTGATTCTGAAGTGAATGTTATGAAAGTAACATGAATATTTTTGAACCTACGGTATTTGTTGCAGAATATACATCCACTTGCTGGTGAATAAATATTAAGTGTGGAAATACCACTAATGAAATATACCTTGTAAGCTATTCATCAATAGCGGTCTCATATTATTAGATTGTTAAGAGAACAAAATACCTTGAAATGATGAGCCTAGTGCTTGGCAAGTACTTCTAGCTTGCGTGAACTTGACACTATCATGAAAGAGTTCTCAACTAAGATTGTATGGCTTACTGCCTCCTCCACAACAGTAGCCAACAGATTTTCATGTTCACAATTGAGCTTGTCAATTCCATTGAATGGAATTACTTTTTATGCAGCATTAGTCAAAAAATTGTTATCAAGGGTAAACCTATGAGTCACCAAACTCTCGGTATGGGATAATTTATTATTTTGACGTCTCTTTTTGGCAGAGGAAAGAATTCTTGCGGAACCAATATTTTGACTACTCTGTGGTGGAAACACATATAAGCGAGTCCATTACATGCTGGAAAAAGTATCCCTGAATTGTTAAACATGGTATAAATAACGCATATATTCTCTTAGAATAATAGCTGTTCACTGTAATAATTTCATGTAGTATGTGAATTTTTAACTACTTAAATGATATGTAGAAAAATTATGAATAATTGCAATAACAATGTTTCAAAAGAAACTCTGGAAAGCTTATTGGAACATTTCTGAGGATACTAATGTAAATTCTTTATAAATTGCCTTGCTATAGATGAACTTTTTTTTGGGGGGGGGGGAAATAAATTATTACCTACAAAAACAGTAATTGTTTCTTTTAACATTTAACTGAATAGATATATTAAAATGCAAGTTTGTGACAGCATTTGGTCTTAATGTGATTGTTTCCAAATGCGACAATTGGTATTAAAAGATGAAAATGATATTGGCTATTTGTGAATGTTGATGGATATTTTTTCTTTGCAAAGTACTAACCAGAAACCTGGATTACAGAAAACCTCCAGGAAGAGGAAGAATGTAACAAATACCTCTACTATGCCTATAGATGTCCCACCAAGTGTTTCAAAAGTACGTAATTCTTAATTTAAATAAAAGTAAACCTTTGTAGCAGTAAATATGCCTTGTCTTGAATGAGGAAAGCTTAGTGTAATAATGACACTCATGAAATTTATCTTGAAGGTCTTTTTTCCAACAATGTTGTTCCCATGTTTTCAAAATGCAAAAAAGAAATGAATATAGAATGAATCATGAAGATCAATAAAACTGAAGAAAAATATTGTTGTGTCATTGTTAAACTCAAAAAACTTCCAAAGTTTATTCATAGTAGAAATATTTTAGAAGAAAATTTTTAATTTATGAAAGGGTCATGTCTAGGGTGTTACAAGTAATAGAAATAAATAATTATTTTTTAGCTTAAAACGTAAAATGATATAGTTATTAAAAATATGTATTTGTAATACTCAATTTTCTCTCTCAAAAAACACTCAGGTGCAAAAATTGGAAAAAAGATTGGAGAGAAGTGAAGAAAGGAACAAAAATGTAGCCACTGGTGTACCATCAATCCATACCGTGCTCCAACCTCAAATTAGTAATCAAATACCTTTGAGCAAAGATGTTAAAACTACAGTATCTAAAAATAAAATGGAAAAAAATGCTGGTTTATTAATTACGGATCCTATGCTTCTCTTTTATGATACACCTGATCAGGACAATGAAGTATGTATTATATTTTCTCTGATATATTTGCTCATTCTAAAAGTGAAAGTAGATGTAGAAATATAGTTGTGTAGTTGATCTATAAGTTGTGGTCTCACATTTCTAGGAGACCAAGGTAAACAGAAAAAGATTTTGAGGTAATGGAAGAACCTAAACAAAATTTTTTTAACTGGCCAGGAGATATTTCATTATTGCATTGGTATTGTTTCAGAAAGTTTCTTTTTTGTTGTTGGTTGAATGACAAACAATTACATGCATGTTTTTCAATTACTGGAAGAGATTTTTACGAGCAAATGTTATCAGTTCCAGGCAGAAAAAATTTAATTGTACAATGTCACTCATGTAATGTCTCTTTAATGCCATTTTCCATCAATAATGTTCTCATGTTATCAATTGTTAGTGAAAAACACAATGCCTTAAGAGTATGAGCCATGTGTTTGCAAGTACAGTTTGTACTTCCTTCCCTCCTGAACGTGATTTTAGCTTTGAATGCACTCGCAACAAAATGATGCTGCTTGGTGCCTTCTCCATACATTACCCAGGGAAAAGTACAGCGGATTTCCATCTTTTATCGATAAGCTGACAGATTCCACAGAAATGAATCCCTCCTTATGCAACCTTTGACATGTGTGTGAGGATAAAACAAATAAGTCACCAGATTTAAAGCATAAGATAATTCATTATTTCGTCTTCTGACTCCTACTTATAGAGGCTTAGGGGGCTCAGGGTATCAATTAATGATACTGCAGTGCTTCTGATCGAGAGGTCTTGGGTTGGAGAGCTTAAGGAGGCAGGATTTTTCATACTGGCTACATAGGTGAGTGGTATTCAGCACAGTCTGGAGAGGAATTCAAGCATCTGTTTACACTCAACAGTGGTTCTCTATGGTTTCTCCAATCTACACCACATGTATGCCTGAACAGTACCCAAACGAAAGGGCCATGGACCGTGTGCAATATGTCATTCCTCTTGCTTGTCTTATCCTCACACCTTACTAACACACACACACACACATGCATTCAATACACTTCCGTACATGCTGGGAGACCAATTGAGAGCTTACAGCTTGTCCAGGGTGGGGAGGTGCCATGCTAGTGTGTGATACCAGGTTAGGGAGAAACCCTGCAAGCCCACGGGCAGATCAGTGCCAGATCTTGCCATCGAGTGGGAGATCACTGCAACCTCCCATGATAAAAATAAGCAGTACACTTATGGGACTAATAACCTTCAGAGTCACTTCACAATCATACACAAAATGGTTCTTCCCAACTGGGATTATTTGCATTAAAAGAGTTACATTAAATTTAATGTTTGAAAAAGATGATGTACATAATTTCTTTGCAGTGTATTAACCAGACACCTGGATTACAGAAAACCCCAGAACAAAGGAAGAAAATTAAAAATAACACTACCGAATCCACAGATGTACCCCCATGTGTTTTAAAGGTATGTACATTTTAATTAAGAAAAAAAGGAAATAAACCTTTGTAGCAAGAAACATGCCTAGGTCTGAATGAAAAAAACTTAATTGTAAATATGTGACTTTGAAATAGATCTTCAAAGTCCATCCATCAGTCATGTTTCCCTGTGATGGAAATGCTAAGATAAAACTAAAAGTTGAAAGAACCTTAAGAAAAATGGAATCAAAGAAAATTATTGCAAAACGACATTCTGTTATCTATTAAAAATTTTCCAAAGTGAATATATATTAAGTAGAAATGATTAAGCGTAAGAAAAATGTGTGTGTAGAGTAAAAAGAATAGAAACATATGACTGTTAATGTGATAAAATGTAAAATGGAATAGAATTATAAAAAAAAGAGCATTTGTATTAATCAATATTTTTCTACCCAAAACGCCCAGGTGAGAAAATTGATAAAAGACTATGAAAAAAGTAAAAATAGAAAAAAGAATAGCAATGTATCCAGTCATGTGACATCAATTACTCGGACATTGAATAAATCTGCACGTAATAAACAAATACCGGTGAGCAAAGATATTGAAGCTACAGTATCTAAAAAGAAGAGGGAGAAACATGATGGTTCATTCATTAAGGCTTCTTCATATCATGTTTCTGGAACATCGGACCAGAAAAATGAGGTATGTATGTTTTCTCTGAAACGTTTGTTCATTTTAAAAGTGAACATTTTGTGAAATTTTAGTTGATAAGCTGTTGGTTTATCAAGGGAAAAGAGAAGAAACTTGACATCATAGAGAAGCACACAGAAAATATTCCCAGCTGTCCAAAGATATTCCCTGATTATATTGGTTGTGTTTCAGAAAGTGTCCTGCTTGATTCTGAAGTGAATGTTAGGAATGTAACATGAATATTTTTGAACCTACAGTATTTGTTGCAGAATATTCATTCAAATGAAAGAGCTTATTAAAAAATGTATGTTTAATAATCTAAATTTCCCCCCTGAGAAGAGGAAACTGGAAAGAAACAATGAGAGAAATAAAAGTGAGGAGAGAAACAGAAATATTTTTTTCAAATGAAATAATTCCCCATGTAAATATTGACAATATTTCTTCAGATTTAACTGAAAAAATATAAATGAGATAGAAGCAGGGCACCACAATGAGTCACAATATGGATGTTGCCAAATTGGAACGTAGGCAAAAATGAGAGAAATAATCTTGAATATTTGTGAATGATGTTATTTCTTTGCAGAATACTAATCAGGCACAAGAACTACAGAAAACCTCGAGGCATATGAAGAATGATAAAAATACCACTACCTTGCCTGCAGATCTCTCGACAAGTATTTCAAAAGTAAGTAGACCAAAATTTAATATAAATAAAGTATACCCTTGTAATAAGTTCAGTTCTGAATGAAAAAGGGTATTTGTACAAATGGATCTTGAAAATCGTTTTTCCATCAATCATGTTCCCAAATTTTCAAAGTGCTAATAAAGTAGAAAGAACATTAAAGAAAAATAAAACTGGAGAAATTATTGTTTTGGGTCACTGATTTTACTCAGGAAACTTGCATAGTAAATATATTTTTAGTAGAAAGTATTAAATCTATAAAAGCGTGCATTGTGAAAAATAATAGAAATAAGTAATGGTTCATGTAAAAAAATGTAAAATGAAAGAACTTTTTAAAAATATGTAATTTGTAATTATCTATTTTTCCTCCTCAAAAACACCTAGAAGAGAAAATTGGAAAGAAACAATAAGAGAAAAAGAAGAGAGGAAAGAAACAGAAACTTATCCACTGATGTGTCATCAATCACTCACACAGTGCATAAATCTCAAATTAAAAATAAAATATCATTGACCAAGGAGATTAAAATTATCCTGCCTAAAATCCAGATGGGGAAACATTCCAGTTTATTAATTAAGGATTCTTCTCAACATATTCCTGAAACATCTGATTTAGCAAATGAGGTATGTACAATGTTTTTTCTGATAAATTTTTCATTCACAAACTTAAAATTTATGTAGAAGTTTATATGTGTAGTCTACTTACAAAATAGTTGTTGGACGTTGCTGTGAGACATAGGTAAATGGGAAAAATATTTGAGGTAATGAAGCAACACACAAAACATTTCTGGCCATCCATGAGGTATTCCCTATTGCTATTTGGTAATGTCTTAGAATGTCTCCTAACTTAAACTAATCCTGACATTTAACTTTGCTATAACCTGAGCAGTGACAAGCAAATCTAACAATCAAAAATTAATAAAAACAGAAAACTGCTTCTTACTGATATCATTTAGACTTCCTGTAATGATAAACTACAACAGACTCCGTCAAAAATTACTCTTATTGATATATTACTCCTATTGATAAGGACATATATGACACAGCACAAATAGACTCTGATAATACATTGCAAAAGACTCACTTCACTGCCTTTCTTCAAATCCAATATCACCAGCATGTATTAAATAAATTGACCTCTCCATATAAGAATTCTTATCCACCCTTTCGATATTCTACAGCTTCCTCTGCTTAGCACTTAATTACTCCTCTGCCTACCACTCACCCACCTACACTGGCCACAAAACTCTGGAAAAACTTCTCCCCTAACAAAACAATCCCTCTAAATTCTCTCTGTAAAATCCCCCTCTTCTCGCCCTACCTTCCCTTCCCTATGAACACTGTCGCATATGGGGTAGCAAGAGATTCCTTCCCCCTTCCACTCCCATTTCTGTTTGCCGCATACTCCAGCATCATTCACCCTAACTGGGAAGAGCTTAAATGCAGGCCCAGACAAAGCAAAACAACCAAAAAAAGAGAAAGTGTCCTGTTTGTTGCTGGTGGGAATGACTAATGTTCCTACTTTTGAAAATACTGAAGAGTTTCAATTTAGGAAAAATTTCAGGAAATATGACCAGTTCTGAGCAAAAAAGAAATTAATTTTACAAATGGCATTAATCTAATTAATCTGGTAAGCTATTTTCCTATCAATAATGTTCCCAAGTTACTGAAAGGTTTAGATTTAGATTTATTCAGTCAAAAAACAGTAAAAACTGTATGTGACATAGGTGGGAAAAGATTATCTGTGCACCCTTTCTTGAGTTCCAGAATCTCTTCTTTTTAACTACAAATAGTTGAAAGATGAGTAAAAGTTTAACATACATAAATAAAAATAAATTTTAAAAATCACAAGATTAGCAATATTTGAAAAATAGTCATTTTCATTTCTGAGTTATAGAAAACCTATTTGCATCGGTACACGAATTGCAAGTATTTATTTTTCTGCATTGCTAACAAAATAGCAACTCGCCCTTACCTCTACTCTTACCATTACAAGAAAAAGGAGAGTTCCAACTATATGTGCGCATAGTGAAGCTACATTTACGTCCAGAAGCAAAACGAGGAGCCATCTCAGCATTTGTTCAATGGATCAGGGAAACTGGACAAAAACATGATCGAGATGGGGGTCATTGACCCAGAAGCTGAAGTACATTATTTGTTACAAACATATTAAATCTTTTAAAAAAATTATACAATACAAATGTAAACTAATTTATTATAAATCACTGTGTTGTTAAAATAAACATTATTTTTCTTTTTGATAACCAGTATAGTCTCTAATTGTATGGAAACAGTTATGCAGCAGAAAAGATTTTACTTCAAACTTAAATTTGTGAACTGACTTTAATTGTTTAATGTCATCTGGCAGTGCGTTGTAAAGTAACGTACATGAATTGTATGTGAATTTCTGATAGTGAGCTGTTGATACTGACACTTGATGAACATGATTTTTACGATGTGAGTTGTAATTATGAATATCAGCATTGCATGAAAATATGTTCCCATCGTTAAGTAAGTCACTTTTGACAAATATTACAGATTCGTAAATAAATAGGCAAGGCAGTGGTAATATTCCAAGCTCAATGAAGAGAGGCCCGCAAGAGTAACGCGAATGGCATTTTTTAATTATTTGAATGATTTTCTTTTGTAATCTGAAAGTCTGAGTACTACATGATGAGTTTCCCCAGAATTTTATACCATATCTTAGATGGGAATGTACATTTGCAAAATACATGCAATGAGCTGCATGAAGGCTGACAGAATGTGATAGAATTTTGAATGCGTAACATAATGAACTTAATTTAGTGTTTAATTTTGTTATATGTACATTCCATTTGAGGTTTGACTGAATTGACAGACCTAGAAATTTTGTTACCCAAACATCACCTAATTGTTATTCATTTTCAATGGAGCATGCGATTGCTGATTTGAAAGGCAAAAATGCATTGGTTATGGAGAAACACGATGC
The DNA here is from genome assembly GCA_017312745.1 of Gryllus bimaculatus. Classification (NCBI taxonomy): domain Eukaryota; kingdom Metazoa; phylum Arthropoda; class Insecta; order Orthoptera; family Gryllidae; genus Gryllus; species Gryllus bimaculatus. The sequence continues at coordinate 13,715,774 of BOPP01000004.1, read as the reverse complement.
CTTAAGATGATATGCTTATGCCTGATCTAGGACAGTTTATACTTCCTTGCCTTATCCTGACATTACCTGGAATGAACCCTCAACATGGCACAGTTCCTTCTCCAAAACAGTTCCCAGGAAAAGCGGCAGCAGATTTACATCTTTAACTGCTGAGCTGATAATGTCACAGAAGAGAATCCCTTCTTTTGCCCCCTTTGTCAAGTGTGTGTGAGGATTATATGAATGAGTCACCTGACTTAAAGCATAGAATAATTTATCATTGTAACTTGTGACTGTTACTGGTAGGGGAAATAATTTTTGTGGAGCCAATATTTTGTCTGGTATAATTGAGAAAAACTTGTAAGCAGGTCTCTTACATGTCAGAAGGAAATGACTATAATTTATACACATGGTCTAAACATCCCGTATTGTCTCTTAGCATATAATACGGATGTAGTCAAATAATTTCAGTTGAAATATTAATTTTTAACCACTTAAATCTATGTCAAAAAGTAATGAGTTATGATTATCTCAGAAAATTAAATTTATAGTATTGTAGACAATACAAATGTAATTTCTTTATAAATTGTCTTGCTAATTATTCAAATCCATTTCAAAGCAAACAAAGCAAAAAAAAAAAGTTTCATATTTAACTGAAAATGTATAATAAGGGAGCATGAGGGCAAACATTTTTAGTCACACATTGGGAACATTGGCATTAATAGAGGTAAATTATACTGAATATTTGTGAATGATGATGGAATTTATTTTTTTGCAACTAGAAATCTGAATTACAGAAAACCTTACAGCAAAGGAAGAATAATAAAAATACCATTAACATCTTTGTAGATATCCTACCAAGTGCTTCAAAAGTACTTAAATATCCATTTTAATTTTTTTCTTATTTCTGCTTTATTCACAATTAGTTCTACAATTTGAACTTTTGATGAATTCATTTAAATGAAAGTAAAGTTCGAAGATGCAAACTCACTCTGTTCCAAATAAAGAATGTTAATTGTAGAAATGTGACTTGTGAGATAGATCTTGAAAGTCATTTTTCTATCAATCATGTTCCGATATTTTTAAAATGCTAAGGAAACAGTAAAAGTAGAATTAATCGAAAGGAAATTGAAACTGAAGAAAATTAATGCAATGTGTCACTGTTATCTCTCGAAAACTGTTCCAAGTAAATATATGTTTTTGTAGAAATTATTAATCTTATGAGAGTTAAATATTTCCAGTGTGAAAATAATAGAAATAGATAATTGTTAAAGTGATAAATGTATAAAATTGAATAGAACTATTAAATTGTGTATTTGTAATAATCATTTTGTCTTTGGAGAAAAACAAAACAAAAAACAACCAGACCAGAAAATTGATAAGAAACATTGAGAGAAGTGAGAGTGAAGACAGGAATAGAAATGTATCCATTGATGTGTCATCAATCTGTCACCCATTGAATAATTCTCAAAGTAATAATCGAATACCTTTGAGGGAAGATTTTAGAACAACAGTATTTAAAAAGGAGATGCAGAAACATGGTGATTTATTAATAAAGAATTTTTCGCATCATAATTGTGAAATATTTGATTTGGAAGTTGATATATGTGCTATTTTTTTAATAAATATGATAATTCTAAAAGTGATAATTTCTGTAGAAGTTTAGTTTGCATATAAGAAAGTTGTGAGATATTGCTCTACTAAGGCTCATGGGAAAAGATTTGAGGTCATGGTGCAACATGAAGAAAAGATTTATGGCTCTTCGGAAGATATTCTGTGATTGTATTTGTAATGTTTTGAAAGAATATGTGTAATGTGTTTCAGAATTTTTGACAGTACTATAAGAAGCAAATTAATTGTAACTACATTTTTTTCTTCCACAGACAAGAGAAGATTTGCAATCGTCAAATGGAGAAAATATTTGTTTTGTTTGCAACAGTAGAAATCAAAATATTGTTCCAAATAATGCATGCACAGAAACTTCTCAAACTGAATTGAAACAGAAATTGGTCCTGCTTGTTTCTGTGGAACTTGATTTGCGACTTGAAGATATTGGATCGATTTGTGTAAACTGTGCCCAAATTCTCAATTGTATTGATTATGTTGAAAACATGCATAAAACTTTGAGTAAAGGCATTTTAAATCATGTGAAAAGAAACTTTGGAATGGAACCAACAGAACATGTTAATTTAGATCTTTGTATGAGTAAGTACATTCCTATATTAGCAAAGAAAACGTGAAAGGATTTAGAATTACATTTAGTGTACCCTTCATTTTTCTGAAAGATAATTTTTTCTTTCTTTCTTCCTTTCATTCTTTCAGAATCTCTGAAAAATTTTACTGTTTGTAATCCTTGGAGAGATGTGGTAAGTATTCTTTGTGTGTTTGGGATGATGCTTCATTTTTTGGGATGGAGGGCATGCTGAACTTGAAGAACATTACACATACACATTGGAAATGTATTTTTGAATTGTTAATATTTTCTTTACTATATTTACTGGAACAAAGCAAGAAAAAGTAGTAGCTTCTTGTAACTCTAGAAAACGTACACATATAGTGGAGTTACATTTATGTCCAGAAGAAAAACAAAGGGCCATCTTAACATTGGCTCAAAGGGATGTTTAGTGGTTTTAGTGGTGGAGGAGTTAGCTGCCCAGATTGTTCTACCCAAGTTTGGAGGTTCAAATCTCAGCAAAGCTATGGACATTTAAATGCAAAAAATCCTTTGTGTACCTTTCTTCAATTGGGGAGTAAAGCCTCCTGTCCCATGTTGTAGATTTACTGCATATAAATGATCCACAAGCCTAAATGAATCCTCTGAACTAAATTTCAATCGCCTGTTTCATGTCCTGAGTGATACTTTGCACTGTTCATCGGCAAAAGGAGTGTGGACTGCATAGTCAGACAAAGTACAGGCCTGATGGTCTGAACCTCACCACATAAAATAGGACAGAAATGAATTGAATTGAATTGAATTAAGGCTCTCAAGATAATAATGGCAGATTCCAACCGACCTCTCATTTTCACTTAGGAATATGATAGTAAATTCCTACCATATACCTATCTTATGCTGAAATTTCTAATGAATTGGGATGTGGAAACCCTCAGATTCCTTCAAAGTTTGTCTGGAATGAAAATGAACATGAACAAAAAGAGAAAGTATTTTTTCTTAAAATGAGCTTCAGTGGGATCTGCCGTAATTAATCAATGCCTCAATTGTAGGTATTGGATCTACTACATTTTCATGTAATATATTTCAAATATAAAAAATTCCATTTGTTAGGAAGTCTTCTTTGAATTTTTTAAAAATTGTGTTTTATTTAATTTGTATTTATCTCTCAAATATAGACTTCTATTTAATTTAAAAATCACAACCAATTTTGGACTATCAAATTTATTTGTTAGTATTGTATATGTTCATGAGCTACATACTGATATATACGCACATGAATACATACACATACACATATGTATATTTAATATCATTTAGTTAATCAGAAAATTATTACTCCAGGCTATTCATGAAGGCGTTTGGAATTTTCTTTTGAATGCAGTCAGCTATAAGTATTTTCCATGCATTGACAACAGAGTTTACAATAAAGTGAGAATGTTGTCCTAACCTTGTTCTAGCTTTCATCAACTTTATTGTATGTCCTCTAAGCCTAGGCTCCATGGCTGTTAAAAAGAAATTGTTAAATTCAGAAATGTTATAATATCCATTGATAATTTTAAAAATTTCTATATCACCCCTGTTTCTCTGTCCTAATGTCAAAAGTGACATTTCTCAGCATCTTCCTTCAGCCTAGAACAGAACCTTGACAGAGACCACTTGTAATGGTTCAGAGCTTTGATAAAAAGTTTTCAATTGCTATCTGCAATGGTCTGTCTGATATATATTCATTAACACACCTTAATAGTTTTTCTCATATACTCAAGGATGAGAGTTTGTTAATAAAACTTTTGTGCAGGACTTAATCAAAAACTTTATCATAATCTAGATAAATGACGTCTGTAGACTGAAGAATGGTTTCTTCTGATCCAATTCTGATCTTGTCCATACTGGAGTAAATTGGTAGATGTTGATTTTCCAGGAATGCAACCTTGTTGTCTGTTTAGGGATGATATTACTTCTAAATGCTTGATCTAAAGCCTTTGAATAATTACCCTTTCCATAACTTTGCCAACTGTGCTTGTCGAACTTATTTGTTAGTAGGTTTTTAAAAAGGCCTTTCTTGATATCAGAAGTAAACAAATTTTTCCACTTAGATGGCAATGTTCTTGATTCTAATGATTGTTTGAATATTCTGTTCAGTAAAGGGGCTAAGTGCGGTTTTTCAGATACACAGTTCATACAGATACACAGGGATACCATCAGGACCAGTGGACCATCAGGACATTTAATCCACACGATATCTGGGCAATTTCAATATCTGAAAATTCTATATCTTTAGTGATTCCAGTTCATCTCTCTTCAGTAGTTGGTAGTGAGCTTTCAGGTTCATTACCAACTATTAAAGTATATGACCCGGTATATGGTTCTTCAAAATTGCTTGAAAAACATTCTGTGATTTAATCTGGATCACTTATTACAGAATCTCCATTCAGAACAATCATATGGGAACCAATTTTAGAGTTAGTTTGTCTCTGTATTCAAGAAAAAAATCTTCTACCACTATCCTGAGCAATTTGATGTATTTTATTTTATTGAGGGTGGAGGGGGAATTCTGTCCCATATTAGGGATGAGATCGTTGTAAATGTTCCTACAGATGATGCAACTTTCATCTGCTCCAGTTCTCCTATAATTTGCCCATGCTCAATGAGCTTAGATGGCTCAGGACATCAATTGATGTCACTGCAGTGCCTCTGACTGGAAGATCCTAGGGAGGAGGGGTTCGAGCCCCAAAGATGGCAGGATTTTTGACACTAGCTACATAGCTAGGTCAAATTTATGCTGTCTGGATGAGAATTCTAGCACCTGACTACTCTGAGTAGTTTTTTGTGGTTTCCGGAGTGGAATGCTGGAGCAGTACTCTAACGAACGGACCACATACCACATTTACACTTACTTTTGCACATCTACACTTACTTTTACTACTATACGTGCTAGGAAACCAATCGGGAGGTTAAAGCTTGTCCTGGCTTAGGTAGTGCCTCACTGCTGGGAGATACCTGGTTGAGGAAACCCTGCGAGCTGACAGTAAGGTTAGTGTTGGATCTTGTCATCCAGCAGAGGAAGGTGACTGTCTCCTCGCATGATAAAACATGCACTTAAGGGACCAATGACCATAGTAGTTGATGCACCCAGAATAACTATGCGATCAATCAATCAACCAACTCATGCTCCATGCTTCAGTCTGCTTTGTTTTATGACCTCAAGATTAATCCAAGGTTTATTTAAATTTGTTCTCTCCATGGTATCTCGTGAGTGAGTATTCAAAAGATATTAATATACATCACAGAAGTTCTCATAATTACTTTCAACATCATTTGTTTCATTGTCTTCGTTATTAGGCAGCTGCCTATGGCATCTCCTTGCTGACTCTCTCAGAGAGATGCTAGTAATGACAAATCATCTCTCTTTAAGCTTTTTAGCTTCCTTTTAGATCCATTAAAAATGTATTTTATTCTTAAAAATTTTAATTGACCACCTTGCTCTTTTTCTGCCAAATAATTTATTTTACCATCATTTAAGGTAAACATTAATTTTACCATCATTGTAAACAAACTCAAATATATTTCAAAAAAATACTGAAAAACAGTTCTCAAATAATTAAATTTTATGCATTATAGTATTTTCTGTCTTAAGGTATTTCTGTTTTAGGAAAGCATTTCTAAATATAACAAAAAATCTTTGACATTAGTTAAAGCATGGAGGATAAGCATTACTATCATTTACTGAAAATGAACTGTCAAAGAGTCTCATTTCATTTATCATACATCGTCTCTTTCATCCACTACATAATTTCTTTGCAGTATTATTTAGTTTTGGTCAAACTGTATATCAAGAAATACTCTGTACATCAATATTTTTTTAATATCTATTATATTTGTGAAGAAATAATGTACCTTGTTTTTAATTTTTGCCATTCAGTTTCTGTAAGTTTATAGTTCGAGTAATTATTTCTTCAGGAACTATTTAACTAATTTTCAGATATGGAAGGCAATTTAAAATAAAGAGACTGTAAACCGAGTTGGTTTTGATATAATGTTTAGAAATAATTTTTTGCTAATTATTTCATTATCTAGCATTACTTCTTTTCACATGTTACAGTTGTTTAAAATGTATTCTTCTGTCCAAAAACTTAATGTTTTTGATGATTTTCGTTTTAGGACGAATCCAGGCTCAATCAGAAGCAAAAATTAAATATGTTGGTAACCTCAGAGGCCCAGCACAGTCATCAGTCTAATAAATCTTCGGAGGTTCCTGATCAGTTCAGTAAATTTAAGAAATTGGATCACAATGAAGAAAATCAAGAAATCATATTACTTGAAAATGGATTAGCAAATGCAATTAAACTTGAATACTTGGAATGTGATATATGCTCTTATAAAACAAAATTTCAAGCTTTTATGCTTTTTCATGTACGTCAACATTTTCAGAGCAAGTATGCTTATGATTCTTGTCCAGTAGAAGAATGGCAGACAACTGATGAAAGTTGTAAAATAATAAATGATTCTGAATGTGAGAGTGACAAGTTAGATGAAATTCTTCCGCAACAATTTTCAAAGCCTCGGAAACATCGCAAACCACTCAACAGAGACACTTTAGAAAAAAGAAATGTGGTGATGACAGTGAAGGGTAAGAATGTGAAAGCTCAAGGAAGATGCAAAAAGGTTAAATGATCTAAAGAAGTGCCTCCTCAATGTTTTTCCAAGCCATAGATGGACTACCAATAACACTTCAGGGACAGTTTAAAAAAATGAAATGTGAAGATGCCTAGGAAACGTAAGAGTGTGAATACCTAAAAAGTGACAGAAATAAGCAAACTAATATTTCCTATAAATTTGTAGATGATTCTCAACATCTCACTTTACACATCAAGGAAAAACAAAATAAATCTGTTGTAATATCATTAGTACCAAGGCTAATGGGGAAAATTACTACTCTGAAAAATATGAATGAAAATGGTGTTTTATTAGAATTTATGTATTTACACGATGTTTAATACTTATTTGAGAAGGTGAGCAATTTTAACTGAAATTCTTTGCTATGGATACCTTGCCATCAAATAGAAATCCTTCCAATTCTGAGGACCTTCACAGATATTATTTTGAAATTTTGTAATGACAATTCTTTCACTTTATTCATTTATCTGCTGAATTGAAATAAATTGAGACCCCCTCATTTTCAATTAAATTGTAAAATTGTTATCTTGTGGATGATTTCAAATTTATGAACTATGAATAGATATTCAATATTATAACATAGTATGTAAAATGTTGCATAAATCTCTTGATTAGTAAATGCTCAGAATAAGGAATGGAAAGAGAATGATATTGAATTCATTCTTCAAGATGAGGAGGGACAATGATGAGGTTTAGCCTGTATGGTGATGAATAAATATTGTTGTGTAAAGATATAACACCTTTCTATTTAAAGGATGTCTGGCAAAGTGCCAAATGTACCATGAGTGTACATTCCAAATGTATTCAAGAGGGTAAAGATTTGAATTTGAATGTTAGTTTTCAAGTACGGAGTGAATAGAAGAGTACATTTTATTTGAAGTGGGAATTGCAAGAGATATCTTTGTATCATTTGGAGTATTTTATTCAATGTCTTTGCCCCAAAATCTAGCTGATGCAATTATATAGACATTCAGCTCTCCTACTGCAGTGGAGTTTGTATTGAGTGATATGATTTTTGTTAATTTTACGAGTTCTTGGTGCTTTCTCTTTATAAAAAATAAAATATTATGCTAATTCAATTCGTTTTGAGTTGATATGTTTTGTTGAGTATGTGTTGCAGTTAGTTCAGAAATGCCAGTTAGAGGAGAATCTGAAGAAATTCTTAGTGAGGTACTGGTTTAGAAAATTCCAATTTGAATAGTACTTAATAATTAATTATTCCACCTCTATCTGAAGGGTCATTTTTTGGCTACATGACAAGATTCATGTTTGATGATTTTATTATATGGATGAAAAATAAGAGGATTATCTGGATATAATAAAGCGATCATACAATAAAACTACGTGAGACAAATTGTGACATTTGCTATCAGTACTAGTTCATACCATTAATTATCAAAATTGAAATTTTTCAATTTTTTTTTGTAGTTTAATGGTTCAATCATTTATATTTATTAAGCATATTCTTCCTTGTATAAGAAACAATATACTGTATATAAATTGTCACAAAGTGAAAAATATGTTAATGAGCACCTCAATTTTCAGTTTTAATTAGTAATGGTCACAATTTTAAGAAAAATTTGCACTGCAATTGAATAATTTATTTCAGAAACCCCTCAAATGTCAAATTTCTCATTTCTAGAAAATTGGAAAAAAAGTTTCCCAATATTTCTGATTTCAAAATATTTTTATTTATTAAAGCAGTCGATAAATGAATATTTTTCATATAAATATACCCTAAACGATGTGTCTATCCTCGTGGAACAATAATCTGCCGCCAATGTGTGTTTTAGATTTTGCTGTTTGACGGGTTTCTGAAATAAATGATTCAATTGCACTTGATGAGAAAGTACAAAAAAATTTGTATTAATTTTATTAGTGTTATATTTCAAAATTTATGATAACTATTGTCAGATATAGTTGGCAATACTGACTGCACCTAATAATAAGATTGGGGACAATTTTCGAATGAAGATAGGGGGCACAGGCAAGAAAATTTCTGACTATAAACCATGTACATGCCATCATAGATATCACAAGGGCATGATAGTACGGCTCCAATTTAATTGGATTCTAGAATTTAATATATAATCAGTTTTGAATATTTTCTTCATAATTTAGAGATTTGATCAATATACCATTGATGAAAAAATATTTTCATTTATTGTAACCATTTATACATCAAAACTTTCTAATTTATTTACTTAAACAAAGTATTTTGTGAATATTTGTCGTTGCGTTTCGATAGCGTAGACGCAATGCTCACGGCGAGTAGACTCGGAGGACCTGAGTTTGAAAAAATGTTGCTGGTTAAAACCTTTTTCAGTTTTATGTAGCAGTATAACGTAGTGAACTAGTTAGAAATAATTTGACAAAGTAATTGGTGTTGTAGTACCACATACTTTCTCGTAATATTTGCATGTAATTTTCGAAAATTCAGATATTTCAACAAACTTGAGACCCACGCCATTCTTTTAAGAGTGGAAATAACGTTTAATTCTTTTATCCGTGGAAAAATGTAAAAAAAAATTGCAGCGATGTTCGATAAAATATAATTTTTTATAATTTGCATTAACTTCAAGCAGAAATTGCATGAAAACTACTCGTTTTTCAAGAAGGTGTACATTAACTTTTTCAAAGATCTAATTTTTTAGAACACATTACATTTAGGCTGTTAGAAATCATTGATCAAAAAACGGAACAGTCAAATTCAAGGGTTAGTTAACTCAATCTAAAATATCCTTTTGTGAATTTTTGTTTTTGTTACTTTCTTGTATATACCGGTTCATAGAGAAGTTACGTAATGCTGCGAAAAATCGATTTCGCGATTTAAACGGAAAAATCACGTTTTGGCGTTCGCTGATACTGAATTTTTTTTTTTTTTTTATCAAATGTCCGTCTGTTTGTGAACACCACTAGCACATAAACCATACGTAAGATTTTTTCCAAAATGGATATGTCCATTTGGCTCGACTTGAGGCGCTGCGATTTTGAAACTCTTTCTTTAAAATTCGGGGGTACTTATGAAGCCCGCCCCCCGAACATTATAAAAATTTTCTCAATAATGGCTCAATTTTTTTCTTTAAATTTCTTGTAAAAATGGAGCACTAATAAAGGTGGCATAGATCCGATTTTCAGGTTAACTCTGAATTTTCGAAAATTGCAAAATTTTCATTTTTTCAGTGTCTACAAAATTGAAGATAGAGATTTTATTTTACGATAGAGATCAATAATCCACAATACATGAATTCTGACACGTTTTAGAAGAAGTAAGTTACTATATGTAGGAAGCAAATGTATCAACATTTTTCACTAGGGCACGTCAATAAGCGGTTTACTTTAAAAAAAAAAAAATGCCATTTTCCGGCGTTTGATTACAATACTTTCTGTTCTTACGAAGGGCGAGAAAGTAAAACTGAAGAAGTATGAAGATTCAGCATTCTATTTCCTGCAAGAATCACCTAATTTCATCGTGGATCCCGAAAAACTAAAGGTACTATAACAGCATGTACTGTCTCGCATTGTTTCTAAAATTGCAATTTTCCAAAATTCAGTGAGGTCAATAACAATGAGACCTCCACCATTCTTTTAAGCGTTCCTTCGTCTATTCGTGGTAAACATTTGTAGAGGTTTTAGAGAAAATATTTTTATTTTTATAAATTGCATTTAAGTCAAGTCAAAATTACGCGATAACTATTCGTGCAAAGTGCAAACCTGCACTTTTGCAATTTTCGAAAAATCTGGGTTTTTAACGAATATGAGACCTGCACGTTCTCTTAAGCGTACATTACGAACTAAATGAGAGTTGTTGGAAGTTTTCAGGTTTATTTCTATTGCGTTAAGGGCGTAAATGTTTAACATTATTTTGCAATTTCAATAATTTTAAGTAGAATTTATCTTCTATGAAAACGTGTTACGTAGAATATTTGTATTTCTTTCTCATTGAAACGCAGTCAGAAGTGGATTCTGGTATGAACCGTATCCCAAATAAGGAAGTACAAAGATTCAGCCTCGCCCACCTATAGCAATTGGTTTTGTCCCTCTAGGTTCCGGTTTTCAATATCTAACTACTTAGTTCCACTATCTTTATCGTTTTCAAAACTCCCTTGTACTTGAAACGATATGTTTGTTCCTAAATGAATGTTTACAGTCTCCTACTCAATAACTCTTGTAATGGGATAATGTTGGGTATTCCAGAAGAAAATATTTCATTCCGTAAGTACTTTTAATACTTACAGAATTCGTACTCCAAAGTTCACTGACAAAAGAAGTCATGCTACTCGAAGCAGAATGTTGAAAAACTTTTCTCCAACGCTTCTTAATGTACATTTTGTACTTTATCGTCTTCCGTTTCGTCCGTTGTTTCTCTTTGAACCTAGTGGCGGATTTACACATGGGGCGCCCTTGGGCACTCCACTCCATGCCATTTTCTTTTTCTATTCACTAACTTTTTTAATAAAGGCAAAGTTTCAATAAATTTTAAAGCATTTATTCAATTAATAAAAATACAAATTTTTAATAATAAAATGAATAGTATTGCAAAACAATAACTAAAATCTATCGCGTTTTGCTAATTGTACTGTGAATTCGTCAATAAAGATTATTACAGTATATTGATATTAAAATTACGGATTCTATTGCCAACAACGTAAACGCGTTTAATCGACCTTCGGTCATTTTTGATCCGAGAAAAAATTTGACACTTTCAAACATTAAAATGATCTCTAAGTGCTGAAATTACTTATCAATGTGTAGACAATCGTCTGGTCAACATTGCACTACCCTATAGGCATTTTATTGGAGACAAATTGTCAATATTTTCCTAAGCGCAGTGTGCTTTATTTATTTCTTTTCGTCACAACAGTTAAAAACTGTGTGTGACGTGCGATAAGGAGAAGTTAATTTGAAGTTCCATTTATGTCCAGAAGCAAAACAAGGGCCCATTTCGCCATTTGTTCGAGGATCAGGGAAACTGGACAAAAACTTCATCGAGATGGGGCCATTTACCCAGAAGTTTAAGTACAATAGTTGGTACAGACTCTTTAGAATTATACAATCCAAATGTTAAATAATACATTAAATATCATTAATAACAGAAGGCTCATTGGTAAATAAAATGTTTCAATTTCAACTTACTTGCTGCAAGAGTCATGGGACGCTGTTTACAATACTGATGGCACAAACGATAAATATACTTGTTTTTCGACGCTTTCATTTCATTTTAACACTTGTTTTCCTCTTCTAAAAAGAAATGAAATTTTTCACGGAAAAGCAATTCTTGGATACTACAAGGGATTAGTACATCATGTAAAAACAAACGAATTCTTGCTTTCATTTCTAAGCATCATTACGTATCTCTAGATTTCGTTAATCTTCTTTAAGAATTACAAATCAGTGTTAAGAAAAGTCATAAGGCAGGCTAAAATCATGGAACATGATCAGGATAGTCTAAACTCAAACAATAAAACAAAAGCAATGTGGAATATAGTAAAAAATTCGACCAAAAACTAGAAATCGTGTAGAGAATGTTGTTTCAAAAGATAACTATAGGTATGTGAACGTTCCGGCAACAGTGGCTAATCTCTTTAACATATACTTTTCACAAATTTCTGCCGATCTTATTCAGGGTCTTCAGCCACAAAATTCCACATCAGGCGTTTCCCCAAAAATTTTAGACATGATGTTTGTTTCCGAAACTTCTTCCTATGGAATTCTCAAAATAATCGGTAGACGAAAAAATAAATATTCGGCCGGTTTAGATGAATTTCTGGATTGTTTGTTAAAGGTTTGCGCGCCCGCCATTATACATCCGTTAACTCACATATTTATTGTATCGTTATGCATAGGAATTTTTTACATACGAACGGAAACATTTCTTAGTAAACACGACGCGTTTTAAGATTGCCAACATGGGTTTCGAAATTCAAAATCTACGGAAACAGCCATATTTTCTTTTCTTAAAGATGTCGCCTTATCCATGGATCAAAACGAAGCACATATTGAATTCTTCTTAGATCTTTGAAAAGCTTTTGACGTCATCGATCATAACATTTTACTCTCAAAATTACCTTCATATGGAATTCGTGGTGTTGCTTTAGATTGGTTATGTTCGTACCTTTAACAACTGTTTCAGAGAGTAGAAATACCTTACTAGAATAATGAAACATGTTCTCACCTTCCTGATTCTTTGCCAATTGCATGTGAATTCACGCATGAATCGATTGTAGTTCCTATTCTCTTCCTACTACGAGTATTCGTAAACGATACGCCCTCGACGATTAGAAACGGAAGAACAGTTCTCTTTGCGGATGATACGAATATTCTTTGCAATAAAGAAACCGTAAATAGTACAATATCAGATATTTCAAATTCGTTCCGTAATAACAAATTAATAGTTAATGAAAAGAAAACTCTTTCAATGCAGTTTTCCGTTTCAAATAAATAGCTCTGCACTTCACTGAAAATGAATGGTGTGCCATTGACTGATGTTAAGATAACAAAATTTTTAGGTTTTTCAATTCAGTCAAACCTTAAATAGAACGTCCATTTAAGTGAATTGAACACTAGCTTAAGTTCTTTATGCTACGCTTTCAGAATTGTTTCAAATGCACTCAGCCTACACACTGCTCATTGTGTATATTTCGCGAATGTTTATTCCCGCCTGAGATATGGCATAATATTCTGGGGAAATACATCTTTTAGCTCCCAGACTTTTAGATTAAAAATAGAATTGTAGGAATAATAGGCAAATCCCACCCACGTGATTTTTGTAAGCATCTCTTTCATAATCTAGATATTTTACCATTACCTTGCCTCTTCAAATATGAAGCAGTGGTTTTTGCCAAAAATGACTTACTTAAGGGTGGGGATATATTTTCAGCAAACGTCGTTGTCTATAACTACACAATACTCGACGTATAATCATATTCATCAGGTGGCAGTATCAACAGCTCACTACAGAAAATCCACGTACAATACATGTACATTATTTTACACATTGCCAGATGACATTAAACGATTAAATTCGATACAAAAGTTTAAGGCCTAAGTAAAATCTTTTCTGCTGCCCAACTGTTCCTATGCAATTAGAGATTATACCGAGCATCCAGAAGGAAAGTAATATTAATTTTAACAATGACATTTAATGCATTATATACCGTTTGGATTGTAGAAATGTAAAGAACTTGTAACAAGTATTGTACTTCAGCTTCTGGGTCAATGACCCCCATCTCGATCAGGTTTTCGCCCAGTTTCCCTGATCCTCGACCAAATGCTGAGATGGCCCCTTGTTTTGCTTCTGGTCATAAATGTAACTTCAAATTAACTTCTTGCCGTAGCACGTCACACACAGTTTTCAACTGTTTTTGGCGTAAATAATAATAATAATAATAATAATAATAATAATAATAATAATAATAATAATAATAATAATAAAAAGAATGAAGCCCTTGGAAAACGAGATCCCGGGAGACCAAGTAAACGGTGGACCATCGAACCGGAACAGGCCGTTGAGTCTAGACCTTGGAGATTATTATTAATTTCAATTACGGTAATTTATGGGACGTGTTTATATATAAAAATATACGCTTTGACATGCTAAAAGTTATAGTAGTAAAAAATTGAATTTTAATAGTTTTGTTTAAAAAATCCACGAAATCGTTCTTCTCTGGCCAGGTGTCCGAGCGCAAGTGCCCTTGTTGAATCAACACGGATAATTATAATTCCTGTCAATAGGTAATTTTTCGCATTTGTCCGGATCTGCTAAAACTCCTAAGGTTGTCTTGTGAATTATATTATGTTAAAATCTGAATTACGCAAATGCGAGATCAAGTAGGAAAGGAAATTTTCGCTTAAAAAAGCTAACTTCTGAAATACAAACACGTGACAATTCAATTCGATATACGACACCGGCTGTTCTTGAGGAAATGATTGTGATATTCTTTTGTCCGGGAGCCGGTAGATCCTCTCCAATAATGCGATAAAATTACAAGAGCCATAGCACCTGCAATGCAGAAAAAATTCTCATTTGTTTCATGGTACAAAAAGCCGAGTAGAGTTACGAGAAGCAATGCGATCATCTTCATCAAGTAGTTCACTTCATTGACATTTGATAACGCTATTTGATCTTTATACGTTTGTAATACCCCGTGATCCAGTGTAGAGAAATTCATTGATTGAGATATCGTTATCTCAGGGAATAATGCGTTTTCATTAGTTCGTATAATGACTTGACTAGTTTTGCAGAAAACCCCATCTCGATCAGGTTTTTGTCCAGTTTCCCTCACACATTGAGCAAAAGTTGAGATGGCCTCTTATTTTGTATCTGGACGTAAATGTAGCTTCACTATGCGCACGTTTTGTTGATCTCTCCTTTTGCTTGTAGGGATAGGAGTAGAGGTAAGGGCGAGTAACTATTTTGTTAGTAATGCAGAAAATAATATTTACAGTTTGTTTACCGTTGCAAATAAGTTGTCTATAACACGGGAACGAAATTGTGTTATTTTTCAAAAGTTGCTGCTGTCGCGCTTTTTAAAACATAATATTATTATTTTAAATTTGTTTTTAAATTTTATTCATTTTTCAATTATTTATAATTAAAATTATGGGAAAGGATTCTGGAACTCAAGAAAACGTGCGCAGATTATCTTCTCTCCCATATGTCACATATAGTTTTTTACTGTTTTTTTGACTAAATAAATCTAAAGTAAACTAAATCTAAACTAAACGTTTTTACGTTCTTGCTACCACTTACGCAGTAGAAAGTTCTGTAATGCTGCCCGAGAAAAGGCTTATTTTTGGTAGAAAAACTCTTAATACAGGGCCCTGTTAACGAAAAAGTGGATAAATCCAGTTGCTAAATTTAGGGAGGAAATCCTCTAACTTGTGGTGTAGACAGCACCAATGTTTTGTTGGCTCTTGATACCGAAAAATCAAATGAGAGCAAAACGTCTGTCTGACTGTCCGTCTGTAAACAACGCTAGCGGCTAGGGTCAGCCGATTTCCTCCAAAATTGATATACCTCAATCGATTTCTGCATGCATTATAAAACTACTGTAGATGAACGCTTAAAAATGGAGCAGGTCTCATTTTCGTTGAATTCTCTGAATTTTCGAAAAAATGGAAACGGTAGATATAATGCGAAGAACCACTAGATTTTTATGTGTCGGGAAATCTGAGTTATGCAGTTCCAGTGGTGATGTAACGGTAACGTGCTTAGCGGATTGATTGTAGGGTCTTGTGTTCATATCTCGTTGCGTTTGTTTTTTGTTGGAAACAATAATCAGGTTCATACAGTCGTATAACATTGCGTAACCATTACAAACAATGTGAGAAATTATGTGCTTTTGCAGCAACACTAATTCTTCATAAACATTTAAAATATACGAAGAAATAAATGTTTCTAAATGTGAACAAAACGCAAATAAATTTCATCTCATTAGACTACAGCAACTATTGAAAATAAAAATATAGTAAATTCGCAGTAATAATGGTAACAATAAAATAATATTAATTTTGTAGCAAGTATTCATTATTATTCAGTATTTAACTACTACTAAATTACTGCATTTTTTATACTCCTCCCCCTTTTTTCCTTCCTTCCACTTGCCGAATTAATTGAAAAAAATAAAGTCGTAGCAGTCAGCTCCTGGACAATGCATACAGTTTTCTATTCTTTTGGAATTGTTTGCAGACCTCGCTGAACGGCTTGACAGCGAACTATATTCCGATAGCTTCTCACCAACTCATTTCAGAAGGTTGTCAGAAAACGAATCTTTTTGTTTTCAACGCTCATCCGATGTTTGGCTTTTTAAATTGAAACCGTCGCTATGCGTAATCGCTTTATGAAAACTCCGGTGTGCTCTTATAGCCCGACGTACTATCATGTAAAAACAAATTATTTAGTGGCTTTCAATATAGAAAGTACAATCGGAGCTATGTAGTGAAAGCTAAAATAGTTTTAAAAAAAGGGATGGGGAGTTGGTTTTCTGAGTCCCTGCTGAAAGGACCACAATTTCAGAAAAAATTCAGAATAAATATGGTTTTGCCATACTCCAAAAACCTAAAATATTTTAACACAAACTTGCAGAAAATGATTGTAATATATTGCTAAGTACTTTCATAATTAGTTATTAAATATATAAAATTTTACTTCAATTATATCGCAACTTATTCTGAGATTAACCGTAGATCCCCCTCATTTATGATCTCCGGTTTCCGGAAAGTCATTGGTATGCGACTACGAATGCCCATATACTATGCGAATATGAGTACCTGTTTCTTGAGTTACTTTATTATATACTACTCTTACGCAATGTGTTGTCTTCAACGTGTGGTACATGTTTCAAAAAAACTGAATATAACAGGGTTGCTGTTGCGGGGAAGAGATGTCCCTTCCCCCCATTTCCTTCCCCATGAGTCATTCCACGTCAAACCGATTTGATCTTGGGTGTTCCAAATTAATTGAAACTTCTTGAATGTGTTCTGAGGGTAACTGAAAGAGACTTAAATGTTTGATTAAAATTTAACTCAATTATTTTGGAATTTATGCCGCATGAAATTTTTCAACAAACCGCGCGCATTAACAAATAAAAATGCTTATTTCTCCTGCCACATTGATCGTACAGAATTTAGATTAGCCTCAAATAAAAGCTCTCCCTCAGTTATTTAAGATTATTTATAGTTGGATTTATTTTTTTAATATCAATAGTTCATTAAATCTCAATTAATTATAAACATTTCAATTTTTGAAATTTAGCTAAATAAAATTTCATTTTAAAAATAATAATATATTCTCAGTTTAATGAACCACAAATGTTCAAAATTTCAAATTGCGATATTTTGAAATAACGTAATTAAAAAATATTAATTGAATGCGTGCACAGCCACATAGTGTACTGCAGGGATGTTTAAATATTAGTAATATTTCGAACAGTGGAGATCGGAATGAAACGTGAAGTCTTCATAATCTTAAAACATTTTTAAAGGTTCGACTACAGGTTATTATTAAAGCTGTAACTTTGGAAGAATGTTTCTTTTTCGATTGTTATTAATAACTGGCTGTGAAAATCGAAGCCGTCATTCTGTCATCAGCGGACAAAGCGCGGGCAATTCATACGGCTCTACCAGACAAAACCTTCTTCGAAATCCAGATGAGTGCCTTCGTCAAGGTTTTCGACAGTATTTGTTTAACTTTTCGTGAGTTCGGTCCCGCTACAGCCACGTCAAAATAGACAAATACTGTGCAGATCCAATTTTATTTGTTATAGTAGGCTGGGTTTATGTGCAGCAAGTGTAAACCGTGTTTACTGCATGTTTTACATAATTTGTGTTAGACTATTAACACAATGAGTAATATCAAACACCACAAGACACAAGATATGACTTTAATTTTAATACATTCAATCTCAAAAATCACTGTGATAGATATAAGAAAAAAATAGGCATATGACATTCTATTCCAGCGTCATTCAAAATTCAGTTTAAGAAGCACATTGGAATAAAGAACCAGGTCACACGTCAACCCTTTGTTGTATAATTCAAAAACAATTGTTATCTAAGGCACATGAGTATAATAACAATTTCCAAAAGCCTAAAGCGTGGTACAAATGCAGAAACATTTTACTGAATTTCTAAAAGTTGAAATAGGTAATGTCACCAAATTAATATATTTTTCAGATGAAGCAAGTGCGCAATATAAAAACCGAAAACATTTTTTTTATTTTGTTTTCACCAATAAGGTTTTGGTGTGAATTCTGAATGGGGTATCTTGGCTTCTTTCCATAGGAAAGGGCCTAGTAATGAATTGGCGACATCACCAAATGATTGACTACGCGAGAAAATCGGCAGCCATTTCATGATCCCACAGAAATTATTCGAGAGGGCAAAAAATGTTAATAGTATTCACTTTATATTTTTGATAATTGATGACTAGAAAAAATAATGTGACTTATTGAAATCCCGATATGAAAAAGTGAAACCAGTTATACCAAAATACATTTTTATGGATCTATTATTTTATTAGCTTTTGTAAAATGAATATTAATGAATGAATGGATGAATATGAACTTCAACCAATTTATTGCAACTGTATTTATGCATATTACATTATAAAATTTTGCACAATCATACAATAAAAAGTAGGGAATTTAGTAATACCTTTTTATACTAAAAAATGGCGAAGTTAAAAAAATTAAAATTTAAAATTTAAAATCTACAAAAAATAAAAAAGTTTAATTTTTGTATAATTTTAGTTCAAATATAATAAAAAGTTGTGTTTTAATGTATAAAATGAGACTAGTTTGAATTCTTTATTTTTTTAATAAAGGAGATATGAGCATTTATATATGACAGTATGCGTACTAGTTTGCAATTTATAATTACGAATTCCATTGAAGGTATACGACTTTAATGAAAAAACACGTGTGAATTGTTTTTGCTATTAGAATGGATACACAAAGTTTAAAAAAATGAAAAATAGCATTTCATCGAATTCTTTCGATTTGACGTTGAATGACTCCCCGGGATCAACCACTGCAGTAATTGTAGTAAAGAGCGGCAGCAGGTTCGCTTTATAAAGGTGTCTTTTTCACTAACATGGAAATGTCGATTTTTGAAATGAGTACTTTCTTGTGTACTGACGACATTAGGTGATGCAATTCCTTCCTCAATTTAGCGCAGCGCAATTTACAAGTTTCAATTTAGCGTAAGCAAGTGTGAATATTCTGAAAAAATAGCTTATATTTATGCATGCATAATGCGCAACCACACCTGCAATACAAAGCATGAAAACACCGTCTAGTGAGAACATACTAGATGTATTAACCACATACGCAAATGTATTGAAAAATTATACGCATTAATTTAGAGAATGGTTCCTGCAACTACCAACATTGGAAATTTGTGGCCGTGGCAAGCCGGCTGTGGTTTCGAAAACGCACTACTGTGTGGTCAGTGAGCGAGTGACGTGCAGAGAAGCAGGGTCAGTGAGCAGCGAGAGAGAACACGGGTTGTCGCTCTTCACATAATATTCATATTATCGTCATCCCATCTTCAACTTAAGCGATATGTTTGTAATACGAGAGCTATTTTGTCGTTCTAACCTGTGAGTACAATTTTACTGAATTGTTTGTGAAAATAATTAAACATTTTTTATATTCAATTTTGCTGGTTATATTCGCTTTGTGAAGAATATTATTTCAAAGTTTCATGCATTAGAAAAAAATGTATTTTAGTGTAAAACAGTTTTGGAAGTTCAGAGTATGCCATAGGGCTTATTGAATTTTCAAAAAATGCCTGTTTAGCCACTAAATAAAAAATAAAACAATGTAAGTTGTTAGAAATCTGCAACGTTCAATTAGAATGTACTGCCTTAGAGTTCTAGCGGCCCCGCTTGCTAGCCTCCTCCCCGTTCTTATGGAATTGGGATTGCTGACAGGGCTAGTGTGAAGGGTCTAGGGTCGTTGTGCTTGAAACGAGATTAAGCTGGTGGGACACACCGCGCTGCATAATGATCAGAGAAACCTTTTTATATTCTTTCCTTACATCGATATGCCGAGGACAGCACCGAATGTAGTGCCATGAGACCACATTGGACACAGAACAAGGGGTAGGGGCAAAAACCTAAAATATTTATCTTCTAAGACTTTGAGTAATGAATTCCTTTGCAATGAATGAATGAATGAATTTCTTTCCGACTAAGGAAAATTCGGACTAAAACGTATTTTACGTTAATTCTTATTTTTTGAATTATTTTTTGACTACATATTCTGAATAGTGTAGGTGTGAATAAATATGTAATATTATATCAATATACGTAAATTAATTGTTTAATTAAAAGTATTTATTGTGAGAAGGCAAGTATTTGAAGCGTTTACTATCAAAGTTCATTACATTTGCAAACATTTTACGACACAAACAAAGCTCTTCTCATGTCCACACGCGATTTTATGAACGAGACATATAGCCACATTATAGTGATAATACGCTGGATTTGAATGGTGTCCCTTCGAGAGGAGGTTATGATGAACTCCCTAAATTTACAAAAAATGCAAAAAAGTGAATTTTGGTATATTACGGAATGGGTTGGATTTGATTTGAGCAAACTTCTCATTTATACTTCTACACTCACAGCACATTCCCCTGCAAAGGGCGGTAAATGGCGAAAATACAAGTTTCCTTGACAGTGCACGATAGTGTCTTCAACTCTCCTTCATTGAGACACCTCGCGAGGTAGAATTCGTGTCTGCATTTATCTCACTGGTCATTTCAGAACTGGCCACTGGGGCATCAATTTTCAGCTCTTCCAGAGGGTCGTACAGGGTTGGAAACCCCAATCGTCACAATTTCAGATCCAAGTGATACTCTGACTATCCATGTCATCAAACTTTCTGAAACATTTGTCCCTAGGAGCACCAACGATTGATGAAGGCCGATCCGCATGGTAGGTTCAAGCAAGTCTTGTGTAAACATGGTGTAAATTAATTCTCAGATTTATTGAGTTTTTTCTGGTTTTTAAAACATCATAGGCATTACACCGTAGGAATGCTTTTTAGTCTGACCACTTTCCCGAAAATTTACAAAACAGTAAGTCAATGTATTTCATGAGTAAAGTTTCGTGAGTATTAATTTCATGAGTAGTTTAGTGCCTCTTTTGTATTATAGATGACGATTCTTATTTACGAAGGAATATATTTCAATTAGAAATTGACGTTTCTAAAATAAGCATTCCAATACCATATTCAACTGATCGAGTCATGCCACTCTATATATTTCCTGATTTTAAGTTGGTAATATATTTTTGTCTAGAATCTCTGTGATATATAGTAAGTGAAAACATTGAGAAAAATGTAATTTTTTCATTTCAATAAAGTTGCTAATGATTTTTGCGTCAACGTCACATGCAATATTTTGTTTATGGGAAAAATACAGAATAGCAATCTGGGGTACGTTTGAAATAAAACTTTATTTAATTACACCATAATTCCGCAACTGATGAGTACGTGTCCGCCGGTAGGAAATATTGACAAGAAAGCCCTGAAGAGTCTATGAGTGAAGTGCTGACTGACGACTCGTTGAGTGGCGAGGGAGAACGCGAGGTCGTTAGTTCTGTAAGTGTAGGACATGTTTTCCCCGACGGAGGTAGCGGAGATATTCCCCCTCTGGATGGTAAGACCCTGCCTCGACCTTCACGACTGCAAGTAGGGTTTCCCCAGCCAGATATCTCCCAAAAGCGGGACACCGCCTTACCTGTGACAAGCCCTAAGCTCCCTGACCCCCCTGATATCCACCGATCTCCCGGTAGTGTTGTGCATGTAAGTGTAAGTGTGAGTAAGTAAGTGAGAGTAGGACAAGGAAGAGGAAGGTAGGATCGCGCGCTGCCCGTGGCCCGTTTCTAAGGGTACTGCTGTCATTCGTCTGGTCTTGATTCCCCATAGGATATAGGAATATTCCCGAAACATTTTAGGTTTTGTCTTGGGAAAATCCTGTGGTACATTTAATCCGTAAGAATGTGTCAAGTTCAAGAACGACGGGCCCATTAATAAGCATTTCTGAGGAATATACTGCGTTCAAAGTCTGACGCAGTCTTCTAGCGTTTCGAATCGCCGACATGGTTAGAATTCCACTCAAAAGATTCGTCATCACAGCCACGCCGACCTCATGCAAAAGGAATCTGGGAATCAAGTAACTGTCATTCGAAGCCATCTAAATCATCGTTATGAAAGATGATACACCTCTCAAGATTGAAACATACTTTTCTTCTGCGATCCGCTCGAATCCAAGTCGAATCGTATTCTGTGTCTATCGAAATCAAAGAAGATGGGCAATATGTGGATGAGAGATTATGCAATCGACCAGCACCGATTATGGGAATCTGCTATGGAAGCAAGGATTGCATGCGGTCTATTACCCATTGTACAAGGCAATACTCCAGCATTCAACTGAAATTGATCCGGAGGAATTCATTCAGAGGAAACTATGGAAACAAGAGATCAGAGTAAGCAGTCTCTAGAACTCTATTTCCGACGATGGAATCGTCCGAGCATGTAATTCACTCGGTTTCGAAAAGCTGGTTGACCAAAGAGTAGTTATTTCTGTACTGTACCGAACGTATGACGTCGTTCCTTTGCATGAGCTTTCAGTTATGACTCGGAAATTTAATTGAATTTTTGTAATATTTATGTTATAAAATTAATGTTTCCAAGAAGGAAAAAGGGTACGCACAAGAAATTCGTAATGTTGGACAGTCTTGGCAAGTGCCTCGTAGTTGATCTGCGTAGCGCAATGACATTGACATATTACTCGTGTTTCTCGAATATTAACGTAGTAAGCTGTTGAAAGCACGGACAAGGCAATATTGCACCCAGAACCGATAGAAATAGAAGAGGCATGCTTAGTGAAAAAAACTGTTTTTTGTCGTGCTGAGAATGGCTCAAAAGCCATGAATGAGGACATTCTACAAGCAGTTTTGTCCATCACGAATCTTCGTAATAGTGGCAACATCATTCAGAATCATTTACACAAAGTAGGATTTCGCTCACAAATGGCGTTCTAACATCACATGAGGTGCAAGATTTCATTTGATCCTTTTATCAACAGCATTTCCAAACTTTTCTCAGGTTGAAAATGCGCGGAAGGCTGTTGAGCGCCTTGAAAATGTCTCCCTCCAAAAACAAGGATGCAACAACAGTATATTCTTTGTCGCATTATTTACAACAGATACAAAGTATTAAATACTTCAAGAACCTGAAAAACGGTTTCCAGACAGTGAATATTTTTGAAGTGAGACTTTCATAGGTGCTTTAGAGCAAATCGAACAAATTCAGATGAAAAGTTAAATGCTTAGTTTTCGCCGTGGTCGCATTCGGCAATGGCTGCACCAATGCGTAGAGTTAAACACCGGTAGAACATTCAGGGGGGCATTTTTGTGAAACATTTGGGAACACATTTTGGGGGAAGCACTTGGGGGAACATTTGGGAAAACATTTGAGAGAACATGCGGATTAAGATGTTGGGGAATATTGTAGGAAATACGTGGGGAATACGTGGAAACTTTAACAACAAGTACGATGAGGAAACATATAGTTGAAAATATACTGGGCTAACAGAGTGTAGGAATCGGTGACATTTGTGCATTCAAAGGCCGTATAAAAAAATGGG
This sequence comes from Gryllus bimaculatus, assembly GCA_017312745.1. NCBI lineage: Eukaryota > Metazoa > Arthropoda > Insecta > Orthoptera > Gryllidae > Gryllus > Gryllus bimaculatus. Next base: position 13,691,791 of record BOPP01000004.1, on the reverse strand, counting down.
CCAAATATTATTAAGATTGCCGACTACATATCAGTCAATAAAACAATAATATCATTAAATCCATTCATAAAATCTTTTGTAGTGTTCAGTAGGGTCGACATGCACGGTTGAAGGTGTAGTATTGTTTACCTACTGGGGTTACAACAGAAGATATTTTCTCGCATTATTGTTAACTTTCTGCTAGTGGATAAATCCAGTTGCTAAATTTAGAAAAAAATCCTTTAACACGTGGTGTAACCAGAATCCATGTTTTGTGGGTTCTTGTTGCCGAAGATTCTAACGGCAAAACGTCCGTCCGTTCGTCCGAAAACAACGCTAGCGGCTAAACCGTTCTGCCGATTTTCTCCAAAATTTATATTCCTCAGTCAATCTGGCTGGCGTTGCGGCCTGTTGAATTTGAAATCGATATTTCAATTTTGGGAGGACTTTACATGAATCCCCTGGAATGCTTTCAAAATTTTCAACAGAAAAAAGACTATTATTTTTTAATACATTTTGTTGTTGAATAGTGTGAAGGACATTTCAGAGAATGGTGCGGGTCTCATGCTCGTTGAAAGCCCTTTTTTTTTTCGAAAATTGCAAAGTTCAAACTTTTTTTCGGAATCTTCCTTTAACTAAAATATTAAAGTATAGTTTTCCCCTTAATAAAATCTGTTCCTTAAAGATAGGATTTTGAAAATTTTAGGTACAATTTTTCGAAAATTTTAGTGCTTTTCGCGTAATTTTGCTTGAATACACAGGCGAAAAAGTACGTGCTGTTTTAGCACCACTATTTTCAAAATGTTGTACATAAACGTTTTATACATCTCATTTTTTACAGCATATTTTATTTCTGACAAAGATGTCTATTTTAAAATTTGTAGTTTTGCAACGTTTACTTTTTGTAATTTTAAAATATATAGACTTTGCCGGAAGTGGGTTAAAAAAACAATTTTGTGCCGTCCTATGATATATAAAGGGAAAACTAAAAGAAAAATATGAAGCCTTTTTTTTGTGGGAAAACAAGTGTTTAAAAATTACCTAAATTTCACGTAAAACAGCGTGAAAACTACTCATATTTTCAAAAAATTGTACATGACGTTACACAAATTTATGAATATTCTGATCTTTCTTTCTTAAGAAAAAATGTATTTTCAGTATTGTTGTTGTAGGAAGACGCCAAAAAATGACCCTTAGTAATCTTTGAAAATTCAGAGATTTCAACGAAAATGAGTTCGCCGCTATTTTTTAAGCTATCCGGTTCCGCGGACAAAGTTTAATAAAAAATATAGAATTATTTCCGAGAAAATTTTTGAAAATGTGCTTAAGACTTCATGTAAAGTACCCCAAAATTAAAATATCAGTTTCAAATTTGCGAAGCCTCTAGTTGTTCAGATCGATCGGAGAATATTGGGAGAATTTTTGAGAAACACGTGTGAACAGTTGACCGACAAACGGACAGACCGAGAAACTCACGGACAGACGGACGTTTTGCCGAAAATCAGTTTTTTGGTATCAAAGACCCAGAAACCTTGGATTATGACTGCACAACGTGTTAAAGGAAGTAATTTATTACACATAGGAAAAATTGTTTTATACATTTTTTTGTCATAACAGCGCCAGGGCGCGATAATAACTTTTTATATCGAAAATTCGCTGTATTCCACCACACAATTATAATACTTTTCTTTACTACATATGGCGAAGCATAAGGATAGAAAGTTAACTAGTGGTGCTACAGAATGGTACAAACTTTCTCGAAGTAAAGTTTTCTAATTTCTTTGGTGTGGACTGGCTTTACGGTATTGCCCTATTCTCTTGCCAGCTTCCATCAATTGCTACCCGAAGTACTTTTTTGACAGTTTCTCAATTGTTCGGTTTTCTAATAGTAGAACTCAAATATTACTTTAAGAATAAAAAAAACAGTAAAAACCTCGTCATAAATGGCAATTTTCTTGGAAAAACAACGAGCCGTTTTAAAGAATATGAATATGAATATGAAAAAACGAGCCGTTTTTAAGCGTTACTGTAAACGCGAAATTTGAAGCTTTCATAGAAAATTTATCGAAAAACTAGATTTGAAGTCTTTTGAAGCAATTCTACTAACAAATGAAATAGCGTTTACAAATCCCTGGAAATGTGCATATTAACGGCGTGAGAGATATTTCACATAATTTTTGAAAAACAAAAGAATACCCCAAAGTGAACTTTACGACAATTTAAACGGTGCAATTAGCACTTCCTACGAAGAAAAAGTCTGGAGCCATGTTGAAAAAATGGCGTTCGAGCGTTTCTGAAAATGCGGTTGTTTGAGCTCATTTTAATAGAAAAGTGATGAGTTGTCATGAAGTATGCCATTATTTAAAGCACATTTATTCATAAATACAATATTTTGAACAATCACCGCTAATGTAAATATTAACGACTTGAGAGATAAGTAAATAATTACATTTTTTAATTTTTGAAAAAACAAAATATTAGAGCAATATGGTTTTATGTCATCTTATAGAGTGCATTTTGCGGTATCCTAACCAATAGTTTAAAGAAAACATTTGGAGCTGTTTTCCACAAAATTTTGTTTTTGTAATTTTTCAAAATTGCAAATATTGCATGCAATAAGGCGCGAAAACTACTAAAAGTTTAAAAAAATGTACATGAGCTTAATGAAAGAATTAATTATGGACAAGTTTCATTTGAAGGAAAAATCGCTATCTTCAATTTTGTAGACGTGATGGATGTCCGTACGTGACAAGAGTTGTATTTCCCATGTAAATTATTACTTTGCAGTGTTTTTGGGTTGCTACGCAAAGATTTCTTATTTATACATAAATAAAAATATATAATGAGAGCTTCATGGTCCTGTGATCTAAAGTCCAAAATGAAGCAGCATTAGGGTTATGAGGAGCAAACTTTCAAACGATACAACCAAGACATGTTTCATTTAGTAACATATGAGTATTTTTCATCTAATTGAAACGTATACTTGAATTTGGCCCTAGCATACCTGCACACTGCGTATATAAAGTATATTTATTTTTTCTGCCTCAAAGTATTTTATTCATTTGAAAACGTGTTCGCACTATTAAAAATTGGAAGATAGATTGCATGAGTTTCGGTCATTTCAAAGCATTCTTAAGAATTAAGTTGTTTGTGTGCCGAACCTTTGTGTGCTAAACATTTTCACTTTAAAGAATCAAAAAAAACATTTTTTTAAATAACCGATTCAATCAGGGGATTTTGTGTTGTTTGTTTTTTTGTTTGTTGTTTTTAAGCTGTTTTTCCTGTTCGATTTATCTACAGAAATATTGAGAATTGTAAATACACCAACATAAAAATAATAATATAACGTTTATTCGATTGGATTGAAATGGATCCAATTGCTAGACAAACAATACGAGCTATTTCCAAGCACGTTTTTCTTAAAATGCGTTAAAATATTTCGTAATTTATTAATCATAGTTCATAGGAACATTTACAACGTGATTATCGAAGTTTTGAGTTCGTAATATCACGTGAAAATAGCGTCATTATCAGATACACAGTATTATATGACCGCGCCCGTATTTGCCTACAATATGATGGAGAGCACAATGTTCAATTTGTTACGCCAGTGTTCACCTTTCATTACCTTAAGGCCCTTTCACAATGCAAACGTAAACATAAGTATAACGCATAGACTAGACACTTGTTTCTTTCTTCATTTTGATGGAACATTCCAGAAGGATGTTCTTTATTGATAGAATAGTATTGCAGATTATTAAAAGTAAGTTGTGAAAATTATTCAATTAAAAAATTATGAGATGGTTTAAAATGATTTGTCCTATTTTTGTTATAGCAACTTGTTCTTCTCGGTTAATTGAGGTATTTATTTCAAGTCCAAAAAATTCGTAATATTTTTATGAATTTTGTTGGATTTAATATTTAGCCATGATTCGTATCATTGTATATTTAATTTTTTTAAATGTATTTCCTAACTCAACTATTTCAGGATAGAAGCCGTTTTCATAAAGAAAATTCTTTCCCTGCAGTATCACTGATCTCAATGATATATTGATATATTGACAAATGATATATCAATGTATCTGAAGGTATTTTTCGATTGAAAGTCTTATATTGCAGTGATTTCAAAATGTTTTCCGTTTGTATGTGCTCTATAGGCAGCTTACACTACTTACATATTTTACTGTACTTATCAAGACCGAACTGGTTACAGATGTCATCAGTTAAGTCTTTCGCAGTTGATAACATCTCTGGGTCTTTTCACTCCTGGCAAACAACTTCAGGTCGTCCATGTGAAAGATGTAACTAATTAGCTTTTCCTTATCATGAAGCCTGAAACGAAATGTAGGTCTAGTTAACTTTCTAGATAAAGGGATTGATTAAATAACAACAGAGGGGAGAGTGAATAACCTTTTAATACTCCGCGTTTTCAACCTGAATTATTCTATATAGTACGAGTAAACCTCTTTTTTTTGTCTTCCCTTGTTGAGAAATTATGTTGGTTTAAAGGTATACTATCATTAGCGAATTGTATATTGCATTAGAAGAACTTCGTTATTTCGAATGGGATTTACTGTTCTTAATACTTTTCATATTCATACATGTTTATTTGAGTTGAATACCTAAAGACACACATGTTCCTTGTTAAAGGGCAGTTAAGCAAAAAATGAAAGGGCGTCCACATGAATCTGTGAATAATTCTTGTTTAATAATTTGGTCCTTTTTCTGCTTTTTTTTCAATTTGGAGGCAGTAATTCTAACTCATGTAAAGTTCCTTAACTCAGAAGTGCAATAGTCTTTACAAATTGCTGGAAATGTGCTTATTAACGGTATGAGCGATAGTTCAAAAACTTACATTTGTGTAATTTTGAAATAACAAAAGAATATCCGAAAATCAACTTTATGCCATATTCAACAGCGCACTTATCACTATATATACAAAACGTTTGGAGATGAAACTGAAACGCTTTCTGTGAAAAAGTTTAAAATTTCACATTTTCAACAACGCTTAAACGCAATTTTCTTCAAAATGGCTCCAAATTTCTCAACAAAAATTTCCTTATATGAGAAGGTTTTACTGTTATTTAATATTCTTAAAGTAACATTTCGGTTTTACCGTTAGGAAACTAAAAAAAATTGAGAACTTAAAAAAGAAAAAGGAAGTACTTTGGGCGGCAATAGATGGTAGCTGACAAGACCAACGAAATTAGAAAAATTAACTAGTACGAGATAGTCTGTGTCATTCTGTAGCACCGCTGTTTCCTTTTTATTTTGAGCCTAGACCCTTTCGTGACATCTAAAACAAAAATTGTACGAACACAAGTTGTATTGTACGTAATACGAACCCGTTAAAGTTTGGGGCTAATATTCGCACCACAATTCGGGGCTGCAAACTGAAAACAGTCTTTGATACGTTTAAAATTATAGATTGCTGGCATAAATCTGTGTATAAAGCATATTTATTTCATTCGTTAAGAATTAAGATCGGTCTAAGCGAACTCAAACTATAATTAAAAGCGAAAGACTTGCCTTCCAAAGCTTTTAGAACCGAAAAAACACGAAAATCTGTTTCACATTACCTCTCATTTACAACTGAAGCACAGATAGCTTTGATGGCAAAAGGAGTTATTAAACTAGTTGTTAAAATCGTTCCTGCTACTATGTTTGTGATGTATGAAAATATACCAAGATGTTATTATATAAATGGCTCATATCACCACCTTTGCCTCTATCTATATCAACAATGAACGAAATACTTTTTTAGAGTTCAAATTTGAGTGTTACGACTCATGATTTAGACGAAACCGTTTATTTCCAAGTAAATAACGCTTAAATGCAAAATAAAATCCAAAGAGGATTTATTAATAAGGGATATTCACAATAACTCTGAACATTATTCAGCGCGTTTTACAATACTGAAGTTCGCCAATTTATTAATGTATACTAGATCAGCTTAATTATTATTATTATATTTCTTATCAAGATGCAGACACAAGTAAATCTGTTATATTTAAATTTGAAGATTAGCGAAATGAAATGTCTAAATATAAGTTTTTTTGAATTAGTTCCAAGATTTGGGGGCAGTGGCCCTCCTTTGCTTCCCCCCCGAATTCCGCCTCTGGTTGTTGTTATTATTATTATTATTATTATTATTATTATTATTATTATTATTATTATTATTATTATTATAGGGTGGTGATGAGTAAAAGGACTAGGATGATGGAAGGAGGTGTTAGGTGGGGTAGTGGGAGGTGATCATCCCAGCATTCGCCTTGTGACCGAGAGAAACCAAGAAAACCCTGGTCAGGATGGCCAGCCCGGGATCAAGCCCGGACCTCCCGATTGTTAATCCAGAGTGCAACGCACTGCCACTTCGCTGGGTTTATTATAATAAGCCCATTTGAGACTACAAAAAGTACTCAGATGTGTTTCTTAGCCTTTCTTTGTGCCCATATTTTTTTTATCCTTTGGTTGTGCGCTTTTTTTTCTCTTTTCGGTCCAAGCTTTTGCTATTCTACACTTCGTTACTTCTTACAAATCAATCGGTCATGACTGCACTTTAGATGTAATTATTATGACTATTATTATTATTATTATTATTATTATTATTATTATTATTATTATTATTATTATTATTATTAAGTGTTATTATTAGTAAATACCATCTTTAATGTTTAACATGCTTTGTTAATGGAAACCACAAATGTCCACAAAGAAGATAACGTACGACTGCTATAATTCTAAATGTCAGAACGCATATGCCAAAGAATGCAGCAGAATGCGGCTAAGAAATTCTATATTCCTTGAGCAATAATTCAGTTCCAAATGAACAAATGTCAAGAGGTTCCAGTACTCCATTTTTGACAGAAGAGGAAAATACTCTCAAGGAGTGGGTAATAAGGGTTTTCCTCGACATAAAACATATGCTATTACAAGCGTCAAAGAATTTCTTCAATTGAATAATTCCTGCACTATTATCTTAATCATCCTTTAAGCTATCCAAAGGCCAAGTTTAATTTAATAAATGGAGCAATGTTTGAAAAAATTTTGAAAATGTTTTTAGTATTTGAAAACATGTTTAATATTTGAGAGAAGTGGCCACAAATACATGAGACAATAACTGATGCTACTGACTTAATATTTTTTCTCTCAAAACTTCGCTTTTTTTCGGCGCACGATTACAATATTTCCTCTTTTTACGGAAAATCGCGAGAAAGTAAAAAAAAACTTCAGTTGGAAAAAGTAAGCAAAAAGCGAGAAGAACTGCAGAAGAAAGAACGAAAACGGGGATGAAATAGAAACGTTTTCGACAAAGAACAGCCTACATATTTAAATAAACGTTTTAAAAATTCTGAAATTCTGGCATCCTTCTCTTCGAAACTAGGCGAGTATTGTGTCTGTGCCCAAAAAATAAGACCTAAGGAAAGAAAAATCTTGGAACATTCCTTTTGCCGCCAGTTCTTCCGCAGTAAATGCGCGCCAAAAATCGTCAGGATAATGTTTCAGAGCAAGAGGATTTTGATGAGAATGTCTGCCATTTCTGTTATAAAATTCCTGAACCAGTTTGACGCTTCAATATTACTGATGAAAGTCACAGAAAGTAGATTTCACTTGATTGGATATGATAAATTTGATTACAAAAAAATAAAAGAGAAAAAAGTGTGTGTGTATAACTATACCAGAACATGTCAATGCTGCCCCTGCCAAGAACTGTTTTTGTTTTATTTCAAATGTTAAAAACAAAATCATGAAAATAAAATATAGCACATCCTTATTAACGCGAATTCCAAAAAACCGAAATAGCAATTAACTCCAAGTTCTACTCCTACCACTACCATCACACGCAAAAGGAGAGTTCAACAAAACGTTCAACGAAACAGATACTCTGTGGCTCAGTGCCAAAGTCGCTTGCCTTTCACCACTGAGGTTCCGGTTTCGAGTCCTGTGGAATTGTGGAATTGTGGAATCCTGGAATCCCCATAGAACCTCATGTGAGTCTCGGTGTTAGTGTAAACCACATTAGTTACGACAAAACGAGTTTTCATGCTTCACAGGGGCTACTCTAACCCCTTTGAAGTATCTTAAACCTAATTCCACCTAATTCTGGCCGCTGAGTAGTGCCGCATGGCGCGTTGTAGAAGGCGCGTGCGCGATGCTACTTGGCGGTCCTCTTGACAAGTGACTGCGACGAGTCGTGACGGATATAAAACACTGTCAATGGAGGGCTACTCCTACGCTGATATTAATGGATGATTACTCCGAAAGCTCAACGCCCCCCGGGGCTTTGAGACGCGTTGCGTCAGTTAAAGACGCAACAAATACAAATAATTTAAAAAAATGTGTATAATGGAGCTACATTTATGTCCAGAGCAAAACAAGGAGCAATCTCACTGTTTCCTCAATTGATCAGGGTAACTGGACAAAAAGCTAAGCGAGATGGGGGTCATTGACCCGTACATTGTACATTATTGTTCATCTTGACGACTCTTGAAGAATTAATTACTCCCACGCAGAATTAATGGAGGGCTACTTCAAAAGCGCGAAGCGCTCAACGCCCCCGCTTGGAGACGCGTTGCGTCTATGTAGACGCAACAAATTTAAAATAAAATCTTTTCTTGAAAAGTAATGCCTGAACATGCCAAAAAGTGTATCTTCCTCCCTACTAGGAAAACATTTAAAGAAAAAATGTGTATGTGTGTATGAGAGAAAAATATTTTGCAGAAACGTCTAGCAGAAATTGATGAAAACTATTAGTTTTTTAAACAAAAATATGATGTTATTTAAAGATCATCTTTTTTAAACAGATTTTATATTACGTATAAATGTCTTTTATCAATGTTGTAATTTTTACGGTGTAAATGTTTCGTAATTTTCAAAAGCAAAGAGTTCGTCGACAATGAAATCACCGCTTATTTCTTTACTGTCCTGTCCTATGCCCAAGGAAACAATTTTAAAGACAATATTTGGATCCGGTTTTTAGAAAACAATCGTTCAAAACTTGCTAATATTTCACACAAAATTTCGCGAAAATTACTAATGTTTTTGAAAAATTGTACATGATTTTATTTTAAAATCAATTTTTGAAGAACAGATTTCATTAGGAAAAAAATTCTATCTTTAATATTGCAATTCTTGGGAGGTGCAAAGGTGTTTTTTTGCACAAATGTGCAAAAAAATTGAACATTTCCAATTTTCTAAAATTCAGGGAGATCAACGAAAACGAGACTTACGCCATTATTTTAGGCATTCTTCATCCTATCCGAGAAAAAAGTCATTTGAAATTCGTGAAACTGCACTAGATTGGTAATTTTCGTTCTTGAAACAATTATCTTCGAAAGTAGATACACCGTACTGGAATGAAAGGGATTTATTTATTCATATTTTCAATTCATTACCAAATACACTAAGGATTCCGCAGGGTTCGAATTTAAGGCCAATTCTCTTTTGCTCATACGTAAACTATATGCTCTCGGCGATTCAAACAAACAGTAGTTTGCTGATGATAGAAGAAACAGTAAATACTACAATATGGGATGTTTTACAAATTAATTTGAAATGGGGTAAGAAAATACGGTTTCCATGCAGTTTTTTTTATTTCAAGTAAACAATTGTTTAATTTCTTGAAAATGAACGACGTGGAGTTAATTCATGTTAAGGTAACAAAAGTTTGGATCTCTCAATTCAAACTCAAATGGAATGACCATTTAAATAAATTGAACACAAACTTTTGTTTATTATACAGAAAAATATACCTAAGCCAGAATCCATCGGGACACAAAAAATTCTGGATTATAACGGTTTTCGTTTTATGCAAGTTTGTCCATTTGACACATGTGATGTTGACCTTTTCTGCCCTGAAAATAGTAAATTACATGACTTTATTGTATATATATATATATATATATATATATATATATATATATATATATATATATATATATAACGCATTTGGGGAAGAAATCACCAATAAATGATAATTAAACAGTCTTTACTGATTGCTTCGGAGTTGAAAAATACACACCTTACTACCTGTATTCGGACTGCTTGCTGACACTTTCAACGCACAATGCGTCACAACCCAGAACTATGACTTTCGGATATCCTGGCATAGCTTTGAGCAATGCCTATCTAGTCGAGGGGTTATGATTTTCAACGCGGGGCTGGGAGATGTGAGACGTGAGACGCGAGACGGCTTACCGTACCCCTTCGCACGCTCAGAGTGTCAGGATAGAGGGAATTTCCCTACGGCCTACGTGTTTAGTGACAAGCGATCCCAAGGTCGAATTCTACACAGTCAGCCCATTAATCTGTGGGCCCTTTTCAGGAAATTATCTCGATTAATATGTAAATAAAAAGTGTAATAAAAAAATTGGAAACATTTTTAAGAACATTTTGAAAATGTTGTGGCTTTATGTGAAGTGCTCTAAAAAAATCATAATATTCATTTCAAACTTGCAGAACCTTGAGCTCATCTAGATTGATCAGGGTATATCAATTTTGGAGACGATCTACGGAACGGTTTCAGAGATCGAGCGGACGGATGAAGAGGTGAACGGACGGATGGACAGACGGACAGACGGATAGACGGACAGACGGACAGACGGACAGACGGACAGACGGACAGACGGACAGACGGACAGACGGACGGACAGACGGACAGACGGACGGACGGACGGACGGACGGACGGACGGACGGACGGACGGACGGACGGACGGACGAACAGACGGATGGACAGAAAGGAAGACATATGGACAGACGTACTACGTACGTTTTGCCGTCATTTTTCTGTGTCAAGGTCGCAGAAAACGTGGATTTTCACTACACAACATGTTAGAGTCCACATGTAATTAATTTACTATGCATAGGTATTGAAAAAAAGGTATCCACTTTTTCGATACCAGGGTCCTACAGTACGAGCTTTTCTGTCGAAATTTCATTGATTTCTGCCCCGGCATTACAATATATTCACTCTACTACGTAATTACGTAATAGGAAGACTAGTAAAAGTTGTCAGGAGTTCGTTCGTTCATTGATGCAAATCCGTGTTCTATAACTCGGGAGCGAAAATGTCAAAAGTTTTTAAATGTTGCTAATTTCGGTTTGTTGATTCTTTTATTTATCATTATGTTCAGCGAAAGGGCGGAGATAAGATTCTGGAGCTCAAGAAAACGTGCCCCGATTGTACTTATCATTCTACCCCCATACGTCGCATACTTTCTTTTATTGTTCTTTGACGAAAATCAATGAAATCAATATTTATACAATTAGTTTAGCAGAAATGAGAACATTTTGGAATCGTTAAACAATAATATTGAATAACAAGTTTATAAAGATCGGTTTTCAACCACCAAGATTGCGGCCGATTCGTTTCTGGGCGTCTCCATCAACCAATTGAAGAGCTGATTTCCAAAGTGACGTATCTCAAAGAAATATCAATTTTCAGAAAAGGAAAGCTTTCGATTTCAGTATTGTTCTAAACAGTATTGGTTTTCTGTTGCCGTTTTGCATAGGAGACACGGCAATTTTTAAACATAATAATAGGGATCACGATGGAGGGGCGTCTTACGGAAATATTGCTACGTTACACTAAAAACAATCGGAAATGGGCTTATTCAGCACAGAGCCATCATTACCATTGTCATTGAAATGATTCGACTAGGAGATTTTAAATTTGGAGTCCCGACGATAGCGAATTTTTGACACTGCTGTACAACTAGATAGTCGCTGTATAGAGTAGAATAGAGCGATCGGCTGTTTTGATCGGTACTTTTTCTGTGGTTTCTCCGATCAATACTAGGAGAATGCCGGAGCAGTAACTAACAAACGGGCTTTGAACCGCGCGCGATCTTTCCTTCTTCTTCCCGATCCCATCCTCTCTCCTTTCTCAGACACACACTTACCTGCACTATACTTCCACACATATCAGAACACCTATCGGGAGCTTAAAGCTCTGTCTCAGCTGGGACTCTGCCTTGTTGGGGGAGATACCATGAAGGAGAAAATCCTTAGCAAGCCGACGCGTAGGTCAACGCAGGATCTCATTGATCAGCGGGAGAGGAACACCACCTCCTCCCGAATTAAAACATTATCTACACTGATGGGACTATTTAACATACTACTTGACGTGCTGGCAACATCAATCAGCCAAATCAGAAATGAAGATTCGTCACTTTGGAAACAGGCGCATCAGTTCGGGAAGCAGCTTTTGCAATTCGCCAACGCAGCAGCCTCGCTCCGAATGGCCGGCAGATTCCGGGGCTGGCGGGGGCTGGGAGGCTTTTCACCCGTGAGTCCCTCTCGCTCCGTGCCAGCGCGCTCCTCGCACCGCCACCCGGCCGCGGCCCGCCAGCGGGGGCGGCGGCGGCGGCGGCGGCGGCGGCGAAGACGAAGGCGAAGGCGGCGGCGAAGGCGGCGGCGAAGGCGGCGGCGCCCACCGCGAAGGCGCGGCGAGCCGTGACCCGCTGCCATTCCGCGTGCCCACTACACCGAGGAGGCAGGCAGGCGCTACGGTGGCGCCGCGCCATTCGTCAAACAATGGAAAAAATTAGGACAAAAAGAGACCCAATAAAAAGAAAACAAACGTAGCTCGAAAAGTAATATTATAGACAAAAAAAATTTAAAAAATAATATTTTGAGAATGAGTTGGACATGGAGTTGCGGATGGAATTGTCAAAGATGATGTAATAGGTTTTATTTCACTTCTTTCCATACATTTGACTCCATAAATAATTGTTACTAGAAACGGACATCTAAATGTTTCGAATATATGAATTACAATTGTATGCTTTTAAACTTGTCATGCGATTCATAAACTTACCTTTCCCGTACATTTATATTTTTCTTTCTATCGTATTAATCTTGCATTATAGACGAAAAAATAAATTATTGCTTATGAGACTGCACTTTTTTCATCAGTTACCGAAGTTTCGATCTCTATATGAAACTTTATCTGTGCTCTTTGATATACTTCAGAATTGTTGGCGGAGCTCCGTCTCTGCAAGCAGATCCCGTTACGAAAGCGGCTTTAACTTGTAGAAAAGCATATCAACTGACATTTGACTGTACAGCCTTCTGATTTACTAGTAAACACGAGTCGTTGATATGTTCACTTAGTTTGGCATGACGTTTATTTATTACGATAACTCCGAAATTTGACTTTTATGTTACGATAAAGTTCTACTTTGTGAGAAACTAATTAAAGGATAATATAATTTTTACAATTTTTATATCTACTCTTTGATATCTGCATCAATTTTTACATCTTAATTACCGACTGGACCTTCCAAGTTTGTACACGTTATTCCTAAATCAAGACTGAATATTTTGTTAACATGCATTAATTAATAAAATGTATGACTTTCATATTTTAAACTTACTGAATTCTGCATACTTTGCATTTTTTTTATGAAATGATCAAATTTCTTATAATTTTTTCTAGGAAAAGTAGCGAATTACATACTGTTATATGATACCTAACAAAAGCTCGTATAATGTTCACTGGAAGAACTGTCGTATGATGATAGGAATTTACGATTATATAATCAAAGCGACGTAACCAGTATTCTGGACTCTATGAAAATGACTGAATTTTTTAACGTATAAAAATTGATAGAAAATGTTATAAGTAAATTAATATTTATGATATTGTTTTTATCCATACTACAGCATTGTTTTAAAATACTCGTCAAAGTATTTATTTTGACGTTATTTAGAAGAAGGAATAAGCGTGTGCAGCCTAAAACAAGAGATGACATTTATATTTTTGGGTCCCTTTTCCAATTAACTTTTACTTTCTCGCCCTTACTTCATAAGAAGAGGTTTGTAATCGTGCTCCGGAAAATGGCGAATTATTGACAGAAAAACTCTTATTGCGAATCCCTGGAAACGAAAAAGTGGATAAATCTTATTCTTATAAATAATAAATTACTTCCTCTAACACGTGGAATCAGAATCCATGTTTTCTGGGTTCATCATACCGATAAAGCGATTGACGACAAAACGTGTCTTTACATCCGTCTCTCTGTGGTCAATGCTAGCGCCAAAATCGTTCAGCAGATTTTCTCCAAAATTGATATTCCCCCATCGATTTGAAGGAACTCAAGAACCTCTGAGTTTCAATCGGATATTTTGATTAAGGGGGGAGGAGTACTTACATGAACTCTCAATTACACTTTCAAAATTTCCCCCAAAATGGCTCCAGACCTTTGAATAAACTTTGTCTTCGGATAGTAAATGACGCTTAAAAGTATGGTGCGGGTCTCATTTTACGTTGAGATCCATGATTTTTTGAAAATTACAAAATTTCAAAATTGTTTTCGGTGTTTTCCTGCAACTACAATATTGAAAATAGAACTTGTGTTCCTTAATAAAATCTGTTCTTTAAAGACATGTCTTGAAATAACGTCGTGCACAATGTTTTTTAAATGTGAGTAATTACCTTGTAATTGTGCCAGAAATATAAATAATTTGTAACATAAAAAACGGCAGCAAATTTTTTCTTTACATATTTTCCACGTATGTGTCAAAGGATGATATAATAACTGGAGCTGGTTTTATTTTCAGCGAACCCTTTATTTTCGACAATTGCAAAAAGTTATCATTGCATACGTACAATATTGAAGAAAGAGATTTTTGTCTTAAATTAAATATGATCTATAACTAGTGGTGCTAAAACTGCATATACGTTCTCACCCGTATTTTCACGCAAAATTATGCGAAAGTTACACAAATTTTCGAAAAATAGTAAAAGGCCTTATTTTAAATTCCATCCTTATGAAACAGATTTTATTAAGAGAAAAATCTCTATATTTTATATTTTAGTTGAAGGAAGACTCTGAAAAAAAAACCTCTTGCAATTTTCGAAAAATCAGAGTTTTTAACGAATATGAGACCTGCAGCATTCTCTTAAACGTCCTTCACACTATCCATATTTAAAAATGTTCCATGGGATTCACGTAAAGTACTCTCCAAAATTAAATTATCGATTTCAAATTGAAGGGGACGCGATATCCGCCAGTCGATCGATGAATATCAGACACTCTTCCGCGATTTTTCGACAGAAAAAGTCTTTATTTCCAGGCCCTGATAACAAAAAAGTGGATAAAATACTTAACACATTGTGTAGTCAGAATTTATGTTTTGGAGCTCATAACAGGGGCGGATCCAGACGATCATAGGGGGGGGGAGATAATAGATTTTTTGTTAAATAATAAACATATTTCTTAATATATTGTATATAATTTTTGTAGTGTGTATATGCGACGGAATGCGTGGTTCCTTCATCAGTACATCGGACGTATCTACATTTTTTCTCGTGTTCATTATTTTTATATTTATTTTAAAAGAATCAGGAGTTCTCATTTTCCTTGAAATCTGTGATCTTGAACTTTGCAATTTACGAAGAAAGAAAAAAAGTGTTCCTCCAATTAAATTATAGAAGAATGAGTTTTTTTTCTTCATGAAATCTGTTCTTTAAAATCTTACCTTGCAATAACGTTATTTAAAATTTTCGAAAACATGAGTAATTTTTGACAAATTTGTGTGAAATTTAGGCAATTTTGATCAATTTATTTTCTAAAAATCCGCTCCAAATTTGTTCTTTAAATGTTCTTTATCTATATTATTAAAGATGAGTATACAAAATTGTGCTGGTACCGTTTTCGGCGAACTAGTCTCGAAAATTTCAAAAAGTTAACATTGCAAAAGAACAATATTGGTAGAGATTTTTGTATGAATTTTGTTCTAAAACTTCAGGTCTT
Organism: Gryllus bimaculatus; assembly: GCA_017312745.1. Classification (NCBI taxonomy): domain Eukaryota; kingdom Metazoa; phylum Arthropoda; class Insecta; order Orthoptera; family Gryllidae; genus Gryllus; species Gryllus bimaculatus. Next base: position 13,676,053 of record BOPP01000004.1, on the reverse strand, counting down.
TAAAGATGTCGTGTGCAATTTAAAGAAAATTAGTAGTTTTCACGTACCTACTTTAAATTAATGCAAATTAAAGAAAATAATCTCAAAAGCTACCTTACGTTTTTTATTCAATTTATTTTCACAGGTAGAACACGCGAAAGAATGCTGCAGGTCTCATTTTTATTAAATTCTCTTAAAATTGAGCTGTTATAGGACCACTAATTACTTTGTCGCTTACTGCTTCCGCAGCATAGACAAGATAGTGTAATGCCGCGAAAAAAAAGGCGAATTTTCGACAGGAAATCACGTACATCGGGGCCTTGTGAAAATGGATTTTGCTCAATGTCAAATGGAGTCCTGATTTATATACATTGTAAATATGATTTTCAAAGTGAATGGGAGCGTTTTTGAAACTCATATTTTTAATATGTGCTATGAAGTGCTATGTGCTCTCAAGACTTCTATGAAGTTGTTTTAGGGACTCCACAATACCCATCCGGGGGGGATCCAACAACGAAAATACTGAAATAAACCTCGAAATAACATTTCTGGAATATCTCATGACAACTATTTTTATTGTGAAAAGCCCGTTCAATGCATAATTTATAAGAACTTCCCTGAATCGTGGGGTGGTCCTAAACTTCGAAAAAACACTCAACGTAAGTTAAACACTTAATAGGGTCTCCGCGCCCACGAATAGAAAGAGTTCTATGACTTGTAGTATTCCTTGAATTACCGATTTGTTTTGAATATATTATTTTAAATTTGTATAATTATTTTAATTAATTTAATTACGCTGCTATTTAAATATTGTGACGTCATGGATACTCACAGCGACCACAGACACAGAGCTTTCATATAACAAATATATTTATTAACAAAGAAAACAAAACAAATATATACACTTAATAATCTACTTACACCCTAGCTCTGATAGACCTACTATCCCCTGATCGCGGGAGCGATCCAAACCCGATTGAAGATGGTTTTGATTGTGGCATTCGCCACTCCTACTTTTGAAGCGCGCACAAAGCCTAGCTTCCGTGACCGGATGTCACGCTGGGACACAAAGTCCGTTCTGGCGCACCAACGGCTGGTTTGCCTCGATCGCAGGAGCGATCTGATCCGATTGAGAATCGGCGTGAATCGTGGCACTCAACCACTCTTCACCTCGGAGCACGCACACAGCATCGCTCCCCCGTGACCGCAGTCACCCAAGGACCTAAAGTCCGCAGGCTTCGTCAACTAGTGACTCGAGCACCGTCGCGGCGCTAAGTTTTGTGCACAAGCACGAGGTTCTCCCACTGTCTCCAGAACCCACCCACTGGCTCTGTACACTCTGTTATTTAGGCGAGGCCCACGTGACCTACTACGTCACGCCACCCCCTCGCTTGTTATAACAGTGAAAAGTTTCTATAGGCCGGATACTCCCAAAGCCTTGTGTCTCCCGTTTCCGCGTTCTTGCCTTTACGGAAAAACCCTTCTTCCTGTGGCGAGGCTAATCCTCTTCCAAGCGTCCCCAAATAGTTGCCACGAGGCACGCTGGCTAATACGTTACAATATATTATATTATTATACTTATGAGATATTATTTTTTTTATTATAGGCATACGGTGTGAACGGTTTTGGGAGTTCACTTCCCAATTCCAGAAATTTCTAGAACCTATGGTTCTAAGAAGCAGAAACGTGTTTACTGACAAGGTGAAACTTCAAGTTTTCTAAAACCTTCCGGTAAAAGAAATACGGTACGTCCGTGTATTATACGACAAATATAAAATCAATATGACACTAAACACATTGATACACATAAAACTATGCAAGACATATTCGGTTAATTCTTGCAATAACCTATTCATTTAAGGTTGAATATGTATTGTACATTGAGATGAAAAATGACCCAGTTATTCGACTCCCCCAACCCCACAAATTTAATTTTCTTTCGTAATTTTACTAATTTTATTCAAAACAAGTAGTGCATATGCGTATTGATCTCACCATTTTCCAAAATCGTTTTATCATTATGAATGCATTTAAAATATCGATCTAAGAAGTTTACATTTTTTGTATTATTTTAAAACATTAAGGGGAGGACACGAACTACAATTGAATTGCCCCTTCCTCTCTTTCTCTCGCTCACTCTCTTAAAATTATTGCTAGCTTCTTATATACGTTTTCATCTAATAATAAATTATAAATCTGCTCCTCTTTTGGAATTTTACATCATTCACATGGGAATCAGACTTTTGGACAATTATTAGCATATGTGATTTCGTGTATGGAAACCTGTTTAGATTTGTGAGATTATAAGTGATAATATTACTAAACATAATAAAATGTGAATTAACGTTTTTTTTCTAATTTATGTTCATATTCCTTGCGAAATTATCTAGAAGTCAGCTATGCTCTATTGTTTGTGTTATTAATATGTTGTGTGCTATACAGAAAAATTCTAAAGAGGGTTGATGAAGGAATCATTCTTTTATAAGAGGCGATGAAAACAAAAGTTTGGGAATCCCCTGTGAACGGCTTTTCTCTATACTTTTCAAGACAATGTAGTGAGAAAGGACCTTGTTTTCTTGCGAAGAGATCAAGATCAAGACATCCAGTCAATACAACTATCACTCAAATATAAATCTTTTTAAAGAAATTTCTTTCAATTTTAGTAGGTAATTTAATATGTCATAGATCTTGCGTGAAATACTTCTTGTGTATGTCGGTTTTTATTTCAAAAATACTTCTAGACGTTTAGACCACGTGAGAATATCATGAATGTTGAAATAATTTCGTTAACGCTCAAGAGATAGCGCGCCCGTCGTATCCGTGTGGTTAGGGCTCTACTTGCGTTTGTCCATACTCTGGCTGCAGCGCCGCCTCCGCCGCCTCTCTCGTGCATGCGCACTCTTGTCAGGTCCTGAACAAGGCGACTTCGTGTGTACCAGAGTGTACTGGTACTGAATGCTATCCCTATTGTGGCTATATACCTACTGTAGACCGTTGCGATCAGAAACTCTCGCACGACGTCCACACGAAATCGCCCACCACCGGAGGATATTGCCTCCGCCAAAATGTTGATAAGGTAAGGAAAGTTCTTAGAAAAATAACCGTACCTGTAATATTGTTTAGATGCCTACTACGGAAGTGACTTGTGCACCCGTGGCATAATGCATAGTGCTTTTGGGATTGTTTACATCGTCTTCATCAAGTATCGTCAGCTATATAAATCAAGAATTGTGCGGAATCAGTGAAGTCGCATCATCTGTGATTGTTTTGAATCTGTCTGACTCATCATTGGATGAATTTTCGCCCACCATATAAACAAACCTGTCTTTTTATATTTTGAATAGATGAACAGATGTGCATCAAAATACTGAACAGTAGGTGTGTTTATATCACTGCAAGTCAATGTTCGTAATCACTGAGTTACCGAAAATTAATCAAATTGTGTATATGTGAATGGCAGTATAGTTGGTATGGCAGAGCGTATATTGTGTAACTTCCAGGAAAACACAACATATTCAATTTTTTTTTGGTGGGGGGGTACTTGAATCCTGGGAGGTGTGTTATTATTGTTGAACATCAATTGAAGTCCTATGTGCAACTTGCATGCAAACTTGGATTAAAACATGACACTGTTTTAATGTGTAATTGTATATTCAGATTTGCTATTGAACATAGTAATATTATCCATAGTAATTGTTTAGTTAAGTGTTAAGAAGTTAATTTTGTTTTTGGCATTTGAGAATTATTTAATTTTTAGATGCTTTACAGTAAGTGCTTTATATTACATGTGAAAGATGTGGATATTATAAAAGTGCCTGTTGTTTTTGTCTAAAGGATTTTGGTTTCATAATATTAAAATTATAGTTTTAAACATACATTGTTTTCTCTTGTAACATTTTTGTCTTAGTTCATTGTTTGGAGTGAGGTTATGTATCATTAGATTATCTAAAATTTTGTGAACCATTGCACACATGGAATACAAGTTTCAAACTATATTATCTAGAGTTTCAAAAACAATCTTATTTATGGAATTCAGCCAAAATTGTCTTGCGTAGTGGAAAGTATTCTTTGAAGAGATGTTTTAATAAAAAAAATTTAAAATAATGATTATAATAATAAATTATTACAAGAACATAAAGCAAACTAGTGCTACAAAACAAAATTTTATAGAACACTTGGTTGGTAATAAGAAATATGTAGTGGATGTGATGAAAGAGGAATTGGGAAGATTTTATTCATACCATTTTCATCTTAGAAATTCTGTAATAATTTAATTTTTTAGTTCTAACAGAAATAATTTTCCAAGTACTTGGCTTTGTCTTTCTAGTTTTCTGCCGTTTGATTTCTATGTTTTTTAAAAATTATCTCTACCTCAAATAGCATAGTACTAGTGCTACAATAATTTGAATTTGTAGTATGTGACCATATGGATCTTCCAGAAACTATTTTGTTGTGCAGAACGTATAGCTTCTTCATAATACTGCTTAGTTATCACTTATACGTGTGAATAGTAAAATGTGAAATGATAATGAACTTGATTAATAAATTATATGAAATTATTTAGTAAAAGTGCTACTGAATTTTCATTCTAAGTATAAAGGAAAGTCGATTTCCTTTGGTTCTGTTAACAGCATTTGAATGACACTTCTCAAAATTTGGACTGTTTTCAATTTCTTTAAAGATTTTGGTTGTTTCTGGCTATGATATTTTCATTCATGTTTAGCAGTGAAATGAAAGCATTGCTTGTATTTCATTTGCAGATTTCTGAAATATGTGGACATTTTGCAAACTTTACAGACAGTGTCTTGTCTCTTCTTTATCCAATAATTTAATTTAATTTTTCCTTTTAGTCTGCCGGTACCTTCTCATAAGTCTTACTCTTAGTATAGTGAATGGTTTGACAGTTACTTTTAATTTACAATTTTCAGTACATTTCATTGCAATTGCAAATCGTCAGAGCTAGGGCAAATCATAATTTTTAACGGTATGTTTCGCTTAGAATTTGAGTTTATCCTATAAATGTGTTTCAAATCATATTTGCGACCCTTTGGCGAGAACAAAGAATTTTCGGATAGGCGTTCGAAAATGCATTTAGACAAGTCTTTGTAGACTGATTCCTGCACTAGCAAGTTAACGTCAGAATTTGTCATTATTTTAATTCACTATCTAAAGACGTTTAAATATATAATTGATTTTTCAATGCTATCGGTATCCTTACAGAGCGGGTATCATGTACTGAATTCTCTATCAAAAAAATGTCACCTAGTATTTCTGAAATGAAATTTGGGCCGAAATGTACTTATTTGATTTGAGGCTGCTGCTTATTCTCTGTTGTCTCCAAAGGCATAGACTGGCGCGATTTCCGCATTCAGCAGTGGTTTTGCGAGGGAACTGCGAGGAAGGTCGTGGAGCGTTGGGTAGGGGTTCCCAAACTGCGCCGGGAAAGTTCCAACTGTCCCCAGTGTCATTTCATGTTATCCACCACAGTTACCAGGCTTTGTTTTCGAATTGTCTCCCACACCGATGTCAGGAGAGCCTCTTCAAAGTTGGGCGTTACTCATTCCATCGCAAATTTTTTATGTTTATTAAAAATGCAAGTAATATATGAAACGTTGGGAGGAAGAACAAAATATCCAATAGTTTTTTCAGATTTTTTTGCTGAAGCAGATATTATCGAAGATATGTACGGGTGACCACTACTTTGATGTATTAAAAACAATGAACTCTTAGAAATATAGAATAAATAATAGAATTAAACTCTTAATATTCCTTTTAATGGATAGTAGTCGTAAGTTATATTAGTGAATAATTTGTTAGTAAATTCAGAGAATATTGGATAGTCGACAAGAACCACTCTGTTCAGATTTAGGCATTTGTCATCCGTAGTTTCCAGACGTGCACTTCAACTGTTCGCAATATTTAGTTCATGTATTTACTCGGGACGCAACATTTGCTACATTAATTACAAAGAGTATTGGATACTGTTTTTTTTCTTCTCAATCGTTTATAACGTAACAGAAAAACGAAGTTCTTCGTTACTTGTTTGGAAGCAGTATGGTTAATACCGGATTCTTTTTAGTGGTACCATAGTCGCGAATTGGATCTTAATTTGGTCTTTACCGCCAAGGCTAGTGATGTGTGGTATATCACCCACCCCTCCCAAGGCCTTAATGGTGGTGTCATAATACATGATTTGAGGGTAAAATCGGATTAAATGGTGATTGAAAAGGGTTCGACGTGGTGATTTGCCTTTGCCATCCCGGCGCAAAATGCGACCTCCATGCCTAATGCGGTACTGGCACGGCCTTACAGTCCTGCCTTCACCACGCACCCCTGCTGTAGCTTGATAGGAGCTGACTGCGAGAACCGTGCACCACGCCTTCCCTAGAAGGAAAATCGTAGTAAAAATTTATGTACCCTCTTTCAGAACTTTGAAACCTTTACGGTGTACGATAGATTTCAGGTAGATCACTATCTCCTGCGAAATTCAAAACTGTGAGTCAGCAAGCTTATATTTTAATTTCAATACATTAAATATTCTTATGGGCAGTATTCCTTGCTAACGAACGTATTTTTAAACCGGAACCCCAAACCCCATCTTTTTTCTATATACTTTAGTTGAATTTAGAACGATATAGCGATGCGTGTGACTACAGTTGTTACGAGAAATGTTTGTGTCGGTATATTATAAAACTATTTCCATCGACTATCGAGCCACTGATTTTTTTTGATAATACTGCTGATGAAATAACTAATCCCACCACTCCTTTCATATCTAACATAATGAGAGCTCAAGAAAACGTTCTCAATTATTCTTTTTGCATTGCTAATTAATGAAGGGCTGATCCAATGCCGCATTTGGGGGGGGGGGGGCATGTTCTCCCTGGACCTAAATGTTGCAATACGAATCCTTAAATTTGTATGTAGCATTTTGATATTTATATGATTGTAATGTTATGTATTATAGATCTGAATTTCAAGAGGTAATTTACAATAATCAAAATGAAGCTTTTCTATAAAATAGCACTTGTACTCATACCCTCCTTCTGGGCAGTTTGTGGTTGTGAATTTGGAGTGAATTCCTTGATTGTATGATTCTAAATTTTTTATAAACTATAAACCTATTGAATAAGAGCATAGTGAAAAAAGAGAGAACACATATTTTTTACATACTAGCACTGATACCTTACGGACATGTTCTTGCTATTACTCCAGATAACAATTATTTAACAATTTATTATTGAACATGGAGTATTTACTGGCAGAGAAATTTCTTCAAACAGGAATTGTCATATTATTGCATTTATAATTTGAATATGAGTAGTTCAGAATTTTGGGCTGTTTGCTTTTTGTATTGGTTGATATCAAAAGTTTATATTCATATGAGAGTATGTATAATCCAGACAAAGCGATTTGCAAAGAATATAATGCGGAAAGTATTAGTTAACCTCTGTGAATCAAACAACATTTGCGACCATTTAGAAAATAGGTTCACATTTAGTGGGGGGTGGTTTCTACAACAGTGGCAAAAATAAATGAGGACCAGAGGGAATTGACAAAAAATTAATGACAACACATTTTTGTAGCAATTGTTAGGTATATTATAAACTTTAAAGAATATAGTAATGTTACAATTAGTAATCTGGATATATGTAATCATATTAAAATATGTTTTACTCATTTTTAAGTTATATTATTTACTCTGGGAAGTATGTGGGTAGGGGATCCCTTTTGGAATTCATTCGGGGGGGTCCTAATGTTAAGTTTTTAAGAATGGAGTAGAAATGTTAATTTTTGTGAACATTTTTCTGAACTACCCCTGTAGTTGTACTAGGTTGGGGAAAGTTTTGCACGTGAGAAATAGAACATGTACTTCAGTTTAACATTGCATTTTCTAAGTTCTTTCCCTTCAATCTTGTTTTTGTTTTTTTACTGCCCCTTGCTAATATAGCCATGATGAAATGGGTAAAAAGTCATTTGCATTAGAGAAATTTTTAAGGAGAGCTATAGTAGTCTAGTACGCCGGGTGGATGTGAACCCACTTTATTTTGTTGGCCAGTCGTCACAGGAAAGGAGTTGCAGTATTTAACCGCTCGAGTTACTTTCCGCAGAAAATACCTCTTAGGATGTCAATTGGAAGACGTCTTCAGTGCGAGTCGGACCTTCTTTCATTGACAAGACAAATTAATGTGCGAGGAGGGAGGTAGCATAAAAAAAAAAAAAAAAAATCAGACACACTTCGGGTCAAAGTCTTGCGAAAATTGACACAACCCGCTTTTGTAATGTGTAGGTTTGTTTGTGACATGGGTAGTTCTATAAGGAGAGCCTCAGAATTTTACATTATTTTCTTTATACGAACTCCTTTCACAACTACTCAAACCACGCGTAAAACAGTCGCGTTAGTAGTCGACTCGCAGGGCACGGCCTTGTGCGTCAGTGGCTTGCTGCTGCATTACTGTCAATCACAGCAGTGGGCGGGGCTTCGCTCGTCCATATGAGACAATTAGAAGCGCGGCGCGGGGGACCCGGGAAGCTTGACTTGCGTTGTTTTGTCGGCACATTGGCCGGAAGGGGGGTCAGTCTATAACTACGTGGGGTATCCTCCACGAAAGTGCGCTGAAGTGTATAATGCTGTCTGCGTAATTATAGATGTCCCCAGAAACTGTTACGAGGATTTGCAAAATACGTCTTTTACTATTTACACTTCAGTGTAAATTTTGTGTAAATCTGCAATGTAATGTGTATGCGAGCCCGGTACTAGTTCAACTGGCTCATTCAGATGAGTGGCCAAATCTGTCTGCGTATTGTCCGAAAGATGCGTTGTGTTCTGTAAATATCCAGCGGACAAGTTACAGCCTGCTCAGAAAGTAATTTCGAAACCAAAACGCCTCGTCGCCTACGACAACCATGACAGGCTCTTTCGATTGCTTTCCCTTATCACTCGGGTTCGGCCTGTGAGACGTTTTTAAACAGTGAAGTAGTACGGGAAAGTGGGTGGCGTGAAATCTTAACCTCATGCCCCTTTAATATGCTCCATCTACCTTTACGCGCTGGTAGAGAGCCAACGAAGAAATCTAGCTGTAAATCTCCACTCCAAACGTCTACCACACGGATAAAATATTATATTTAAGGTTCAAATTGTGATAAAGCATTTTGTCTCATTGTCATTAATATCGTTGGCGATGTTCAACTTTTCAAGCGGGTGCCGACATTTCAGAACTGTATGAACAAGGAAGAAGACTAGTATCCTCACGGCTTTTCCCCCCTATCTGGTCGAATGCTAAACCATAATTTAAAAAAATGAAATCTACTTCTGGTTAATTTACAATACGCTCACGAGCTGTCATTCTTGATTCTATGATAACAGAGCCTGAATTTGAACGACTAAATAAATAAATAAATGTGTGCCGATGCGATGGTTGATTAGCGCTCGCATTTGGATTCTATAACAACCTTCAATACAACACATATATTAAAAACAAAAAGGCTTTAGAAAAAGAGTGGCTTTACCAAATCAACTCATTTCATTAATAACTATTATTATTTAACTTTATTATATTAAATTATAATACCAGAAACGCAGAACTTTCTCTTTTCTTAGACAAGTTAAATTTTCTTTCACATTTCGCAGATAATTTAAATTTTAATATCAGGGTGACTTACAGAAAGTACAGGAAAACTTGGAAATAGGGTTTGAAAGCGGCTGCAGGACGGCGGGTCCTGCAGAATTGACATACGAATAAATCTGTGCTCCTAAAATAATATTAGCACTAAACCTGGGAAAAATAAAGAATTTTGTAACATAATCTTGTGATTTTAAGGAAATGTTTGAGATAATTATACAATTAGATATTTCTTTAAAAATCATAGTGTTACTGTTCGCACCCTTTTTATTTGTTAAGCAAGTATTAGTTTTGTGCCTTTCTGTACGAAATAAGCCATAAGAAACAGGTACCCAAGGCTTGTCTTAACTTAACAATTTTCTTTAAATTGTGTGAAATACAATAAAAATATTATCGGAAGGGGGGAAAAATGCAAGAAGAAGTTCTGGAAGAACAGGAAAAGTTAGTTCAAGAGGTCACCGTGAAAATCTCTATTCTGAAGATGCATTTCGTTTACCATTCACCTTATGCTAATTTGCTAATAAAAACGAAAGTTGTTTCCGCGAATTTCCTCTATGCGCCACCGACCACATATATTTAGTATGCTTCAGGATGCGAACGGCCAACGACATATGACGTGCGGCGTGGTAACCGGGAGACCGTACTTCCGCACTCTGTCCCCATCGTGTTCATGGTATTTGCAGAACAATACGGATAAGTAGCGGCGAGTTATGAATATTGGCGGGGAAAGCAGTGGCGTGGAAAACGGGATGGCCCATCAAAACCTTTCGAAAGTCCGTCGTGACCGTACCAAATTCCTCAGAGAGTGACCGGTATCTTCCCAGATCTTTCGAGAAAGGAATGCGGGTGATTGAAGCTCTTTCAAAGGGTCTATGCTGGCTGGCGCAGGTAGTTTTGCGACTTCCTTTGTAAAGACTCTGTTGGCATCTTTATTTTACCTTTAAAAAATTGAACAACTTATATTCCACTAGAACATTTATTAGGGAATCAAGCTATCAAAGGATATTTATTTTATTCTGTTGTGTTCTTAGAAATTCAATAGTTAACTTTAGAAAAACGTAGTTAACTTCTAAATCCCGTTAAACTTAGGAAAGAAGATACTTATTCTAAACTACGATCCCCTTTCAACGTTTCCTGTACGCACAATAAAATAATTGATGAGTGGGCTTTCAATGGAGTGCTGTGCGCGATGGCCAGCCGTGCGCCCAAGCCCAAGAATGCGGAAGGGAAGCGTTTTGAGGTGATCGGAAGAAACCCGCACGAGGTGCCACAGCTTTTGCAAATCCCTTAGAAGCGGTGGCCTCATATTTTTTTCACTTTTCGCTCCCCGTCGAAAGTGCCGGTGGCGGGAAACGGAATCAGGGCCGCGCTGGATGCGCGCTTCGTCACGCTTATCCTAGTGGAACCGGGGCCTAGCGTTGGCAGCGTGGCTCAATCACGCGGGGAGCGTCGGCGAGTGCAAGCGCACGCGGGCTCGCCGCGGCGGCCTGCACAGATTTGGACTCCCGCAGTAGGAGGGGCCCCGCCCGCTCGAGCTGCTCTTCGCCGGGCGCGGACCAACGCAGCTAACAGACGCCGGGAATGCACCCGGCCACATTTCCTGGACGGCCTCGTGCGCTGGCAAGATTCGCAACCGCCCAAACGCAAAGAATCTTATCAGTTCGAGGAATTGTTCCCTCCCACCTCGCGCAGGATGAACCCGTCATAAATTCCGGAACATGATTAAATATATATATATATGTACTAATAAAACCAAAAATATTGGAAATGATATTTTATTCACATATGTGGAATACCAACATATCACCAATAACCATTATTGTGTTTATCACTAGTTTACAGGAAACAATTTAAAGAGACTCTTGTTCCTGAAAAGTTTGGTTTTTTTGCTAAATACTTGGAATTTATCTTGAAAATAAAGACCAATAATTTAAGTGTGTTTCTTACGAAATGTTAAACACAGGAAAGTATATTATGGGTGATGAGAAAATATTACTTGTCTTATCCATACCATGCCAAAATGTTTTGATTGTGAACATGAGTCCTCTTCATTATAATATTATTTTCATGTATTATATATTTATGTTTGTAGTATACATTCCAATGAACTTTAAAAATCTTTTTCACTTGCATCACAATTACCGAGAATTCTTCATAATGAGATTTCAATGGTATTCCAGAATGCAATTCATTAAATATTACTACAAATTATTGTATATTATTATAATTAATTAAATATATGTGAAATAAAAGCTATTGTTTTTAAAGAGGTAACTGAATATTGAACATTATAATAATTTTGTTTTAATTGAGGAAATCGTATTAGATTCTCTCCTCTTACCAAAAACTTTGACCCAGATGCTGGTTTATGATTTAGTTGATATATTTTATTTCATGATTTACATAAAATATTTGTGTTATAATGTGATTGTTTGAACAGAATCATAAATTTGGAAATTATGAAAGGATCCTTATTTATTGAATGAAGATTATTTTTAAAGTTCCAACCTGACTACTTGTGCTCTGATTTGTTGTATGTCTTAATTTTGATGTTTAAAATTGTAATTAAAACTTTCTGAAATTTAAGAGTAATTTCAAAAACCTCTAAAATGTCAGTCTGTATATTTTTCTTTTTGCAAACAGAGAATTTGGGTGTTTCATTCTTGTGAAATAAAAATGTATTTACATTAAGGACTATTTGCTGAAATTCATCTCAACATATAGAGAGAAAAAATGAATTAATTTATAATGAAAAAATGAACTCACCTTAATAAAGATTAGATTAAAAATAGACTTTAAAAAAGAATTACAGAATTTATTGTGGCGAGTTCATTTGTACCTGGTACATATTTATTATAATACTTTCAATTTGTTTTTCTATAATTTAAAAGTTAGAAAATTTAATTTTGTGTATTCAATTTGTTTATATTTCAATTAGACTCCCAAAGAAGAAAAGTGCTCCTCAAAATGTTGAGAAAAGTAAATAGTTGAAAAATTAAGAAAACATATGAAATATGTAAAAAAAACTCCAAAAATGAACATAGCAATATAATAATATTTTAAATCTACATTTATTTTTGATTAATTTGTTTATGGTTTTCGATATGTATATAACTGTCTAAAATAAATATGAACAGAAAAATCTAAAGAACATTTTTAAATTTACCTGTTTGTTACGAACAGACATCTTGTTAGCTCACACTGTTGGAACATTAATGTTTGGGAATGGAAGCTGGAGTTATTATTTTATAGATTATTTCCCCCCCTCATATAAAGCCTTTGTAAAAAATTATACTAGGGATAGCCTTCTAGTTCACAAAAACTTTCATTCCTTTAACCCGTATTATCTAAAATAAATGTAGTGCATTCATATGATATGAATGTTAAGCAGTGTTTTGAACTATGATGCCTTTATTGTGTTTATGATTGCGTCTGGTTGGTATGGAACAATTATGTAGATGCCAATGATTTCATAATTTTCAAAATAGTTTTGTATTGTAAGTTCCAATATTTTATATTGGATTTCCAGAAATTATTTTAAATGATTTAGACCATATCTGTTCCTTCATTTTTGTATGATCATGTTGTGCTAAAATGTATTGTTCCCATAAAATAAAAAGTCAAATTGAAAACAACAATTAAAAACTTAATTTAAAAAATGATATATTTTTTTCATTTTATGTCAGGAAGGAGATAACACTCGAGAAGAGTTTTGCCTCTATTGCTCATTTGCCAATATTTATTCACAGTTGTATCTCATATAATTGTGCATAAAAGGTTTTTGTTTTGTGTATACCTGTAAAATTATCATGTTTCGACTTTAATTCTAATTAAATGTTTATTATTTTAGATCTGATGGGACAGAGTCCCCAATACTTGAAGAGGCTGATTCAAGTGTTGCGGCAGAGCAACGCAAACCAGCAGTAAAATATGGTGAACTGGTTATTTTAGGGTATGTTTTTGAAAATCATATAAAATTACTGTTAATGGAAATATAGATCTTGAATACTTCTTTCATAAAATTATGCAAGTTGTTTGGTTTTACTTTTGAGTTTGGTGTCTATTTCTTGAATGTGCCTTAATATAATGGTAAAAAGTTTACTTTGTAATTTTAGTTATATAACAAGAAGCTGTTTAAAGTTTATTATATTTTGTTGTAATAAATTACAATAAGTAGCTTGAGAGTTTCTGTAGTATTGTATTTAGTAAATGAAATTATAAATCTCTATTATTTACCAAAAAGTTATTTTTATAATTGGCACCTTGTTGGACGCAGTTGTGGTCAGAGAGTATGTTCCGCAGTCGTAACGAAATTCAAATTGTGATCATATTACTGAGTAAAAGTTATTTTTTTTATAATATGTATGATACAATCACTTAAACTAGGTGTTACAGACACTGTATGTGTATGTGAGCAAGCTAGCATATGTGTATGTATGTGTTCGCATGTGTGTGTGCATGTATGCAAGTGTACGCGCATGCTGTGTGTGTGTGTGTGTGTCTGGCTGTGTGTGTTTCTGTGACAGAGAATGAGTGGATGGCTGACTGAATAGAATGATCCTTTCAATTTATGGTAATATTAACATGACAGAGGTTGTACTATTTGAATGTTTTGAAAATAATTGTAGTTCTTTTTTTTGGAGATGAAATTTTATTTTCTTCTGTTTCTATTTTGTTTTCTTAGATACAACGGCTTCCTTCCTCCTGGTGATCGAGGACGAAGAAGAAGTAAATTTGTATTATATCAAAGACCGACACCAAGCGGGGTGAAACGTTCGAAACATTATGTTGTGAAAACTCCTCATTCCTCACAAGTGGGTATTTTATGAAATCCAACAATTACATGATAGATTTTCTTCAGTGTGAGAAAATAAGATGTAAAATAATGAATAAATTTAAGTGAAGTAAAAATATACTTTGCAAAACTTTGATGATATTCATATATTATCGTCACACTTGTTTAAAAAATACATGGAACCCATTGTCCTCTGTTTTTATATTATATAATGAATCTTGGTGAAAATATACAAAAAATTTGAATTTGTCTGTCAACATCCTCCGCACTTCTGCTGGTCTCTTCAGGAAACCCATAAGTTCGTAAAATAATTGAAAAGTGAGAAAACTCAAATGTCTAATTTGTATTAAAGCACTCATAAAAATTATGCTTAATTGTCATTATGACATTTCCCTCTTCAAAACACTGTAATAGGAAGTAGAAGCCAATTTACATGTAAATAAACTTGAACACAGGAGATAAACTAATTTGATTATTAATGCAATAATTTGCAATTTATTACTGAATAAAAATGAAATTACTTGCAAATAATACACAAACATTTAAAATAATGCAAATTTTGAAAAAAATTCTAGCATCTTCAGTCTAGCAAATTCAAGGTAACGCATTGTTTGTAACACAACAATATAAAAAGACAAAGAATGGAGGTGGCAGAGGCACAGTACATACCTTTTCTGGCTTTGGGTTCAAAATCAAATGGACTGAAGATGCCTCAAACACTCTCTCAATAAACCCTGAATGCTATCTGGTATCCTCAAAAACCCCAAAGTGTATTGAAGAACCTGGAAACAATTCGAATCTTGAAACTTATTGTTGGCAAACTTTAAACATGCTAAGTGGGATTGTCAAATGTGTAATAAAAGTTTTAAAAGAATAGACCGAGTCTTCAAAAATGCCCCATACCCAAATTCCCACACAATATGTGGAAAAACATATTAAGTTGGAACCTGCAAATAAGATTCCTCTGTATTTCTTCCATTTCCTGAAATCAGTTAATCACACAGCTCCCATAACTTCACTGGACCAAATGTGATTATGTTAAATTCTTATTAATAAATTAGTTATTTTTACAACTAACCTTTCAAAAACAAACTTCTAAGCCTTTTCCTTATTAAGCATTTTGATTTCAACATTGACACTAAAAAGTTAAATAGGGCATTGTGTACATTAGTTATTTCTGAATTTGATTTTGAAATTGTTTGAAAAATATAATATTTAAAACATCCAAAGAGTATTTAGAAAATGTGTAGAGAATGAATAAGAAAATCTGTGTGAAATGAAACAGAAAATGCTTGTATTTCTCATTGTCTGCTTAAAGTATAGAAGTGTTATGGAAATTTTAATTTGGAATTTTTGCTTTAGAATAAAATGTATTTTATTCTAAATACTGATGAAATGTTAGGTAAATAATAAATTATTAATTTTTTAGGCTATCTTGGATTCAAAACAACATTCAATCTCCTACACATTATCCAGAAATCAGGCTGTTATTGTGGAATACATGTTAGATCAAGAAACAGACATGTTTCAGGTAAGCATATTTATGTGGTTTCAAGGGCTTCCTCTATGAATTACAGCTACAAATTACTTTTGTCAGTTTGAAATAAATATTTGGCCATGCTGACTCTTCTGTGCTTGCTTTGCCTAGTCAAAAAAAGCTTTAGAGCTTTTAAAAAAGTATACTAATTAGAATTTGACTAGAGATTGTTGTATTATAAACATTTTTTTGGTCATTTTCTTCAAAGAGCAAATATAAATAAATGGAATTGTATTGAATTGGTCTTGAAACAAGAATTCAAATTGTTTTAATTAAATTTGTTGTTTTGCTCAGTCTTCTTGTGCAATTTCACTTACTTTTTACTGATAACATATTTTCCCAAATATCCTTTAATGCTCAGTGTCAACGAAGTTGCATGTTTGGTAAACTTTATTTCTTGAGTGAAAAATCAAATTTTAAAATCCATCAAAGGAAAAATTGTCATTTGTTACAAATTTATGCTTTGTTTTCTACATGATTAAGCTGGTAGCAAAGGAAGATGTTTTCTGTTATGTTATGTAAAAAATTCCATATTCTAAGAGGTTTAGATTTCCGTGAAAGTTAATATAATATTAATAATAAAATAAAATAAAAATAACATAAATAATATATTAATATAAATAATGTGTTCTGCAGTTAATTATTTTTAATGAGTTCACAATGTTGGTATTAATATTTGGAATGTAATAAAATGAAACAAAATGTTTTAGTAATAGTATTAATAATGATGGTGATGATGATAAATATAATAATAATAATAGTAGTAATAACACCAACCACAACAGAAACCTGTTTTTATTTTTTGTTTGTTTTAATTGTTGTTAATATCTTTAAGACATGGTGAGCATTTTCTTTCATACATACTGTTAGTAACATTTCTTTTTGTTTGATATGGGTTAGGAAACATCATTCTTTTCATCCATTTCTTTTTCATTTTCAATTAGTTAACTTTTCTAGGAAACATGGATAGAACATTAATATAGTGCGGCAGGACACGTTTGGTTTGTGCCTTTTTGTTCTAAGCACCATGAACTATGGGTGGATGGTGCATACATGAATGAAATTGTCATTGACGAAGAAACAGTAGCACAGCATATATCATAAAAAAAAATAGTAATGTTTTCAAAATGGTGCATACTTGCTTGTAACTATGGAGCTGCCTTACATTAGTTTGGTATTTCAAGATCCACAATTTCTGTTCAGTAGTAAATCATACCATATAGAATGTGATAAAAGTTAATGGTTATTTTATTATTTCCAGATCGGCCGATCTTCAGAATCTCCTATAGACTTTGTTGTGATGGACACCATTCCTGGTGATAAAAGTGGTGATAATAAAGTTCTCCAAAGTACAATCTCACGATTTGCTTGTCGAATACTTGCAGATCGCTCTAATCCTAAAGTTGCTCGCATTTATGCTGCTGGCTTCGATTCATCTCGAAATATATTTTTAGGGGTGAGTGTACATTACTCCAAGTATGTGATATTTATAGTACTAAGGCATCTACATTAATATTAGCAAAAGTAATAACACTGAAAAACATCAATCAATTCCTTGGAACTTAATCAGGCTTTTTGAGGACATATTCTCCCTGTCTGTAAATGCTGAGCAATCATGTTGTATAAAAAATAATGGAAGTTAAAAAAAAGATCGTATGAATATTGAATTATTTTACTTATCGATTAAAATTTACCTGAAATAGAAGTTTAGTACCCTAAAATAGAAGTTCAAGTCCATCTACCACTTCTCAAGTGTTAAAGACAAAATAGTGACACAAATCACAGAAACGGCAAACATTAAAACGGGAAATTTTAATTTTGAAAGTGTAAATGTGGGAACAATTTTGCATTGTGAATATTAGGGACACGTTAAAAAGGATGTAAATAGCGGGAAAACCTTAATTCAGGTTAAGTGGGATTTTATTGTACCACATTTATTCACAAATTCTTTTTGCAAAGTTTAGGTACAAAATGTGTCTTGAAAGGGGGTGGGTAAGTAATCTGTAATAAAAAAAATAAACTTAACATTTTAAACATAAACTTATGTCTTTCTCTGTATTCTTTCTTGCCAACTTAAGGCTCTCAAGTGAGAAATAGACTAATAATAAATTGCAATTTTTGAATATAGTTTGACAGAAGTGGGACTAGCCATGATTATTTTACCATTCTTAGATACATAGGAGAAAAATTGAAGGAAAAATGTGAAGAGTTTTTTGAGAAAATAATTGTTTAAAAATTGCCTTTATTTTATTTAAAATTATGCAAAAATACTACATATTAAGAATTATGGAAAAATGATACTCATATTTCCGAAAAATTGTACATGTCCTTATTTCAAGATCTGTCAAAACAAAACTGACACCTGTGTCATTCTTATAAGCATCTTTTAAACAATCCCAGGCCAAAGTTTAATCATAAAATGTGGAGCCATTTTTGAGAAAATTTTGAAAAAGTTGTTGAGGCTTCATGTAAAGTATCTCTAAAAAATGAAGATACAGTCGACACTGGTTATAGTGAATTTCTGGTGACTAAAACATGTTTGGTTCACTTCATCAAATGATGGGATAAGTAAATGTAATTTCTGC
Organism: Gryllus bimaculatus; assembly: GCA_017312745.1. Lineage (NCBI taxonomy): Eukaryota > Metazoa > Arthropoda > Insecta > Orthoptera > Gryllidae > Gryllus > Gryllus bimaculatus. The sequence continues at coordinate 13,657,534 of BOPP01000004.1, read as the reverse complement.
ACAATGATTGATTTTATTAATATAGAGATACAGCAAAATACATAAACAGCACAAACTGAAAATTTCAATATCATTATTAGTCCGTAAAATATTAATTTTTTTCAATTGTTTGGTTCATACATTTTTCGTTTGTAATTTCTGTAGATTCTTCTCCAGATTTTGTGCTCTCTCCATTGTTCAGTATCGTAATACAATCTTGACACTCTTTAATGCTTCTTGTACTGTTGGAAGTCTCACTACAATCTTTTCGGTAGCGGGATGCCACAACCGCTATTGAAACAGATTGCTTTTCTGCACGTCACTGTGAGTATTGTCAGTCTGTGGGACTGTGGCAGTCGCACACTTCCTGTTGCCTATGTAGATCACAATGAGCTTTGCCCAGCAGAATATCAAGTAACATCAAGCTTGAAACTGACACAAGTAATCGAATATCGCTGCTTCCAGATGTGACAGTGGCATGAGTTCGTCAGTAAGGACCCCATTTCAAGTGTGCTACCTTCACCACACTAGAGACTTCTTTGATTATGACCTAAGGCTGATGAAATTTTGTTTCAAGCTGCCTAGTGTTGGAATTTGTGGCACTGAGATGATATGTTCTTTTCCTGGAGGGAATTAATTTCAAAGTCGTATTTCCTACATCCTAGTCACTAACCGAGGATCAAGTTCACTATAACTGAATCTTCTTTATTTGTAATATAAGTGAAATGGAACTAGTGACGTAATTGCACTATAACAGAGGGTTCACTATAACCGGAGTTGATTATCAAATAAACTTGCCCAATGGTCAACCAAAAACAACCTTCCCTTAAATACTAAAAAAAATGTACATTTATAAGTTTCTCTAGATCTAAATTGATCCACTTTTTGTAGTATCCAAGATATTAAAGTTGAAAGCGTGAATAGCATCAAAGACCTGGGAGTAATTATTGATTCGGAGATGACATTTATCCATCACATTGATTACATACCTGGCAAAGCAAATAAACTATTTTTTTTATCCCAACCATTAACTCATTTAAAACAATACACACACTTAGAATTCTGTATATTATGTTTGTTACGTCAATACTTACGTATTCATCAGTAGTGTGACCACCATTCTTTCAAACACTCGTTAAAAATACTAGAAAGTGTTCAACACAGATTTTTTAGAATAGCAGCAAGACATTTTGGTCTCAAAGACCCATTTATACATCATGACTATGGTCAAATCTCTGCTGTCTTAAATTTGCCGTCACTCAAGTTTTCGAGAGATCTCTCAGATGCATGTTTTTTATATAAGTTGATAAATGATTAAATAGACTGCCCTTGCAGCAAGAACAATAGAATTTTAAAGTTCATACTTCATCACTTTCAGAATTGATCAATACAAATTATCCTATACAGCAAATAATCCCATCAACAGACTATGTACAACAATGAATGAACTTCCTGTTGATGTAAATCGTGTCTCCTTGCAGCTTTGCGACCAAAGCTAAAGCAATGCTATTGTACTATGATCAATGTGAGTGTTGTTACAGAATGTGTAAATCATTTCTCTGTTAATTCATGTATAAATTGTAAATTGAGAACTTAGTCTGTTTATAAATAAATAAATAAATAAATAAATAAATAAATAAATAAATAAAGTCTCAAACTTGCAAGGCCTTGAGTTCCTTTAAATTGATTTAGGAATATCAATTTTGGAGAAAATCTGCTGAATCGTGTAGGTGCTGGTGTTGGCGATGGATGAACGGATAGATTTGGCGTCTGTCGTTTTATCAGTATCGAGGACCCACAAACCTGAATTTTAACTACATGTATTAGAGGAAGTAATTTACTATATATAAGCGCAAGATTTATCCACTTTTTCATTACCATGATTTGGCAATGGTGTTTTTTCTGTTGAAAATTTATTGTTTTCCATCACACAATTTGAATAGTTTCTCCTCTTAATAAGTAAGGAAGGGGAAGTGAAAACGAAACATTAGCAGTAGTAGTAAACAAAAGGTGTCTGTAAGAAAATAAGTGGAAGAATTCGTCTTGGTGCAATGTTTGTAATTTTTATAAATCCGTTTATTATTTGACAAATTGTTTTCATCTACAAATGCAAAGTTACGGGAAGCTTGTACTGTGCAGGAAGAAAAAAGATTTTTAGAAAATTTCAGGAAATTAGCATACATAGTCTTTCCATTTTCTGCACACTTTGAAATACCAATTGCTTGTAATTTCCTTATTTTAATATATATTTAAATTTATATATTAGGTAGTATTTTGATTCTAGTATTGTATACTGGATTAGTACTTCTAGGGAAATTATCTATTACTAATTGTTCAACCAAATGTTTGATTTACTGTATAAAGTATGTTTCAGCCTTCACATTGAAATAGATTTGATGCTTTCTTTTTTTTTGTTACCTCCAGATGTTTTCTGTATTACATGATGAGCTTTGTTATGTGGGTTAGTAATTTTGGATATGGAAGAAAGCCCCGTGAAGATGGGGTGAAGAACCTTGAAATTGATTGATGCTATTTTATTTTTACTCAGTATAATTTGTATCAACTTATTTATTTTTACTTGTCTTATCACTTTCTCTTTTAAAACTTTCTTGTTTCTCTTCAAGAAAGCAACAATAGCCAAGTAACTTGAAGGACTCCATATTTCTGAGAGCGCTTGAAGTCAACTGATTCTATCTCCTTTCCTGTTCCTTTTAGGGAACAAAATAATAGATATCTTTGAATATTTGTATTATGTGAATTTGCCTGCCCTTCATTGAATATCAATGATTTTTTTTTATTATACTCAATATTACCATACAATTAATTTCTTAATCTATTTAAAAAAAACAAACAAACAAAAACAAAAAACAAAAAAAAAACAAAAAAAAACACCACCCCAACAACAACAGTAATTACTTTAGATATTAATTCTTTTCAATATCTTGAAATGATGCTGTGGACTTCCTTATGTTTCCCTCTCTTCTGTTCTTAACTCTTGTGTAATATTTGTTTTATCATAATTATAATTTCTAATAAACAGTTATATTTTAATAAATCTTTGTTGAACACTTTTAACTAGGTTAATTTTTCCAATTACAATTAAAAAATTGTTCAGCCACCTCAGAATTGGTTAAAAATAACTTTTTTATTTTAATGAAGTAATAAGCAAAATTAACAATTGTTCTACATTAATAATTATCTGAAGTAAAATAATAAAATGGTATATTGTAGTAACTATTGTGTGATGTTTTAAAACTAGACTATTGCAACAGTATTGAGGTTAATAATCTCCTTGAAGTTTGTACAACCTTAATGAATAAATTAAGAATTAACTAAGTAAATAAAAATTCTTACAAAGAAAACAAAAGAGAATGCTTTCAGAAGTAAATTTCTTCTGGTAAAAACATTTTTTGTCATATTTGGTCAAAGATGGTTAAATTTACTACAAAAGTGCTTTTTACAATATTCTGTGAATATGAGCTCAGCAAGAATTCTGAATTTGAAGGTTAATTTGTATCCTTACTCAATGTGCAATACAATTTTCTTATTTTTGTAAGTTGTGTTTGCATTTTGTATTTTGACATGGAACTGTGTGCTGTGTTGATTGTTGAAGATTTGTTTAGTTAATTAGTTAGTTATATAGGAATTTGTTTGCTCTTCTGTAGTCCACTATTTGATGTAATAAACTGCTGGTTGAAGGGTACATTCTCAATATGTTCTGCTTAATTGACATTAGAAGTCCGTTCTGAAATTTGGAGTTTCTTTCCCTATTTAATTATTTTTCTTGATATTTATTATGGAAGTAGGCTTGTGAATTTTGAATTGCACATTTTCGTGTGTGCATGTAATGTTTGTGTCTATGTAAATGTCTAGTTGCACCCTTGATGTCACGATTTCAGTTATCTCACTTTATCAGAATTAATTTTTCAATGATATAGAAATAATCATTGGGAGGACTCCAGCTTAAATAATGATAATGAGGTTGTTATGATTTCTCAGCTATCAAAATCAGGCTGACTGCTCTACATACAGATACTTAGTTCACATAAATTCCAGAATTTTGTTGCTTATTAAATCAACTTGAAATCGATTTACCTAATATTTATATTACGTGATATTCTACCTTTATCTTTCTGTATTAGAGGTTGGGCTGCATAGCATAATAGTAGTTGTAATAAAATGATCATTTGGGCATGGTTGTATTCTATTTGTCCATGTATTTTTAATACCACGTAGATGTATTTAAAGAATCTTTGTAGATACTGTAGAAGTGAAATGGTGATTCAGTGAGATTTTTTGCATTTTTGGATTTTTTGGCAAGAAATAGGCTTTTTTGTGTTTTTGTAATCCATACCCTCAGGGTTCCCTGATAGAGTACCATAAATCTTTTATGTAGTAGTTCTACAAATAACACTTCCTCTGAAGTGCACAACCATCACCTTTCTAAATATGAAGACCTTGAATAGTTTTAGGCTATCTTGTTCTGTCATTTTGGTAGGGGGGTTTACATTGCATGCCCATAGATGTATGAAAGAGATTTGGAACTGATATTGTATCCATGGTATTTCCTGTATCTGTTGGAAAAATCTAGAGCGAAGAATTATCATCTAGTGTAAACTGTAGAAATCATGTTTAGTTGTATTAATCATTGACACTACAAATTAATTGTTTTTAGTTTTCGGTGTTATAAAGCCAATGGATTCTGGACAGTATTGAAGATCAAGAAGAGAGATGAACTATTGGATATTAATTTGAACAATAAATGACTGATGCTTAAATTTATGGGATAAAGTTTGAACCTGAGATCAGTTTTGGATATTTGTATGAGAAGAGAAAAAAAATTCTCCTTGAAAAATTACTATATAGTTATTAACACTTTTTGGATTGAGAGGTTAATTTATTTTTGTTACACTTTCTGTAAAATATTTGAAGTTGTTGCAAAATCCATACAAATCTCCATACATATTAAATAAGAAAGTCTGTATTTCTGCTCCGTTTTGGCAGCACTAATGTGGTTCAGTGAAAACCCATTGACCAGATGTATGGGATTACACATGCTTAAAATTGAACAGAAAGAGGCATAGTGGGGAAGTCATAGGAGAGCATTTAGTAAAGATTTGAAATCCAGTTTTTTCTCTGAAATTCCAGGAGAAGATTTTGGAGGAAATGGAAAAAGTTGTGAAATGTATGTGATATTACATTACTGTAATGAATTGGAGATGATCATTTTGGTAGAGCAACCGGGAATATGATTGTGCTGCATGTAGTTCGATTTACTTCATAGTTTAAAAAAGGAACCAAAGAAACAATCTTGCAGAAAAGTTTACAGCATGGAATTTTTTATAGCAGAGCATAATATTATTCTGCGCATGTTGTCACTGACGCTGCCACTCGTAGATGATAAAGATGTACACTTTAGTTTTTTTAAAATTTAGAAACTATGTATTATGAAATATTGGGTGCTTGTGGGTAAAGAAACTCGTATTTTTAAAGTAATACTTTTCTACATATTTGGGTTAAAAGTTATTAGCTTTTCCAAGAATGGAAGTCATTCATGTAATATTGACATTTATCAGTGTAATTAATAATCATCCTTTGTTTATTTTTGTGTATTGTTAACCAAAGCCTTCCAGTATTGATTTTTTCACAAATTAAGTGTTTATTTAAATGCCTCTGATATTTTTGCTTTCAAGGATTTTTTTTTGTAAGTCCCGTATGTTTTGCATTATTAATTATGTTCACATTTATACCACTGAATATCCAGCAATTACAACTTAATTCCAACTTTTCATTCTACTCACTCTGGTATTTAGAAAACAACATTCCTAAAAACATTTTTTTGTATGCCTACATTTTACATAAGCAAATATGTTAACAAGTGGACAATGGGACAGAATGACTTGGCAGGCTTCAGATATCAATTTTATCAATGTTAACCAATATGCTCATTGTACAATTGTACAAATACATTGATTGCACACCTCAAAAAGCCCTAACACAATGATTTTTGTCCAATTACTTACAAATTTTTAAAACAAACTCTAAAAACTGCTACTTTTGAAACATTATCTGCATGACATATAATATATAGATATATATATATATATATATATATATTTATATATATTTATATTTATATATATTTATATTTATATTTATATATATTTATATATATTTTTATCCTAATTACATATTGTTGTCAAAGTTTTAGGAAATCCATGCAAGCATTGGATGCGTGTGAAAGTTTTACACATTTAATTTTATCCCCTAGGCAAAAATGAGTGTCTATGACTTCTCTGTGGCGTGTCAAACATACCTAGATTTGTCTGGCATCAACAGAGTAAATCCTTGTGTTCTTATTGCCTTCACATCTCTGAAACCTCCAACAACTATGAACATGTCAACTTCATTTAAATGGAATTTTAAAGCATTTGAACATTATATGTGAAATCAAAAAATTATCTGGTTACATTAAAGCATCAATGATTCTGACATCAAAGTTCTGCACTACCAATAATCAAAATTTGATTTTGTCAAAACATAAGTCTCGTGAAGTGAATATGGTATGTATGTACATATTTAAAAGCACCAACATGACTTAGTACTTTTATTAAAACTATTGATCGCAGAAAATTATATAGTACATATATATATATAAAAGGAGTCTTACCAATGCCTTGCCTACTTATTCACAAATCTGTAGTTTTTGTCAAAACTGACGACTAATCGTGGGAACACATATATTCAAGCAATACTGATGGTTATAATCACAATACACATTGAAATTGCATTTATCAGGTGTCAGTTTCAATAGTTTACTACAAGAAATCCACTTATAATACATTGCTGTAAAACACATTGTCAGATGACAATAAACAATTCAAATGGTTACACAAGTTTAAGTTCAGTGTAAAATCTCTTGTGCTGCTTTACTGTTTCTATACAGTTAGAGAACATGCTGTCCATCAGAAAGAAATATATTTATATTGGAAATTCTATGTAGTACATTAGTTTACATTTTTATTGTATAATTTTAAAAATACTTAATATGCCTATAACAAGTAATGTACTTCAGTTTCTGGGTCAATCCCCATGACATTCGGATTTTTGTCTAGTTTCCCTGACTTGGTGAGCAAAATGCTGAAATGGCAAGGAAGTCTTTTACTAGTTTTGGTAGTAGTAGAGCCAGGGGTAGATAGGTAGCCAGGTTATTATTTTGTTAAGAGTAGCAAAAACTTAAAACTAGTTAGTTTACCGATGCAAAGTTTTCTTTAAATCAGGAGCTCTAGCTTTGGAATGTTGCTAAATGTGCCTTGTTGGTACTTTCATTCATCTTTCACCTATTTATGTTGAAACAGTAGAGAAGAGATTCTGGCGCTCAAGAAAAAGTGCGTCAATTGCACTTCTCCCATATGCATTACATAGATTTTAGTGTTCTTTGACGAAACCAAATCAAATAAAATTAAATTTTCTTAGGAATGTATGAGAACAAGGGGCACATTCAAAAACCCTAGTGTAATATTTATCCAGTCCACTTCAGTAACCATCAAAGTCAATTATGAATCATTTTAGTTAATTTTTTGTGTTAATGATGGCTACTGGACATTTATCATGACAATCTGGGTATGAACATCTGTGCGATTTGAAAATCTGGAAAGGGTCCGGCCCCATTTAATCGGTATCAACTTTGTACTGTTTCTATTTTATGGGTTCGTAGTCTTCCACAGCCGGAGTTAATGCATTCTTGGCTATATCTTGCTCACAGCAGTATAGCTCTGAAGAAGGCCACTGCGAGATGGCCGAAATGTCAGCACAATTGACTGAGATGCGGCTCATCCCGGATAGCCAAGAATGCACCGTTTCTATTTTTCCATGCAGAATCTGAATCTTCAAATTAGAAAGGGGGTTTTGTTCAAAATTTCAAATGTTTTGGTTTTAAACCATAGGTTGTTTGTTTTGAGGTATGCAATCAAATGGCAATAGCAAAAAAAATTGAATCTCCTGTTGCTGCCACATCATTCCTTTCTCACTATCCGCTTTTGGTAAGGGTGAATTTAATTTGTTAATTGTGGTCTGAACTCTGACCATTTTACTGTACTGAAATTTTTATTACTGTTAGTTGTTTTGTGGATTGTTGTGCTGTATGTTCTGCATTTTCAGATGGCTTTTAAAATTCCTTGATCAATAGGGCTTGCTGATCTGTCATCTTGTCTTGCAGAGGTCACATATTTATTGTTCTGGCGTGGCAGAAGAAGAAATTACTTCGTACATGGTGTCATGATGCTTTGTTTTTAGGAGAAAGCAACAAAGTGGCAGGAGGGCCGCGAGATTGATGGTTTAACGACTAATGGAGTGTTAATTTGGCATCCAAGAGGTGCCTTCTGTGGTGGTGAGGCTCAGCCAGGCCTTTGGCGTGAGGTGTCTGTAGGAGGCGGTATTTTCTCATTACGCCAATCACGTTCTGCTCAACAGAAGGGTGAAGTGGTGAGCCCCATTTTGTGCTGTACAGCGCTCTGCTCACGCCCCCTTGAAAGATGGTTGTATGTGTGTGTATGTGTGGGATTGCGATTGATACATGCTTGTTGATGTGAACGAGTTTTTCTCCAGGGTTCTAATAGTATTTGCTACGGAGGCATTCCTCGTCATTTCTTACATGTGAAATTCATGTATGTTCTCTTCCTCCTTTACCAATGTTTCTTCTGTTATAAAAATAAGAGTTGTGTGATACTGTTCAGCTAAATTGTTCTGAAAGTTGTTTCCTTAATTTATTGTTAAATTCTGTCACAGAGAGATATAGTCATTGTGGGAAAAGTTACTGAATGAGGTGATAAATGAGAAAATTTGCTTCCTCTGTTGGTGATGAAATGACCTACACAAGTTCACTAGAATGAAATCTGTCATCATGATTCGGAACAGAGAACTCAGTAGTGTAGGGTATTTATTACAGCAACACTTTCATATTTATATGACAAGTACATCTTGCAGGATGTAAACCACGTGCCATCACAAAGAAACTCTCAAAGGTGTAATTTGTTTTCTTGTGTCTAGCTAATGTGAGGATCTTTTTACATGTCTGGGACAATAGGTTAAAATGAAACTGTAATGCAGTGAAGCAATGTAAATGAGGTGTTATTGAAAATGTTGGATTGTCAGGAAGAAAAATTATGGAAAAGCAATGAAGAAATCACAAGGAGAAAAATGTGATGACCTAGAGGCCATGACATTGCACAATGGTTATTATAGATTGAAGCTTAATGTGCGAGTTACAACAATGTTTTCAATGAGATAATGAACATTTTTGAGAGATTTGCTGTGGTGATCATTAGTAATAATAGTAGATCACTTGATTGATTTTCACCAAAAATATGAGTGTGTTACTGTCTATATAATTACCCTACATATTCAAAAGTAATTTTTCATATGCTAAATTGTCTTAAGTGGAGAAATGCTGTAGTAAAATGTGGTGCACTTTTGTACCTGCCTGTTTATAAAAAAAAAAAACCTTTGTCTGTTCATCTAAATGATTTTGCTCGGATACATTATCTTTTGACTTGTCATTTTGAGAATTGGATATGAAGGCATTAAAAGGCTTTGGAGTTGTGGCAATGTGTTATGTTGGAATATTGACAGTTCAAATCAATTCATATTTTTTTACATTGGTAATAAAACACTCTGTAGTTAATTTTTAGGAAATACTTCTGCAAAATTGTTTCAGATTTCACTGATATAGTTTTAAAAAAGTGTAATATTTGCTTAAGAGGCTTTCAAAGGCTTACATTGAAATACAATTTTATCATTTTTTCTTGTTTCATAGTTTTGGGAGTTTAACTTTGGTGAGAATATACTTTCTGTATTTGTGAAAATGCAAATTTAATATGCAGCTTTGTGAAATGAGCCTTGTTGATTAGTAGCAGATAAAATATTTTGTTTGAATAGTTTCAGGAGAGGTTTATTGTTATAGTTACTTTTTGTTTTGCAAATTGTGAAAGTGTTTTACTGGAAGCGTGGGAAATGTATTCAAAACCTTTTCTGCATATAGAAATCTATATGTGAAAGTGATTCATTGTACAGGTCTTCAAAGGTCTGAAAATGTTTACAAAATGTGACCTTGTCTTGGCAAGTAACATGGTTGTTCAATCTTTGTTTTATAGTTTGTAGTTCTCACACAATGTAAACTGCTTGGTTTTTATGGGCTAGTACCATATTTTAGTTATAGTTGGCACCTGTGGAGAAGGGAGCAGTGTGACAACGTAGAAAGAGATGCCATGCTTTATGTATATATACATTTGCTTTGACAACATAATAATTTTTAGAATTAAATTTCTGAAGAATGCAATGGCATATTGACACAAGCTGGAGCATTTTGGTAGAATTCTTATATCTTCTTAATTGCAAGATGACTTCAACTCGGGGCAAAGCTGACTTTAACTTCAGTATTCCAATGTTAATATTCTAAGATCTATGCAGTTTGTATTTGCCATCAAAATGTGAGTAGGACAGTTGAGTGACTTGTATCAGTTCAATGTTGACAATTCTTTGCATACATTTTTCAAATTGTTGAAATGTTGATTAGTGGTATTTCATTTCACAGTCATTCAGTGTTGATTCTTTTGTGACATGTGAGACACAAGGAATTATTTTTCAGTCAGCCTCTCTTGAGCCATTCAAAACTATGATTTTGTCTGCTACGATGTGAAAAGGTCTTTCTTTGACTTGACTAATAAGGTACATTGGTAAAGGAAGAAGATGCTAATGAAGTAGTGTGGCTGATGTGACTTGGAATGACTCATCGAGTTGTGAATTCAGATCTCTAAGTTATTTATTGTGTGGTTCCAGGTAGAGGACGAAACAAATGTGCTTCGGGATGGTACGTTAATTGACCTTTGTGGTGCCACATTGCTTTGGCGATCTGCTGAAGGGTTGGAAAATTCTCCTGTAAGTAACTTTCTCATGGCTTGTGCTGAGAAAAGAACAATAATTGATTATGAATGGCAGGAAGCATGTCACATTATTCATGTGAATTGTTTATGGCTAGTTCGAAGAAATACTGTTGCTGGAGTAACTGTAAGTAGAAAACCAAATGTGAATCAATTGCCCATAAAATTCCCTAAGAAGCTTCAAGGTGCTTATTGGGAAGGGGGTACCTTAAGACTTTTTGAGAATGAGGCTGAGTGGGCCGGGAGGTCTCCTTGGCCTTTGGGGTGGAGTGCCCCCTCTGGGACTTAACTGGCAGGTGAAGCATTATGAACTGGACCATAGGCAGTTTCTAGGTAGATTCATTGCAAGTACAAAAGCATGTTACCTATTATTGTTTCTTAATATTACTGTTTTTCATAGTTTTTAACAGAAAATTGCGTCAATGTTCAGTTGGTTGAAACGTTTAATGTTAACATTTAATATTAACCAATGTTATCCTATGTCTTCTTCCGAAATTCAGTTCCAATCCGAGATGATTTTATAATCCTTAAATATTCCTATAATCTGACACCTGGTGAAGAATGCTTTCCCTTATCCTTAGCCAGTTATCCTATGATCCTTTGCATGCCACATTCATTTTCTATTAATTGATGTTGTTTGAAATGTAGCCACATCTTTATGTGATTACAGTTGTAGAACCATAATATTAAATTCTCCATCCAATCACTAATTTATTCCCTTGTCATATTAATACTTAGTCTTTAGTTATATTACTTTCTCGCTTTAGGTACCATTACTTGTAACACACTGGTAATGCATATTCTTCGATTTCTTACTTGTATGCTTTCATAATATCCACATTTGTAGAAATTAATGCTGTTCAAAAATGTTCTGATGCATACAATTAATCGTATTACCTGTGAAATACGTTTCAGAGCAGGTCTTCAGAATCACCCGACTTCTGATGCTACCTGCAAGCTTCCGCGCTCCCTTTGGATGTAACTTCTACAATGTGACCACATTTGCCGCGGAGGATTAATACAGCAGCTGCGTTAGTGCTGCTAGGCCATTGATGATTCAGCAACAAGGACAGTAGGCACAGAGGCTTCAGTAACACAGCGACGCGAGCAGAGGACCGGGCCATACATTCTCGTCGGCTTCACTCTCCCGCAGAAGACATGATGCCAGGAGGAGATCTTTCACACCAACTGTCAGGTGGCGAGGGGCAGCAATCCATCAGGGTCGGCGATTAGGTACTTTATGTACCAACGTCAGTTAACCTTTGATGAGACAATGCCTGCCCCTCAAAGTCGTGATGACCTACTGGATCCTTTTGGGAAAGATGGACAACCACAAAGATTGGGAGTCTGAAAACTCACCTAGAGGTTCAGTAGACAACACGAAAGGCTCTTGTGCTAAAAGGTGGTCATTTGAAAACCTCCCATGCTCTTTCAGTGATTCACCTTAGCCGAAGTTGCCTGCATTGCCACTAAATCCAGTGATCCTATGCTGGGTCCTAGCCACCCCTGGCCAAGGGATCCTGGTGAGGGCTGAGCCCTCGGGAGATAGCGGAGATGTCGGCAGCCGCTAGTATTCTCGCTTTCTCCGGGCTTTTAATCCAGAATCGTTGGGGAGTAGCCAACCCCAGCGTGTAGATTCTGGTAGAGGTCTATACCTCTTAGGTAAGCAAAGACGTCGGCAATTGGTGCTCAATTGCTAGTAATCTTCTTACCTAGGCTCTGGAGATGTCGGCTACGTGTCCAAGGGGACTCGTTGCTAGTATTCTCCCCTCGCTAAGTCCTCTAAGTCTGGTTCGCATCTAGAGGCACTCGAAAAATTGGCCGGTTGAGGCAGTAGCACCAGGGGAATAAGAGGGATAAGACAGTCTGTAATTCATTCAATAGTGTTTCATCGCTTTGATAGAAAATGGATTTAAAGATGTGGATTCAAGGCATGACTTTGATCAAATAAAATCAAAACAGTTCATGGTGTCAAAATGTGATTTTGGTTCTTTAGGGTGGAATAATTGGGCAAGTAATTAGTCAAAAAGTTATTGAATTCTTTTCTATTTGAGAGAATGAATATGAAGTTTTTTAGAAGTAACTATTTTTTTCATCCAGGTCATAAAAAAGCATATACAATAATTTATGATTGTTGATATTTTAAAAGTTATATTGTTTACCTATTTCTACTTAGTGTTATAATTTTACTTTGGGCACTAATTTTTTTAGTTACTCATTCTTGTCCCAGCTCGTCCTTGTTCACATGCTATGTGACAGATTTAAACCAGTAAACATTATAAAATTACTTTTTAAACATCAAATCATATTAAGAAATTTCACCTCATATTTCATAGTTATCGAATGTGAACTTCTTTAAATTGATATTCACTCATAAGTAATTATAATATTAAAAGATTTTCTTTCTATTCTCATTCAAAAAGGCAAGTAGAAAATAATATAAGTAAATATTTACACCACGTGGATGAATAAATAAATTGCGTTTGGTCTTAGGGTTACTGGGTCATTTCCATGCAAAAAAGTATGTCTTATGACCTCGATATCTTTAAATTCAAAGATACTGCAATATGTCATTTTTCCTGCCCCAAAATATCAGACATAATTTTTAAGTTATCTGTGCCATTCTAACATAACAATGAGCTTTTAAATTACTGTTTTCTGAGTGCACGCCAATGCTTATCATCAGTTTCGCCACACACAAATATTTTTTTTTTAAAACCTTATAGTATTTATCGCAAAGGAGAATATGATGTATAATCTTGCACCCAAAATTAATTTTATATTTTTAGATAATTCATAGCAAAAATGATTAAATTAATTTCAAAATGTAATGTAAACAACAAAACCAGCCTTTTTGATTTTAACAATTTTTTCCTTTAATTGCTTTAAATACATTCTTTCAACCCTGAAAGTTGGAAAGTGGAGCTTTAGAAAACACAAAAGATATAAATAGAAACAACTTTCCTTAAATAAATGAACACTGAAACCATGGTAACCATTCATACAGCACTGTTTATATCCTGTTTTTCATTTCCTGGTTGGATGTACTCCTCTTTAGTGGTTGATTTTCTCTCTTGAGTTTCTGTCCTGTCTCAGGTGTATGAACTATGCAAGTCATTTTCAATATCAAACTGTGCTGATGACATATCAAATCATCCACTACCAAATTAGGTAATTTATTACATATTTTCTGTGTCACATTTCTTCTTTCTGCATGCTTACTATGCTTTTCTAGACAAAACAGATTGCAATACTATGAAACTTATTCACAAGTTTAGACATAGTGAAGCAATTGTATTATTTTCACTGTTTGCACAACCACACCAACTATACAGAACTTTACTCACTAATGAGAACAACTCCATCACGCGTGACTTTCAGCCTTAAGCACAAAATTAATATTTGAATATCTCTGAAATGGTTCGGTGTTCCATCATGAAATTTGGGAGACAGCATAATTAAGTAATAATCTTACCCTTACCCCAAAACTGTGCGACAAAAAGGTTCTTTTTTGAATTATAAATATTTGTTTAATTTATTGTTGGTTTTCATATTTATTTAGAGTGAAAATTTTTAATAATACATTACTCATTTAAAATATAATTTATGTTTACAACGGTATATCTCTCATTTTGCTTCTATGCAGCATATGCTTTCCAGACTATTTTCATTTTACCCTAACTCTAAATTTCTCCAATACATTGTTGTAAGATAATAAGACTGTCGTATTTGCCAGTTTAACTTTTTTCTATAAAGACATTAGCTTATTTAAAATTCACTGTCATAAACTTAAACATTTTGAATGGAAATACCCTACTTTAAAGTAACTCTTTTTAAAGATACTAGGTAATGTTACTTAAGCGCCGATATTATTTTCTATTTTTGAAGATAAACTGCAGACGAAAAAACTTTATTCCCCATTAATATGTTCATTCAGAGCCGAAAATAACAAATATGGACAATTATTTAGCGACATTTGACTGCATCCACGATTCATTGTTGAGCGGAATCCGTATTTCTTTATCGTGGACCGGTTAGAAGTTTTTAGGACTGTTTATAGTTAGCGGAATGCCTGCATATTTTTCATTGCTTTAATATTTCTGTCATAAAAGTGCATATTGTGCTCCATAGCTGCACGTGCTGGCGTGTGCGATTTTTCCTTAAAGTGGAAATCATGGATCAGTGTTGGTGTTCGTTGTATGCGACGTTCCCTCAGTTTCGCGAAGTTTGTACAAGGCTGATGTAGGCGTAGGCGAGGACGCCGAACAGCCTTTGTTTGTCGTGTTGACGTTCAATGGAAGTGCTTGTGGGTGGGGAGCGTGTGGCCGACGTCTGTGCTCTCCAGAAGCGCGCAGAGAGCGTAAACCTGACTGACACAAAACAAAAACAAAAATAAGTTTAAAAAAATTCTTGTTTCTGGAACGAGTTAGATGTTCTCGCGCCTGTTGAGTCGACCGCGTGCTCACCCTTCGCTCGGAGCTATACTAAATGTATTGAGTAGCAAACTACCAGGAAGGAGGTGTTTTTCTCGATAAGTAGGGAAAGCGTCCCTTACTAGCACTCTAGGCGTGGCTTCTTGGCCGTGCAACGTGTAACTGATGCTAAGTGATTTGCGCTCTACTGCACAAGAGTTGTCAATATTTTCCACGTGAAGTTTAGGAGATCGGTAAGTAGTAAGCCCCTCATTGAAAATATATTTTTGAAGTGATGTGTTGAACGATGAAGGATCAGTGAGAATAAACTTTTGTACTCCAGATTGAGTTGAAAAGTCTCTAGACTGAGGGTCACGGTTGTCCCAATAATAATTGGGGCGTTAGGAGCCCTACCCGGAAACCCAACGAAACACCAGCACATCGTGAACTTTCCCTTTTTACCTCCCAAAAGTCGCACTGCCGGCCACTCCTCGCAAACTGCGAAGAACACTAATAACATTCAAATGGATAATTGATAATTACAATTTTCGAGATGTCAAAGATGAAATACAAATAATTTAAAAGACGAAAGGAAACATCTTGGACGTGTGTTCAATCAACATCGGAAATAATATATGCGCTTTGCCCATTGACCTTGATAAGCGGTCCCGGCTATTGTCACGTGACGCCCGGGACACTAATCACATCTGTTGCGATTATCAGCGTTACTGAGCTCGGTTCGGTAAACGAGGCTTCATAACCTGTACCGAATCGGTTACCGGTTATACTTGCCTTGGGTTCTTAATGTGTTTTAGAAAAGTAGATTCAATCATGGTGAACAAACTTCGGCTGCGGTTTTCTGCAAAAGATTATGTATGCTAAGGAAGGAAATGTTGGCTTCCCCTCCGTAAGAGGATGGAAGCAAGTGAGGGGAAATATTGAAATAGTTGTGGTTTCGCAAACCGGAAAGCCCTTTAAAATAAGCAATTAAACGTACCAAAATTTGAGTAATTCCAGGTGGATTTGGTTCTAAACTTTTGTGCAGAATTGAATTTTCCAAATCATATCAATATTCCAAGTGCACATGTTTCAATTAATAATTCTTCCCTTGCTGGGAGCAGCAATGATAACTACGTGCCCTAGAAAAAACTCTGAACTTCGTACACATCCTAAAAGCCCATTCACAATGCAAAAACAAACATAAGCGTAACGCATAGACGGAAACATTAACATAAGTGATGGACTGGCGTATTCACAATGTCTAACATACACGTAAGCAAAATAAGACTTTCTATTGTCTGTGAAAAATTCTAGTTTACTATTGGTTGGATGTGAGAATCGATTTCGAGGTATCGACTGTGTCCATGGCTCATGATACATGACGTTAGTTCGTCTATCGACTTCGATCCTATTTCGATACACTATTTTGAGTTAACATACTCTGACTAGTTCATTTCTTATGTCTTACTTGAGCATAAGCACAGAAGCTTGCAAGCTTTTAAGTTAACGTCTTGCGTGTTATGCTTATGCGAACGCATTGTGAAAGAGTCCGCTTATGGACGCAGTCCTAACTATTATGTTAACGCCATGCGTATGTTTGCATTGTGAATGGACCTTAAAAGTTAAAATACGTAAATTACTCCTGGATACACATGGCAATCGCTTCTAAGTATTTCGTTGTTTTCCTGGTAACAATTGATTACGATGTAAATAATCGAAGAACTAAGTCTAAACCGCAGTACGTCCGATTTAAATGTCTCCTCAAGGTCATGAGCTGCAAGGAGGAAGGGGGGGGGGGGGTCACTGTCATCCAGTAGGAAGCTTTAATATCAAGATGGAAATCGTAACGAATCTCCCAATGGAATTACTGTCCCCACCCCTTCCAGCTCGTAATCTCGAGGAGACACTACATTTAACTCGGGCTAACTGCGCTAATTAACTTTCGCTTTCCGGCCTTCTTGGCGGATAGTGTGCGCAATCACGCAAGTCGGGCGCGAACGGAATTCCAAAGCACTGTAATATGTTTATTTTATGACCGTGGGTTGTAATATTGAACTTCTTGCAAATACTTATCCTGTGGACGTAATAATTCATATAACAATTGCAGTGTGAAGTTGAATATATCCGGACTGATACCTAAAAACTATATGCAAAATCTTGATGATACTTCAAGAAATTTCGAAAACACTGAAGAAAAAAATATTAATTGTTAAAAATATAAGGTCACGTTTTTCATGGAGCCGGGTAGAAATTAATTGTAAATTATTTTTTCATCAAAATCATAATTTGAACGTTTTTTAGTAACTTACCCGACTAGACCTTTTTATGACGAACTATTACAATATGAAATTTGTACTTTTTGTGAAGCCGTAAATTGTAATTAAAAAATTGTATAATTTAGTAAAAGCACTGAAATACCAACGCTTTTGTTGAGCACAATTTTCAGGTTCCTCTCACTACAAACTCATTCGGGTCCACACTCTTTGTGCGTGGCAACGCAAGAGGCGTGCACCAAAGGAAGGTCACTCGATTGTTTTCTTATTTTCCCTCCCAACGAAAGGCGTCTCACCCCGCGATATCAACACTCAGGTCGGAGCCGATCCACGGGCCACCGAGAGCGCTCGCGCTTCTGTAGGACCAATTGGGTAGGCTTGGTCTATAAAGTTTTTGAAAGCCTGTTTCGTTGTTAACGAATTTGGCATGTTCTTAACCTTCCTAATATCATGATAATGTATTTGATTAGTGTTTCCTGGCGCGTCAACTGCTAAGGTTATTAGTCCTGTCAGTTGAGTGAATGTTTTTCCTCGGGAGATGGCGGTGATCTTCCCCCGCTGGATGGTGAGAGGTGGCGCCCTACCGCCGGCTAGCGACTTTTTCACTACCCAAGTATCCCCCACCAAAGGAGCACCGCCCCAGCTGGGACAAGCTCTAAGCTCCCGACTGGTCTCCCGGCACATGTGTGTGGAGGTGTAGTGCATGTAAGTGTAAGTAAGACCTAGCTATCAAGCGAGTTTCGAAAATCCTGCCTCCGTGGAAGACTCGAACCTAGGACCTCCCGGTCAGAGGCACAGCAGTGACGTCAGTTGATCCCGAGTCAGAACACATACAAAATTACCCCACACGTTCCCAAATTTCTTCCTCTTTTGAAAAACTCCCTATCAAATGCATAAGTTCATGTCACGTCAACGCCGCCTTCTACATAAGACCCTTTTCCGCTGGCGCCGCAAAGGAGCAAATCCTCTCACTTATACTATTCTCTTTACACTAACGATCTTCCAACAGCCGCCAACATAAACGCCTACATCTACGCAGGCGACACTG
Source organism: Gryllus bimaculatus (assembly GCA_017312745.1). Classification (NCBI taxonomy): domain Eukaryota; kingdom Metazoa; phylum Arthropoda; class Insecta; order Orthoptera; family Gryllidae; genus Gryllus; species Gryllus bimaculatus. Next base: position 13,638,885 of record BOPP01000004.1, on the reverse strand, counting down.
CCCTGACAGTGAAGAGACTACGACTATCAAACTCAATCCGTACGTAGACACTAAACCGCATTACTAAATGGACCAAAGATAATTACTCAGCTCTAAATACCCAAAATGCTCTGCAATACTATTTCAGATAAACAAATCAAACCCTAACCAACCTGCACGTACTGTTGACAACATCCCTATCAACTGGACCAACAACACGACATATTTGGGAATAACATTAACAGGAAACTACTTTGGAGCAGACATAGCTGACAAAACGGTACAAAAATCCCACAGACAGTCGAGTGCTCTCTCCCATGTAATTTCCCTCCCCAAAACGACGACAGAGACGAACCTTTACCTCTACGAGGCTTACTTTAAGGCTAAATGCACCGAGAAATACGTGTCGGAAATTTCAATAGATCGCAGTGCTGTCGTAGGGGAATTTACTTTACCGGTAAAGTCTGAACCAAAGGACCAATTTTCGATCTGTAAATGACATTTGACGCCTTTTAAAAATAGAATTTACCCTACGAAGCCCTTTTTCCGAGTGGCAAAAACTCGAATTTGAAATTCGCGCTCGAACTTCCGAGAAAAAAAAGAAGAAAAAAAATGTGGGCTTATAGCGCGATTGCTACATGCTTCTTGAATCCAACGCCGTGTCAATCATGCAAATTGGATGAAAAGGAGCGACGGAAAGTGAAATTCGGGAAAACACCTCGTCCCCCCTCCCCCTTTCACCCGTTGTCATCCCCTTGTTGAGGACCCTCTCTCGGCGCGGTGGCATGGTCAGCCCCGGCAGAGGAGGCCAGTCAGGCAAGCAAGCCGGGCAGTCCGTTTCTGCGTTCTACACTTTGCATCTCAATATATTGTCCCCCACATATAAAAGTAGTCATGCTGCAACAAAAGCAAATGGTCTCACATTATCTGTAATAGTAGTATAAAACTATTTATATAGTTCACATATTTCCGTCTTCCTTCGAATACCGTCATAAAATTATTTGAGGCTGATTTCAAAAAGAAAATTGAACTAATAGTGTAAATATCACCAATATTCCAACGCATCACATCGTATTTTAAATATATTTTACTTCTAAGATCTTCCGTTATCATTCCACTACCGGAAGGAATGCACAGATATTACGCAGGAGCACTTTTATCCTACGACTCGATTTTTGATCCCAAAACTGCTTTTGTCGCCTAGATAGGATTCACTTTGTGATTATCTTTTCCCAAGTAAAAAAACTGAAGCTAATTTTAAAAATGTGTTCGTACTTTCGGGCAAATTTGAAAAAGTAAAATAGCGCGCTGTCATTTTTGAATCAAATTATTCCTTCCGGGAATATATTAGAGATTGCTAAACCAGATAGATTTTGGGCGGTGTTCTAATTTTGAATATTAAAATTTTGAAATTAAATTTATATGATGTTTGCTTTTACAATCTTTGTGCATTTGCAAATCTTGTGCCAGTATCAATAGCGCACTACAAAAAATTTACATACATGTATATTAGTTTACAACACTTTGCCAGATGACATTAATGATTTAATTCGATACAAAAGTTTAAGTCCCAAGAATTTTTTTCTACACAACTGTTTCTAAACAATTAGAGACTATAAGGAGCATCCAAAAGGAAAGTAATATTCATTTTAACAGTGACATGTAATGTAATATTTACCATTTGGACTGAATAATTTTAAAGTGCCTGTAACAATTATTGTACTTCAGCTTCTGAGAGAATGACCCCCCATCACGACCAGGCTTTCGTCTAGTTTCACTAATCCTTGAGCAAATGCTGAGATGGATCTTTGTCATACTTCTGGATATAGATGTAACTTCAAATTAAGTCCTGCAAGATTGGCCTTCTCCTCGTAACACGTCGCACACAGTTTTTAAACTGTTCTTGACGTAAATAAAAAAAAGTCTTTGCAACCCTCCACACCCGGTAATAATTCTGCAAGATTTTTCAAACAATGGCAGTATGTACATGTGTAAGACTGCGGGCATCAAAAATATTTTTGAACGTAGGGATAGGCTGTTCGGAGAAATGACGCTTTGAAGGTGCCTGCCTCAATAAAGCTACGTCTGTGAGAATCCCTTCTTAGCAGCACCTGTAAGCCCCAATTCTTCGAAGCGACTGGACGCGCACAGTAATTGAATGCGTGAAAGAAACTCAATTAAAGGGCACAATTGTAATAATATGCACGATTTATTGGAGGAAAAACGAAAGTAAAATGTATATGCTCGCCCCCCTTTTTATATTTCACGAAACTGTTACCATCACTTCAAAATCTTCTGATTCTCCTACAATTAAAACAATTTTGAATATTCATCCTTTTATATGGGACCGAAAATCATTTATTCTGCGCGTGTGATAGTATCTGACCACCACGGTGTAGGTTGTTGTTCCGTGGTACCTATATGCGACGGATAGTCGTTCCCTTCAGTCACCCGCCGCAAAGAGGGCAAATTTCGCATTTCCGATATTACGTGGTATCTGGAGAGCAACAAAATTTATTTTAGTTTACTATTGGGCAACAAAAAAGCGACAAATTCCCATGTAATTATTTTTTATTTATCTTTGTAATTTCTTCGTTTTTTGGTACTTTAGGTGCTAACTTGATGTCCAGTTTGCCAATAGTTTATAGCAGGATCAAATGAGCGACAGTTTTTTGCGTAACAAATTAGCAACAAAAAAGCGACAAATTTTGAGTTTAATTACAATTTTTTAACTTTTCTATGCTAATTTTACGGACCTCGTGAGGAGGAGGTCCGGGAATTCCAAATCCGACGCGGCACTGGAACTGTGGTTCGCAAATAGATAACATTTGCGAATCCGCTTACCAAGTTCACTAATAATGATTGGCTCGCTGCCCTTTTTCGCTTTACACGTCCCGCTCCATCTCCGCTATCGCTACTACTGATCATTCTTTAGCCACCAAGTCACCTCAGTTTACGGTACTTGTTGGAAGGATGACCAGGTAAAAATCGTAATTATTTGGAAACACACAATTATTCAATTTAAATTCAGTTCTATACTTCGGTTGTTGAGGATACGAGAACGTCTGCCCCAATTATAACACCGGTAGTGTGATTTGTAAAATAAAATAAACTAGTGATGCACAGTCTTTCTCTAACTAGTTCGTTTCCTTATTTCTTTGTTCTGGACTATATTTTCGGTTTCACTCCAACCTCTTCCCCCCTAAAGATAATTTTTTAACATATTTTTCAGTTGTTCTTTTCCCTAATGATTGAACCGAAACATTACTTTAAGAATACTATAGAAATATAAAGTATCGTCATACATGTACATTTTCGTTGAAAAATTTAAGAAACTTTCGAGTATATCTGAAAATGCAGAACTGCAAGCTCAATTGCTAAGAATACTTTCCAATTTTCGAGGAACTTTATGAGTAGATACAGGATTTTTATGTAATTACATATTTTTTGTCTTTCTACTTACCGATCTAAAAATTTTAATTTTGGCGAATCGTCGCCGTCCTAACAATATCAACATTTTTCGCTTCATATTTTTACATATTTATTACTATATTATATATGTTGCAATTTTCACAAAATTTTTGTTATTCTATCAATTTTTTTCAATTTTATGACTCATTTTTATGAAAAGTATTAATAAAAACTTATTTTCTACATCGCTGCTGCCTGCTAAAGGTTCGCTACTTCAAAACTCAGTAGGATGTTCTCACAGACCTGCTCGCCTGCATCAGTTATCTCAGTGGCGGGAAGTGCACATACCGATGACTGAGATCAGTTTCACCTTCAGGTGTGAAAAGTATCACTGACGCCGCGTCTCGTGAACGTGAACCTTAATTTCTGAGAAACTGCCGATCATCGACGTGTAACTCTTTGTTGAGGATGCTGTGCGCTGCAGTGATTGTTTGCTGGGCGTAGATATCGCCAGCTTGTAGGATGGTTTCTATTGCGTCTAGTCTGGCTGCTAAACGACCGTACTAAATACCAGTAGATGAAGGGTTTACAACTGAAGGGAAATTTGTATGGTACAAAGCATGAATCAATTTGTACTGTTCAAATTATTTTTAAAACGTTTGTATCACTTTTAAAATTTATATCGTATTTTTTAATAAATGTAATTTCGTATTATGAAAATCTTAGTTTTATATTTGGTGTATTTGAATATTACATATTTTATCCTATTTTACATATTCATTACATATTCCTAGTGTTTTCATTACATATTTATATACATATGTTGACGTTTCATATATCATATTTTTCCGGTTTCTATTTATGACACATTAATTAAACAAGCGCAATAATGTATACAAGTCGCTGGTAATGTAAATATTAAAGACGTCAGAAAAATGTAAAAAAAAGAATTGTGGAAGTTTTGATACATTACAAAAGGATTAAACAGTACGACGTATAATCTTAGGACAATTAGAAACATCCCTACCGAAAGTTTGAAAAAAAATTGGAGTCTTTACGTAATTCTGTGTTTTTGTATTTTTTCTAATGCACATATTTCACGCAATATTATACAAACATAACTAAAATTTTCAAAAAAATGTGCATGACATCAATGAAAGAACAAATTAGGGAAAACAAATTTCATTTGAGGAAAAATCTCTATCTTCAATACTGTAGTTGTGAGGAGACGCAAATTCAAACTTTTGTAACCGTCAAAAAAGCAAAGTTAACAGTAAACATCGGACCTATGTCACCGTGAGAACATATTTCAATCTATTTTTACAACAAATTCGAAGAAAAAAAACTGGAGCCATTTTTGAGAAAATATAAAAGATGGCCTTGGGGCGTCATTTTACGTCAGTATCCCCAAATTTTAAACAATATTTTTCGAATTCGTAAAGCTTTGAGACTGGCCAAATCGACCAGTGAATATTCACTCTCGATAAGATTCTAGGAATACTTGTAGTGTGGGCCCTAGAGTTTTTCACACATGGGCAGACAGATGGTCAGACGTGTAGAAGAAAAAAAACAGCAAAATCGTTTCGGTATCAGAAGGCCTCAAAATATGCATTTCGTTGAAATCTCAAAATCGATTTTCCGCATCATTATATAACTTTCTCTAAGCAAAATAGCGAAAGCATTATCTGACAAATCTCAGTCGGTCCACAAGAGAACCGCCTGCCTGCCTCCCTCGCTCTCTCGCCTCTCTTATCTCTTACGGAATGCTTCCGTGCCCCTCGGAGCCGACGCCCCCACGCGTGGCGGCGGCGCGCCAAGGGGGAGGGGGCATTGTATTTTGCCAAATTTCACTTTAAGACACGCCTATTCATTCGATTTGGACGATTGATTTGGTGTTGGATTCAGGAAGCACTTCGCCATCACGCCATAAGCCCATATTTTTAAATTTCTTCCCAAAACTATTCCCCCAAAAAATTGCCCAATACTCATTTTTCAATTTTTTTCAAAGAGGATTCGTAGCGTAAATTTTGTATTAAATACAAATACTATGTCGTTTACTCATTGGAAATCGCACCACTTGTTCAGACGTTATTAGTAAAGTAATTTTGGCTTATTTTGGTGCTGCTACATGGTGGCGACAAATTGAACTAGTGTCGGTACATTTAGCCTTAAACCAATCATTAAATACGACTGCGAGACTTGGGCCACTCTCTGGAACTACAAGTCCTATCTAAAACCACTATCTGCTACTGCAATCTTCAAGTTACGGATATTTTGGAATCATTAAAATTTTACGGACAACCAACATTAGGTTTCCTACAACTACGAGGGTTGCCTTTTATATTTCAGGATTAGAGAACAAAAACAAATATTAATCGTCGAAAATCACTTTGTTTTTCAAAATATTCCCCATGTAGAGCTATACACTTTTGCATGCGTTTGAACCAATTGGCGAAGCACTTTTGCCATTCTGATTGAGGTATCTCTGATTGAACCCATTCTGATTGAGGTGTAACGTAGCGAAGCCGCTATTTTTAATTTGGGTGAGGGAGTAATAATACTAACATTTGGTGGTATGTTCAACATTTTAGCGGTCACCATAAAATATCTTGATTTATGCGAAAATTTACATTACTGCAATAGGAAACAAATGAATTCTGTTGCTCCGGCACGTTACTACGATATGGTGGGATGATGCTTTTGATATAACTATTTACACAATATTCGTATACCACGATTTGAGAAAAGATTGATTGCAAATAATTCTCCTGAACCTAAAGATATTTGAAAAAATGACGTACGTTGAGGATGTCGTCTTCCAGTGGCGACACCTTCAGATCGTCAGTAAATATGATTAACCGTAGAAGAGTTTCTTTTAATGGAGTGCCAGGAAAATGAGATTCATTTAGCTAATACACATTATTTAAATTATTCTATATTACAATTAACAATAATTATTCCCAACCAATACGAGTTTCTTTTATTCTGAATTGTATGAATCTGATTTGTACAAAACATTGCCAATGCTTTAATAAATATTTGACTTGCGATGAATCGATGGTTGTTTCTTTATGTTGCTAAGGGTGTTATATTTCTTAACAAACGATAAGTACAAGTGCACGTAACAAACCTGTAGGGTTGGATGTTAACAGGGGATAAGAGGCATTTGACCGAGAAAAGAAGAAAAAAATTGGGAGCGATTTGTAGAGAAAAAGAAAGCCTAGATTTCGTGCAAAATTACACAGAAATAACTACTATTTTCAAAAGATGAACGTGAACTTATTTAAAGATCAGTCTTACAGGAACAGATTTCATTATAAAAAAAACAATTATCTTCAACTATTGTAGTTATTGGAAGACACCCCTCCAAAAAATTGCGCTTTTGCAATTTTGAAGAAATACGAAGTTTCAACGAACGTGAGAGCTGCATCATTCTCTTGTATCCTTAACTATACCTGAAGACAAAAGTTTGGCAAAAAAATTTGGTTTCATTGTTGAGAAAATTTTGAAAATGTTTTTTATGCTTCATGTAAAGTACCCTCGAAAGTAAAATATCCGTTTGCAGCTCCTAAAGCTTCGCAGTTCGTTCATATCCATTGAGGAATATCAATTTCGAAGAAAACCGGCTGAACGGTTTAGACGCTATCATTGATCTCAGTAACAGGTTTTGCCGTAAATCGATTTTTCGGTATCAAGGACCCACATAACATGGCTTCTGGATACACCACGTGTTGGAGGAAGTTTTTCTTTATTTAGCAACTGGATTTGTCCACTTTTTCGTTATTACAGCCCGGAGTATTTCTGTCGAAAATTCACTGTTTTCTGGTGCACTATTACATAACTTTCTCTTCTTACGAAGTTTTTTTCGTAAGGGCGAGAAAGTGAAAACGGAATTTATTGCTATTTAGAGCCACCAGTAACGTTTGTGTTCTTGCACGAACATTGAGAAAACTGCAGATGATCGTGCGACGGTGCGATGCAGTGATCCCTGCAGCGACCAAAGTTCAAAATATGCAGTGCATCTTGTCGGGTTCGCAAATGACCTACAGAGACCACTAGGCGACAGAAGCGCCGAGAGTCTGGATATGCGCACAATGTTCCAGTGTGGTACAGGCTGCTACGAAATTGGGAAATTACAATAAAACACTTTGAATGGGAATCTCCGCCTTTGAGGCAATAACGATAAAGGGTTTTTGCTAATGCAAGAAACACGTTGGTGTTTTGTTGCACGTGAGTGGCTTATATTACTCTAGCGTTATCAAAGAAGTACTTAACTTAAAACTATTGGGGACTGGGGAAGGCAACTATATTTCTGAGCCCTCTTATTCATTAAACTTTTTATTTACATATGACATTTTATTTGAAAAATTTTCTATCTGTTTTTGAATAGTATTTTTGTACAGTGGAAGGAGGGAGTGATTCAGATCTTGGTTTCATGTTTCGGGATGCTTTTGTCATTTTTTTGACTTTCTCGCTTTCAGTGCATTTTTGAGCCGTTTATGGCGCTTCCTATGGGTTACTCGTCTAATATTGTCCACTTTTTAAGGATAGATTCGAAAGTTTCGACACGAATTGTTTCGTTTTTGACACGAATTCGTTCGCTGCACTGTGTGGACACTATGTACAATTTCAAATTTTTGATAGTTTTTGAAAAATGTAAGAATTTTTCACATATTTCATTGCACACGTTTTATGTAATACAATAAGTTTTCATAAAGTTTATAGATAGTCACATCAAAACGCCCTCATTTTTAAGTCCGTTATTATTTGAAACTGAAATTAACTCTTTTGCTCTACACGTACATATAACAAATTTCCCCTTTTCAAGAAGCAGAATTAAAATGTATCGAAAATACAGAGTACATTCAAAATTTGCAATAATGTTGCAATTTTTGGCATATAGATACTATTTTTGCAAAAAATAATCATAAATAAATAAAAATCTTAATGACTGAAAAATAGCTAGTTAAAGAATTAATGTCTAGTACATGTTGACTTTTCTTGCTAACCAAGTAAGTAAAATGGTGAAATTTTTCAATTATTATTCCCTAGGCAACAAGGCTCAATAATATTCAAATAACACATACGTTAACAAAATACGGATGGACTGTGTCAATCCCTTTTTCGTACCTGTAAATTTTAAAATGTACTTACATGTTCTGTACATTTTTATCGAGGAATAAACATTTACGGAATAATAAAATGTATATATAATTCGAGGTCCCTTCCAAAATTTTATGAGGGCCGCTGCACCCTGGACCCCCTGAGCTCATGCCTATGACGGCTATACAAAAATGTTTTTGCATTTTCGGATACTAAAAATATAATATATAGAGTGCCTTTCGCACATTGATGACCCTCTTTGTTTTAACAGCGACGCTGTTGCCATTTCTTTGTACAGAAATTTTTGCAGTTGACTAATACTATAAACAATTGTAATGAAGTATTTCAAATGTTCACAACGGTTGCTTTTCAATCTCGTCAATACTTCAAATCCACTCTCGTCATACTATCTTTTGAACATTTTGTATGGCATTGAAATTGTATTTCCTCTTTCTTTAGGCTATGAATAAATCCTACAAAATTTCAAATCTATTGAATAGGTAATGGTAAATTTAATCAAATCGCATGAAAGGTAAATTAATTACACGGAATTTTCTCTATGAATCACCAAGAATTCAGCATGCGAGAAAAGTTTCTTCCCTTTGATGTAGGGTGCTAGCGATAAAAATTAAAAAGAGAGTGAAATTAATTTCGAATTTCGTTGGAAGTCGATATATCACACTTGGTTTCCCCAGTTTCGTATTCGCGAAGATCACAAGCGCGCGCCGTGACAAACGCATTGCGCGACTGGACGGACAGTTATGAAATGGCTGGGAGGTTATTTTTACTTTTGAAATGGTTTTCTAACGTTCACACCGAATTACAATGTGCTTCAATTGGTTTTGGTGGTTGAAGTTGCATTCGCGCCATTGTGCTGTTCGAGGCACCAAACAAAGTTCGGCAGCAAAAATAAAACCCTATAGAAGGCCGTCTTGTAAAATTTATAAAAATAATTAGCAACGATAATTTTTTAAATACTTTCTCACATTTCTTTAAAAAGTACCAACGTCATTAAGGCTGTGAAAAAGACGTTTTAATTTCTCAATGCTCAGAGAATTGTTTATATTCTTCGGTAAAAAAAGCGACGGGCCACTGCGCTTGATGCGATATATAATATCGCACCTCTAATACAAAAGTGCCTTAACTCCAAAATCACTCATTTCGCAGAAGATCCTTAGGACGTTTCCTCGAGGCTATTTAAAAAAGACATTGAATTTTTAATTGAATTGCTATTACTTGACTATTTATGAAACTAACAAATTGCATTGTTGCATATCACGTAATGGAAAACGAAGAATCTAACAATAAGTGTAAATCAATTTTCAATTTTCGGGGATATGCCCTCTTACATTGAGGGTGTGATATGTACTATTAATTATTTTAAAAAAATACTTTTTCCTAGCATCATTTTTGACGAGTTGTCTCATCAATGTGCGTGATTATCGTTTACTTTCATTTGGCTGAGTGCAAACATCTTTATGACTTATTTATGAATAATTTGTGTGAGATACGCAGCGCTTACTTGACAGAGAACAGTGCATTTATTTCACAATCGTTGGCTAAGTTGTGGCTTAGACACTTTGCTTCCCGTTAGTTTTGTCATTCCGGGAATTACAGAAAGTTCACGTGAAATTCTGAAGCTATAGGGAAGAAAAGTACACGTTTAATATTCCTTTTTAAGAGTTGATATTTACATACATAATTCTGTGATTAAAATTTTGCTTCTTGCGAGTTTAATTTAGTGTGATGGAGGTAAACCACGAGGACTCTTTGAAGTTCTGTATTTATGACGTGTCTGTGTAAATTCGTTTGATTTAATTCACACGCGTACTGAAGTGATACTTATTTTATTTTTTCTTAATACAGGCATTAACAGTTGGTGTTACCATCCATGTGCCTAGCGGTGGAATACATTTCACAGAACGACGCATTCTTTGGCGATTCTCAACTGTTCTTGAACTTTTCAAAGAAGTAATATACAGGTTTGAGCGGGCCAATCTTATAGAGGGTCGCTATATTTCCTAATGAAAGAGTGTAGAATCTTCATTTATGTTATCATTAATTGTAACAAACAATGGCGACTTAATTGTTCTTCATCGCGACTTCGTGTCTATAACACCTACTCGAATACGAACGAACGTGTATGTGTACTCGTACGTGTTTCGTACGTGAATTCTTCGGAAATAATCCGGCCTGAATGTCATTCCAGAAATCCTCGAAATATTGGGTGGTTAAAGGTATATTTCCACATTTTTTATGTAACCTCGTAAGATCAGAATCAGAACACTACAAAACCAGCGTATTTGATTAGAAAGAAGGTATATTTTCGGTATTTTTGATTTTATTGCCAACCGGATTCCAATTAATCATTTTATTCAGTAAAGTGTGTTTCAATTTATTATAATGTGATCATGGTGACTTGAAAACGGAATGTAGAGTGAAATGCCGTGTAGTAATTTTCAACAAAATTAAACTAAAAGAAAACATGCTCACATTCTCCTTACACGTCGTATATATTTTTTCTGTTTCAGGAGTTAATTTAAAGCGTCAATAATGATGATAATGATAACGATGATGATAATGATGATGATAATAATAAATAATATTTCCCCCAGGGGTAACAACCCTGAGGTATAAGAATGGAATCAAGATTAAATTGCTGATTCCCCTTATAGAAGAAGTAACGTGCACCTATCCTGATAATGAATTCTTAGTCCCGGTGGGATGCATGTATCGCGTGGCCCATGACGGCCGAATCGCGAAAAAAAATGATAATGCAATAATACGTAATGATAATGTTGGATTTCCACAAAAATAGACAACTCGAATTGGGTTCACAGAGTGGAAATTTAGTGAATAACCTCACCTTAGATGTCAAAAAGGTCAGGAAATTTTGGAGTTCGTTGTGGATGGAACTAGTACGATACTTAAAGATCTTAATGAACAAGAAAATTGAAACAAAGCAAATATAAATAGTGCCATTGGAAATGTGATTTACAGATGAAGAGTTTCAAATGTACTAAAAAAAGTAAGGAAGCCGTCAGGTCCCGATAAAATCCAAAAAATTTGTCTGAAACGACCAGTGTTCGCACATGGAGCTATAGCCAGATGTTTCTCCGTCGCTCTAGCTGATCCCGACAAAATCCCCATCTTTCCAACTGAAGAGAACACATCTGCTGTACAAGAAGGGTGACACTTCAAAGCCCGAAAACTATCGGCCAGTCCCGTGTTTATCGGTATTACACAAGTGGTTCACTGCTATCGTAAATGAAATCTCCCAACGCTGCGAAACCAACCGCATTTTGGCAGAACAAAGGGATGCGTCCGTTGAAACCCTGGGCTGCAAACAGCAACTTACCACCAACGTTATAATATTGAAGCAGGCGTAAAATGTAAAGCGAAATCTACATGTAGGTTATATAGATGACACCAAGGAATATGAATCAATCCACCATGACTTGCTCTTGAAAGTTCTGGATATCTACAAGTTTATTATGTTACGCATTCAGAATTCTTTCAAATTCTGTCAGCCTTCATGCAGCTCGTTGCGTGTATTTTGCAAAAGTACATTTCCGCCTGATATATGACATAATATTGTGGGGAAATTCATTCTGTAGTACCGAAACCATTACATTGCACAATAAATTTATTCGAACAACGAAAAAATCCACCTACGTGATCAACGAAGCCTCTGCAATGAGCTTGGAATCTTACCATTGCCGTGCCTATTTTCTTACGAATCTAATTTTTGTCAAAACTGACTTAACGGCGGGAACATTTTCATGCAATACTGATATTTATAATTACAACACATGTCGTAGTAATAATATTTATCAAGTGTCAGAATCAACGGCTCACTACAAGAAATCCACATACAAAACGTATACGTTACTTTACAGCGCATTTCCAGATGACATTGAACAATTACAGTAAGTTACAGTAAGGAACAGTTACTAACATGCTCTTTTAAATTGTATTATTTTTTAAAACTTTTATTCATCTTTCAACTATTTATAGTTCAAATATTGGGATGGGGTTCTGGAACTCAAACGTGCGCAGTTGATTTTCTTCCCCATACGTCACACAGTTTCTACTGTTTTTTGACGAGATAAATCAAATCAAATCAGCATTTCAAATAATGAGATCAACTGCACTCTTGGAAGGGACAAATCCTGCACAGAAAGTTAACGAATCATCTGGAAGAACAACGTTTTGATAAAAGTGCGCCTTTGTGTTGGCTAATAAATGAATATTTATACCCAGAGACCGAAGAGTTTGTAAAGGCTATACAAGATAGGGAGCTGCGAACCAAAATCGACGAAAAAATGTAATGAAGTTGAATGTTATAGACAATTGCAGAAAATGTAATTCATATGGTAAATCCATTAAATCCATTAAACATATTATGGCGGGCTGTCCGGGAGTATCAGGCAACGCCTATCTTGAAAAACACAGCTAACTCACAAGATTGTTAAATGAAGTACTTGCTGTGAGAAAAAAGAAAGGGTTTCTTGACCCTTCTACTCCATTTTATAAATGTAGTCCATCCTCGTATTGGAGGCAAACAAACATTGATGCACTGGGACCCATTTGTTATCACGGACAAAACAATGAATTATAAGAGGCCTGACATTCTCTTCATTGATAAAGCCAATAAAATAGCCTCTACAATTGATATTGCAGTTCCTTTGACTCACAAAAATGGGAAAACTGAATTATAGAAGTTAAGAAAGTATGAGGAGCTTGTAGTGCAATTGTAACATCTGGTGGTTGGAAAAAAAGTTCTTATACTTGTGTATGCCTTAGTATACTTGTGTATGCCTTAGTATACTTGTGTATGCCTTAGTATACTTGTGTATGCCTTAGTATACATGTGTATGCCTTAGTATACATGTGTATGCCTTAGTATACATGTGTATGCCTTAGTATACAGGTGTATGCCTTAGTATACAGGTGTATGCCTTAGTATACAGGTGTATGCCTTAGTATACATGTGTATGCCTGAAGAATATGCCTTAGTGATTTTATTCGAAGGATTGATGTCGACAAATTTTGAAAAGAATGATAAATTTGGAATTACCAATAGTTGCAAACTGTGTGACAAAACAGGCTTACTTCAGACTTGTCACACTAGTCGCACGTTGTTTCAGTAGGATCAAGTGGGATAGGTTGAATTTTCTTTTCGTAAGAGAAGAACCTGATTCTAAGACACCAAAAGACTGAGATGCTGAGTTTAATTGAAAAAGAAAATATCGTAATATAAATATTACTGTAATATTACTGGTGTTTCCTTAATTTGAAGATCATTTAGGAACTATTCCACCAATTTATAGTTTTATTATTAATCCCTATTGTGTTGTAAAGTTTCGGATATATATATATATATATATATATATATATATATATATATATATATATATATATATATATATATTACACACACATTTACATAGTGACGTCACTACAGCCCTGCTCGCTTCGTACGTGGACAGTGGGGTGATAACAGATTTTACTTTTCTCCTCTCTTTTATAGGGATAGGATGCAGGCCCTGTTCCTGCGAAATTCACCTTTTGCGCGGCCAACGTTTCGCAAGCCTAGCCGAGGGCACATCAGGGCGACGCGACAAGGCAGCGGAGCGGGCGCGCGGCGAATCCTTGGGGAAGGGCAGGCGCGGGCATTGCCTCGAAGAGCTGTTGCAACAGTCAGAATTATTCTTGGTTCCAGCCTCGATCTCGCCGACCACTTACTGCCTGACCGAACACATCTCGCCAACTGACTGCCTGCATCGCGAACGGCCGGCCACTCACGACTCGCCGGTCAGTTGCCTCGCACTCTCCACCGTCTCTTATTTCTCTCCCCTCCGCTCTTCTCCATTGCACGGCCCTTACGCAGCCACGATCTCCCCGCTTGCTACCACCACCGCCGTCGTCGTTCCGGAGCACACACGTGAGAGGTGTCGCAATACACACACACACACACACACACACACACTGACGCCACCCCGCCTAGTATACAACAGACTCCGGATAAGGAGTAACAGACCAATGCTCACTACGAGCTTTGAATTTCTCTCAGGGTAATGGGATCCTTGTAGTGAAAAGGGACATCCAAACACAAACACAGAAATCAACTTGGCTTATGTATTCAACTCAATCTGTGTGTGCGCACCGCGCGTCCCGTGTCGTGCGAGCGCGTGCAGACGCGGTACTCATCTGCTACCCACCTCTCACATGGCGCCACGCACGATTGTGAGCCAACAGCGTGGACTCCTGTTGGCTAAATGCGCGCACAGCACACACTCATATCGGCCTCTGGTAGCTCAACAATGTAGCCAGTGGGATACTAAAATAAAGAGCTGGAGGACCGCCTCGTAAGAGGAAATAAAGGATCGGCCGAATGATAAGACGAAGCGATATTAGCTTAAATATTAATTTAATGAATGAGTATAAAAGCGATTGGTAATGCCTCTTGGAATAATAAAATGTAATGTCTTTTGGAATTAATTAAATAAAACTTACAATCTAAGAAAAAATGAAAACAAAACAATTATAAAACTACTATATACAAAATTTGTGCCGGACCCAAGTGGTGAGTTACCAAAAACAGAAAACTAAGTCTAAAACTTCATTAGTAATTTACAAATGACAGTTTATAAAATTGATTGACACAATTAAAGTGACCAAAAGATCCATAGAGGTCGATGAACACGTCCAGTGCGTTTCGGAGCTAGTGCTCCAAGTCCCCGGACACGATGACCAAGCCATGCGTGCTGTCGTGGTTTAATTTGATGTGATGTAGGCAACCTTAGCCCTAAGTGAATGCCGAGATGGGCAGCCGAAGCCCTGACTAACGGCGATGTGGGCAGCCTGTAGCCCTGAATGATGCTCTCAACTCTCCATTCCTCTATCTCATCTCATGTCATGTCATGTCTGCTTGTCTTGTCGACTCATGTCTTGTCTGCTGGGGCGCGATGGTTCACACAAATATATAGAAACAGCCCCTCTCTGCCGCGGGAGTGGCTTCCGCGAGGCTCAGGGCCACCGTGGGAAAGAGCTGCCGAAACCTCTTGAGACACCGGCGGGACCGCGCGGTGCACGTACGGCAGAGCCGCTGGCTGGTGTTGGTTGCACTTCGCGGAAGACGCAAATGAGCTGTCATAAACCGCACTTGCCAAACAAGTGTTTTGAAGGGCGCCCCGCCCCGCCTAAGAGAGTGGCAGGCCGGGGCGGCGTTGGGTGTCAAAGAGACGGACCAGCGGATCACAACGGTATTCTCAGACAAAGAGAAAGGGCTGACGCTGGGAAGAACGGGTGGCGCCACCGGCGGCTGGGCAGGGGGGGGAGGGGGCGGCGCGGGCGGTTGTAAGCCACGAGCTTGCGTAAACAATCTGTGAATTCACTTTAATCTGCAATGTGTTTTGAAATACGTAATTCTTGTGAAATAATACTTTTCA
This sequence comes from Gryllus bimaculatus, assembly GCA_017312745.1. Lineage (NCBI taxonomy): Eukaryota > Metazoa > Arthropoda > Insecta > Orthoptera > Gryllidae > Gryllus > Gryllus bimaculatus. The sequence goes on along the minus strand of BOPP01000004.1, from coordinate 13,622,938 downwards.
TTTGCATTAGTTCCGTGCACGATCGTTACACTTGGAAATTCCCATCAGAAGATGCATTTAATGATTTAAATTCAATTAAACAACAAAATACCTTAACTTTGTGAGCTTTTAAAAATTTAAAACAATGAATTCAAATAGTATTTAGTATGTTTAATCATAACACGAACCACACTTAACCGAATCACGTCATAAATACGAGGGTTGCCTTTCAGGATTAGAGAACAAAAACAAACATTAATTATCGAAAATCACATTATTGTTTTTAAAAATATTCCCCATGAACATCTATACACTTTTGCATGCGTTTGAAACAATTGGCGAAGCACTTTTGCCACTCTGATTGAGGTATATCCAAAACATGCATTCTAAATTCAGCAACCGCTTCATGTGTCGTAAAACGTTGACCTCTCAGTTTGTTTTTTACGTACGGGAATAAAAAGAAGTCATTCGGTGCCAAGTCAGGGCAATACGGCAGATGACTCATCAAATCAATGTTTTGGGTGCTCAAAATTGCAGTTTTTTGAGCCGATGTGTGAGAGCTCGCATTGTCGTGGTGAAGAGTGATTAGTCTTCGGCGGTTGGTTTTCCTGATTTCTTGGAAGACAGCTGGCAAACAAATCGTTATGTACCCCTCAGAATTAACTGTTCTGCGTTGTTCTAGTGGTACGGTTGCGACATGTCCAGTTTTTTCGAATAAACAGGCGACCAACTGTTTGGAAGTGCTTCGTGCGCGAACAACTTTACTTTCTGGCTCATACGCGTAAATCCACGATTCATCACCTGTCACGATGTCATAGACGTGTTTCGAAGCACCGCGATCGTATTTTTTGAGCATTTCTTTCGACCAATCGACACGAGCCTTTTTTGAGCGATTGACAAATTGTGTGGGATCCAACGCGAACAAATTTTTTTGACAGTCAAATGTTCATGCAATATTGAATGTCTGCTGGTCCCAGTAATGCCTAAAGTTGTCTCAATCTCAAGATAGGTCACATGACGATCTTGCAATATCATTTCACGCACAGCATCTGAACGCAGCATCTGCACACGCACGCATTCATCAGTTCACGCACAGCATCTGGTTTTCGGAACAACAACTGATTTTGGACGACCTTCGCGAAATTCGTCTTGGAGTGAACTACGACCACGATTGAATTGACCATACCATCGATAAGTTGATCCTTGATGGAGCTTCGTCGCCAAAAATTGAATTAAGTTCATCCATGCACTGTTGCTGAGTTAATCCAAAGTTGTAAAAAGTAATCGCACGAAAAGTTCACGATTTAATTTCAATTTTGGGCCAAGATGAATCTTTTAAGTTACTGTAAACAACACAAATAGCGCTCGTATGTCAAAACGTCCTGAGTACGTATAACCTCAAAACATCCAACTTTACGATAGAGCTCTCAGTTGCCAGATTGCAACATCAGGGTTGCCAAATCCCGAAACATAAAAGGTAACCTTCATATACACAAACTGTTTTAAACTAACAGTAAATAGTGTATACAAGAAAAATCTCTCGGTTCTTAAGGCATCTACATTTGAATAGCAAAATCTAATTCATGGCTAGCGTTCATAAACCGCTTACAACTATACAGAAACATTCCCCATTTCTCAAATTTAATTTTTACGTCGCCTGTTCTGAATTCGGAGCGCAACGGCGTCTTTAATGGCGAGCCCCAGCGATCGTCGACCTCACGTCGGTAGAACACTCCACCACCCCTCACACATTTCGCTTTGTTACCATTACCCGGCAGCAGCTCTCGCGTCGCGAGACACGACCTTGTCCGGCCTCTGCTGCCATTCGCCCATGGCAACCAGACGGTGCGTCCGTCCGAACGACTCGCTCGTCGCCCCAACGTAGGAACGTAGTTGCCTCTTCTTCAGCGATCTACTCCTTCCGCCGAAGTTCGTCGCTTTCCGCCTCACGACCCGTCTTCCTTCTCCTTCTGCTTCTCTTGAGTGTCGCCGGTCCCGTCCACGTCTGTTTTCCCTCTTCTCGTTCACAGCGTGTACACCCGCATGCGAAAGGCTCATGCACTGCAAATGATTTTATTTCGTTCTTTGCATAGTTCTGGCGTACCTATAACATATTCTGCTCTCCACCACTTTACATGAAATTAATAGTTCGTGCTGGCGTTCTCCTTAGAGCAAATTATCTTTGGCTCCGAAGCCTATATAAATCACATTCAATAAATTTTGTCATAAAGGGAACTAATTTATTCTCACAATGTTTCTCTCGAGTCATTAAACTCAAATCATTACTCGTAACTTTCTCCCTACATATAATAACAACTATGGCGTCTATCTTACTTAACAACTCGCGTGACTATTGAAATTAGAAACTGCTCGAGCGGTGATTCAGGCAAGAAGAAACTCATGGTCAGCAGTCAGCTGTGTTTATGCAGCCGCCCCCCTAATAGGAATGGAAACACATCATTTCCCTTTGCGCAGTTGACCCGGCGTACGTAACAGCTACTTGAAGTTTGCTGTGGTGTTGCCAGGCCGAGCCTTGGGTGACTGACGCTGCGCTCGCTTTTACCGCCCTCTCAGTACGTATGACTGCGGGCGTGTGAGACGCGGTGGGAACCAGCGTTCGCCACATTGTAGCGAAGTCACTCCCTCCCTGCTCGCTCCGTACGTGGAGGGCATTGTGGTGGTCGCAAATTTATTATTTTCTCCCCGGGCAAAGAATAGGATGCAGACCCTGCTTTTGAGAAAGTCATCATTTAGACATGGGAACAGTCCAAATAGCGTGCATGACATCAAACGGTTATTCTTCTAAAACACACTACAATAAAGCAACAAACGAGCAAAGAATGTTCGACCAAACAAAAGCATCCTCCGCCCGGCCTCGAGCGCGGGCGCTGGTCGGGAGGGACGGGCACTGGGACGCGGCAGCGGCTAATGCAGGCGGTGTCTGTGAGACCCCGTCGGGGAGACACGACGGCACTGCGAGCGAAGCAGATGCCCGGCGTTTTCCAGCCTCGGGCTTGACCGACTGGGCGAGTGCGTGCAACGTCTCGTCGGCATTGCTGAGGGCCCGTCGCTTTGACGCGACGTGACGGCAAGCCGAGCAGGCGTGGCATCATCTGGCTTGACCGGCTGGGCGACGATAATGCCGGGGCGTGTCTGTGACGCGGCGTCAAGGTAAACGGCTCGGGCGTTGTGTCGTCTCGCCTTGGGCGAGCGGAAACCGAGCGACGCAAGCAACGCCTCGAAGGCTTTGCCGAGGACCCCTCACTGTGACGCGGCGTCAAGGCAACAGCTCGGGCGCGGCATTCTCACGCCACGGGCGCGCTGCAACCTGGCGACGTAGGCACCGCCTGCACGTCGATGTGCAGCGACGTTGAGGCAGGTAGCTCGGGCGCGACGTCCTCCAGCCAGGACAGACTTCCTCGCGATCCTTGCGACCAACCCCGTGGTCCACCACCTCGCTCCACTCACCGAAACAGACCGGCCGATTCCGTTGTTCCGACGCACGCACATCGGGATGACGTAGGCCCTAAGTGTTTAGCGGCTACACTTATGAGATGTCTGGTCGAGGCGAGACTGATATCCATTGTATGGTTGATCCATTTCTGCCCTCTTCGTGGCAAGTTCGTGTGCTTTTTCGTTACCAACAACGCCGACATGACTTTAAATTCGTTGCAGGCTGACCGACCAGTATGTTGGGAAGATCTCGGGTATCGCAATTGTGACAGCTTGAGAGTCCATAAAAAATACCGCACGTTGGTAAACTGCTGCGGGGTTTATAGTTTACAAATGCCTCTGCAGTCAGTCGTGCCGTTATTATCTTCTCATCAAAGTTACTGGCATTTATCCCGATCCCCGGGCTAATTTCAAACACTTTGGAAAAGGCTCCGGCGCCAGCTCTCGTAGGGGCCACTTTAGACCCATCGGTGTAAATGTATAACATTCAGTCACCGTGTATAAAGTGTATATTGTTTTTAATTGTTATGGGTTTACGAATCGCTTAGGCGTCCCTAAGTTAAGTAGCGATAATCGTTTATTGGGAGTTCGGGCGGTCATGGTGCAGGTTTTAAGCAGAGTTGTGTTTGTTTCAATTATATTATACTCTCTTCTTAGGTGTTCTGCGTGTTATAAAGGGTTTGATTGGGTTGTCCATCTTTGCGTAACTGGTCTATAATTGATCTAGTATCAATGATCTACACTTTTTTAGCGTTCCCAGAACTTAAGAATGAATTTTTCACAACTTTCTTGAAGTAGTTCAGTACCAGATTGCATTTCCATTGCACTAATGGACGTCAAAAGGCCACGCCAGTGACGATTCTCAAGGATTATTGTGGAGTTTATCAAGCTTTTGCAGATTATATTGACTAGCCAGGGCCGTGGCTTGAGAGGCATATTCCATGATGGAACTGACATAGATTCTATATGGAATGCTAAGCACGTCCTGTGTACATTTCTATTTTGTGCCAGTCGACCTTTTCAGCAGATTAATGCATTTGCATGCACGCTCAGCAAACTCTTGGGTGTGACTTTTCCAAGAAAGTTTGGAGTCACGATTTGCTCTGAGGTAAATCGGTAGCTTCGATACGGGTAGGTTCTCCTGTTTATATCTAAATTTTATGGTAGGTAACTTGGTGGACAAAGTACACAGTTGGAATACAGTTTTCTCAGGACTCTCCATCATATTGTTGCAGTCAGCCCCCAATTCGACGTTCTGTAAAACCTCCGAGGTTATTGATCATTATATTGAAAAAGAGATAGCTGATGTAAGTCTTGTTTTTGTGCCTTGAATTTGAACCCTGCGTTTAAGAATTTCGTCTTTATCAGTCGCTGGGCTAGAAAATTGGGAATCCACCTCGTTATATTATCCGATACTCAAAGTTTCTCCAGCTTTGTCAGTAGCCGTTGTTTCCACACCTTATCGTAAGCAGATTTAAAATCAATCAGCACGGACAGTGTGGACTGTTTTCTGTGAAATCCATCCTTTTCAGCCTGGGTAAATTCATCAGTTGATCAACATCGGAGCGGTTTTGATGGAAGCCTGCTTGTGCTTCACTTATCGCTCCCCGTTTTTTTAGGTACTCCCTCAGTCTGTACTCTACCGTCTTTTCAGCCACCTTACAACAGACACTGGTGAGCGCTATGGGTCGATATTTTGCGAGGCTACTGCGGGGCTTGCCTTTCTTATAGATAGAGATAATTTCAGCTCTTTTCCATCGGTGGGGCACCCACTTCGCCCAGAGCAGATTAATAAGTTTAAGGAAACGTAGCTTTGCTTTTTTTACAAACTCTTTTTACGTGCTTTAGGAATTCAAGTAAAAAAATATCTGCTCCAGCAGCTTTCCCATGTTTCAATGCGCGAGAGACTGTTTCCAGTTCGTGTGGTAGGAGAGGATCAGTCATTTCAGGTGGTGCAGACCGCAGTGCTGAGGAACTTGCTGCATATTTAATATATCTACGATCATTGTCTCGTATGTGGAGAGTGCTGACAGGCATAGTGTTCGCAGAGCGCCTCTGCGACATCTTTCGGGCTGGTTTGCAATTTGCCGTTAACAGTAATGTATTCCCAAGCGGTCTTACGTTTATCTTTATTTAGACTTGAGATAAAGTTATGGATATTCAGCCTATCTTGTCGGAAGTCGAGCTTAGCAACAAAATTTTGATATGGGCTTATTTTGGATTGGACGATCTCCCTTCTGAGTAGAGCTTTTCTTCTGAGTTGGGCACAATGCTCTATGTTGATGATCCTTTCTGCCTTTCTCTGGTCTTATTACGTTTTCTCTGTAGAGCAGTTAAGTTATAGTTCCAGAATGGTTGATAATTCTTGACGCATCCTCTTGGTATACACTTCTTAGTCATCTTCATAATGCCTGTTTCAAAAGCCACTACGGACTGATCGGGATTCTCATTTATGTTGGTAGAAGCAAGAAGTTTATTTGATGATTTTTCAAACACTATCCAGTTTGCCTTTTTAAAGTTCCAGCGCGAGAGGCGAAGGTATATAGCGATCGTACTGTTGGGTCGCCGCAAGAATAATGCTCCATGTCCGCATACCCCAACAGCGTCTTCCAGTTTCAACTCGGGTCGCCTTCTCAAGTTTCCATTTACCGGGCGTATATCAGGAGTGTTGGTACTCACAGCAGAGGAAAGAAGTGTGGGCTCTGATTAAAGTTGAATCTAAAGCATCGAATCGATCTTATTTTTAACAGCTTGGTCTGGTACATTATTTTAAGAACCCAAACAGGGTGAATGAGAGAGAAAATCGCATAATATAATGGAGTTGCGATACCGAGATATCGAGTTTCTATACACATTGTGTTCAGCTTATTGGCTGGTGGGTTGTAAACTCCAAACATTTTGTAGTGTGATTTAATTAGCATATCGATGATCACATAACTTCTTACACGTTTCTTGTTCACACGATAGCTTAGAAATATGCATATGTTGACGAAATAGGTCTACCATTCAAACGCAACGGACCAGAGATGATAGCGTCGCACTGGAGCGATACCAACTGTTGAATACTTAAGTTCAGAATAACTGTTATAAACATTTTTTATTTCAACACTTCCCCTAAAAATGTAATACCCACAAAAATGACTAAAATTCCATTTAAACATTTTGGCAAATAAGAGCTAGAAGGTTTCTTTAATTAAAACATTCCCATCAATGTTTGTTGTCATACAAATATGTGAACATACCGTTTGTGACTGTTTGATACATATTATACCACAAATAGCCCTACATGTTTTCGAAAGTAATGAAAACGAACTTTTGAGGAATTCTCAATTCTTGGCAAGCTTAACAGCATTTATATTATCTAGAACTTAAAGAGTGGGGACACTTTCATGGTAACAGATTTCACCCATGAGTCTGGTGAGCTTCACTGCTTCCCTTGCTCCACACCCAGCCACTTACTCGTACTAGTCGCCACTGCTCAGCCTCCGTAGTCAGTGTAACATGACTCCCGTTAGCTCCGCCGCTATATTCTGCGGTCTGAACGACGAGACATACTTCAATGGAACTTCTCGATTCAATTAAAACTTCTCGAATAGTATTAAAGCAGCATCAGGAGTGAAAGTTTCATTGTAGACTACTCCTTTCTGTTGACTGAAGCCATGTGTGACTAGCTTTATAACGAGAAATGAAACCATCAGGACATAACTTAATTCGATGAAGCTGATACAAAATTTATGTTCAACTTTCGATAGCTCATCTAAAATTGATGTTGTAATATACTTTAATAAAGTCGTCTTCAATGCCTTTGGGCATTGGAACTTAAGAAACTTAATTTCTCCTTACCCAATTGTTACACGCTAAACTTATTACCCATAAGAACTTGTACAGGTTCTGTAAAATACATAGGCAGCGAATATCTTTCACTCTTGTTCATTGTTCGGTTTGTTGCACCAGAGTCGACGATCCATGCACCATTGTTCATTTCTGTGTTTGGCATATTACTAATAAATGCTTGATCACCGCCATTTTTGTAGTTTCTGACTGGATCCGATATTTTGTTTTTCGCTTGGACACTCGCGTTGTATGTTGCCCAAGCCACCGCAGCATTTAATTTTTTGCTTATTTCCTATGACTTATCTTCCCTTTTTTCTTGAATAAATCACTTGCAGCATCCTTTGGTTTAGTTCTTTCCGTAGTCTTTAAGAGTTAGTAGCCACGACCGCCACAATTTAATTTTTGTCGAATTTTGCACTTTTCATCCGAGGTGATCACTCCCATTAAATATCTGTGCTTATCATCAGCCCTTATCTCTCCGTGACTGCCGAAGACTTTCATAAATATCTGATAAGGTGTTTAAAAGTCTCACCATCAAGGTAGATTCGTCAGGTTTTACATTCAGCTGTTGCATACGAATAGCTTAACTTTCATTGCAAGAGAGATATGAGACCATAACAATATGGCTTGTGCAATATGTCAAGAATTAATTAATGTGTTTGTATTTTGTCCATCCATCTGAGATTATCAAGTCAGAACAAAAATGGAGCCAGGTGCCGTTGACAACTCCAACCTTCAACCTATTATATGGACGGCGCATGCACTATCCCTTCCTATTCCAGACGGTGAAGCAAAAATCTCAGCCTAAACGATCACGTGATTGGGGGTCGAAATTCTGTACCATGCCCTAAGTAGACATGGGAAACGAGTACTTTATTCAAGAAAAATGTAGCATTTGTTGCCCCCTTTTTGTATTATGATTCTCCTAATTTGTGTGGAAGTCTTTGTTTGATCTATATACATGGTCAAAGACTTCGACCATACCACTTTGGGAAGGGGAGAGGGGGTCAATGACGGTCCCCATGTAGTTTTCTTTTTTCTTTTCTCCATCTTCATTTAGGCACAGAATTACCATTTAATCATTTAGGACTTACATTATTAAAATGTTTTTGAATCCTTAGTGGTCTTAGTACAATGTTTATCGTATGTTAAAAAAAACTGCGTAAAATTGAAAAAAAATGTAACTGAGGTCTCATTTTAATTGAACTCTGAATTTTCGAAAATTGAAACAGTTGGAAATAATGTGAGAAAGTGTACTAGTTTTTATCAGCATTATTTTGTGGGTCTAAATTCATATTTTGTTATCGATTTGTATTCTGATTATGTTTTGCAACGTAGTTGTTGGTTACCAAAAAATGAGTGTTCTAGATACAATGTAAATAAGCCTACAATATAACTGTGTTTTTAGATTTCCCAATAAGGTTGCTTAAATATTACACATTTTTACTTTCCTGCCTAATACATACTTACGTAGTGAAGAGAAAGTATTGTAATGCTGCTGCGAAAAGTCAAGGATTTTTGCAGAAAATCTCATTTTGGTAGACTCTGATATTAATAAAGTGATTAATTCTTGTTTTTATGTTGTAAATTCTTTCCTCTAGTACATTGAATAGTGAGAATCCATGTTTTGTGGTTCCTTAATACGTAAAAGTTATTTTACGACAAAATGCCCTGGACACCACTAGTGCCCAAACCATTTACAGGATGTTCTCCAAAATTGATATTCCCCTATTGATGTGGCCTACATATAGCTTCAAAGATCCTTTGAATCTTTCCTCAAAAAATGGCTCCAATTATTTTCTTTAATTTCTTTTCTGGGATTGAGCAAATTATGCTTTTAAAAATGGCGCAGGTCTGATTTTTGTTGATCTTAGAATTTCCAAAAATTGCAGTTGTTAAACATTTTTTCAGCATCTTTGTACACAACCAATATTAAAGATAGGTATTATTCCTATCAATGAATTCTATTTCTGGAAATTAGACTTTTAATAATGTCATGTAAAAGTTTTGAAATACGAACTGCACCTGTTCAACTTAATTTTTAAAGAGTTGGGATGTTTATGCAGCTTGGGCTCTTTGATTTAGTGGATACATTCATAACTTCCTAAACCTAGGTACACAAATCTCAATGGGTTCAAAAATATTGTAATACATACATATTTGTATTAAAATATTATGTAACCATTACAAATACTGTGAGAAAGTACATGATGTAGCACTACTAGTTAATATAAATTTTGATTTCATTCCTTATGTACAATGTATTGTAATTATTTGTTACAGACAAAACACACTCTAGAAACACTAGTGGATGAATTAAATGCTGGACGACCACAATGTCCTGTTGGTTTGAATACTCTTGTCATTCCGAGAAAAATGACATTAAGTTTAAATGACAGTGTAAATGAGAAGCAGCAACCATATGTATATCTCAACTGTGGACATGTACAAGGTCACCATGACTGGGGACAGGAAAAAGATTCTGAATGCAGGCGATGTCCTATTTGTTTAGAGGTAATTGTATGCATTGTATTTGTTATATAGTTGTTTATTTATTCATAAATCTTACTGTTGAAAAAATTAAAAGTAGACAATGAACCATACGGTTTAAGATAATAATTTACCCCATTGTTTTAAAGAATTATTTTTCTATTGTTAAAAAAAGTTACTTCAAATTAATAGAAAGACGTGTGTTATAATCAAGCTGTTAAAAACATCTGTATGTACACTAATTAAACACTTAAAGTGGTTGTGAATGGCAAGAAAATTATTTTTAAAATTGAATTGATGTTTCAAAATTAGATATTGCGATATTGTTGCAAAATATTGTCTTTTAAAGTCTTAATTTCATCATTTAAGGTAAAAGAATTAGGAATGGCTATTAAGAATATTTTTGTAGTTTTTTAAAAATTCTTATAAATTCATTATGTAAACCTCAAACGGTAATCAGCATACCGCTTTCTGAATAGATCCCATGCATAAATACAATCATTTTTCCCAACACCAATTTTGATTCAGGAATGTGAAAATTACAAAATTTTAAAAATGCTCCGATACTTTACCTGTAATGACAACTCGATATTCTACTCCCCCCCCCCACTCACAACTTGTTAGTGGTTTTTACATTAAAAAAGGCACCTGTAGTTACATTGTTGCAATGCCAACATTAAATAATAGTTTTCAACCTATTTTTTACATAAAAAGGAATGAAAATGAAATGAATTATTTTCATTCTACTCTTCACCACCAGGAGACCTAGGCTCCATGTTCTGCATGTTCAAAAAGAGTGGCTAAGAGACTGAAGCCTTCTTATGTTGAAATTTTACTCTTTAAGTAGCCACTACTACTAAGGCAGTGGCTTCTATTGATGTCTTTACAGGAATTGATTTGGTGTATTGTTATTCATGATATGTAATGTGCCATATTCTTAGTATTGTAATTTTAAGTTTTTTTCAATAGAATATTTGAAGACTAATGTTTTATAATTTTAATGTATTGACTTAATGAAACTGGTAGTTTCAAAGAATGTGGTGGTATGTTTTGTTTTTAACGTTAATACTAGTATATCTATTTTCCAAAACCAATGTATTTAAATTTTTGCCTACTGCTTGCATTTAATTTGGCATTTTGTGAATTTCATCTCCTGGGGTTCCAAAGCTGTGATTAGTCTGTTGATTATAATGTCTACTCCGGGTTGCAACGAGCTTCTTAAGAAGCAGATCTAGGGACTATTGGTGCCTCTTATAATACTTTGCGAAAAATGTGGGCTGTCCCCAATGAAGCAACACACGTCTCTATTCTATTTGATAGTGTTTACATCATCTGTTTCCAATGAAATTCAATAGTCCATTTTCATCTCATAATTCTATTTTTTTTTTTTTTTTTTTTTTGTTCTAGATGGGCCCAGTTGTAAAACTTTGTATGGGCATTGAACCTGCATTTTATGTAGATATTGGACCACCAACATTTGCATTCAATCCTTGTGGGCACATGGCAACTGAGAAAACTGTTAAGTAAGTCATTATATGTTCTACTGATGGTTGAATCAGGTACAGAATTAAATATGTGGAGTGTTTTGGGGAGTGGGTATGTCTTATTACTTTTTTTGTAAATAATTGTTTGTGTTATAAAATAATTGTTTTTTAACATTTAAAAGGGAATACAAACTTTAGAGGTCGCTGTTACCTAAAAATGTTATTTTTCTTTCAATTCGTGTCAGACTTTTAGTCTGTCAGTCGTTCAGTCAGGTAGGCTTTTAGACTGCTGGGCGGCATTTTGTCCATCAGCTGGGCTTTGATTCCCTATAGTGGGCTCTGTGATTCTGTTCAGCTCTCTGTATGTGTCAACCTACTTCTCTGTGTGTGCGACTGTCTGCCTATCTGTGCATCTGGGTGCCTATCTACTGGCTGGATGTACATCTGTGCAAGCCTGTCATTGTTAGTTGTTTATAAACAAGGGTTTCATAAATCACAAGGCAGGGAAGTATTTAGAATCGGGTTCTACATGATTCAGTGCTTTTTACTTTCTCACCAACTGCTTGTGTGGTACAGAGAAAGTTTTGTTATGCTGCAGGGGGAAAAGGTGAATTTTCGACAGGAAAAGTATCATTGCCTTCACAGGAGTATACTGTATTGATTAGTTTGATTCTTTAATTTTCATGAATGACTCTAGCTCTTGGTAGGAAATTCAACTTTAGGTCTATATTACAACAGAGTATGTTAGAGTAATGAACATGGTTTCACAGAAGCAAGGCATTTGGTCATCGATAGATATGCTAACTACCAAGAAAAAAATTGTTTTATAAATATTTTAAAAAATAGTTGCATAATTAGTTGATATATTTACACTTTTGGACTGTCATTAAAAAAACAGACAATAAAATAGCCATAAAATGATGAGAAGATTGCAAAGAATTAGCTAATATTAGTGCATCAAATTGGGAGCTCCTCCCTGTCTTTGGTGACTAGACTTCAGTAGTTCATATTCTGATACATGGAAATATGTAGCCCTACTCATTGTTGTGGTAGGAGAATCTCTGATATTAGATGGTTTCCTGTCATGCCCAACAAAAAATAGCCCAACAATATTAAAACTCACAGTCTGAACATGTAAGAAAAAATTGTGTGTGTGTTTTTTTTAGTGTTTCCTGATTCTTCTGCACTGGTACAATTCATTTGTATTAGGGTTTTATTGTCATGCATTCTGGAGGAACTTGATTCTATTATATATTGGTTTAAACAAACAAATGAACAACAAAACCATACTGGTTCACTTAAAATTGAAGAGAAGATTTTGACTGTGTAGAGAGGCTGACCCTGTCCTTTATTATTAAATTTGTCAGCTAAAGTTATGAAATATAATTTACAACAGTCACTTTATGGTGTCTAGCTGTGAGGATTACAAGTGTCTTTGTGGAAGTGAGGGTCAAAACTGTTGTTGGTCTCACCTTTTATTTTCAAGAGTTGCCTCCTATAAGTTTTGGGTTTCTGTTGGATTTTGTTGCTTTACAAAATCAGAATATTTCATATTGTATTGATCAGAATTAAATAAATTTTAATTCAATCCTACCTCAATCTTAGACTTCAACTAATGTCCTTGGCACAGAATTTATGAATCCGTATAATTCTGAACCAATTTTAATTTCTATTTCAATTTTAATATAGCCTTACAGAGTTCAGAAGATTTATTGCAAAGAATGTGGACGAATAATACCAGAAAAATAGTGTAATTTTGAGTGTGTAAAAGCCAGTCTCTACCGAAAGGAAGGCTAAGATATTTAATAAATCTTGCGATTTCTTCTTTAAAAAAAGTCGAGCTTCGCCACTATGTTTTGACAGTTTATCCAAGATTTATTTCCAAGTATTTTAAGAATATAATTTATAATATTTACATGTACACATTAAGTAATAAAATTCAATTTTTGATTTAAACACATATGTACATCATTTACTTCAGCCTGAACTTTTAATACAGCATTTTGAGATTAAGATTTATGAGTACATTTCAAGTTTAATTTTGTTGGAACTTAAATGTGTGTCTTAAAATTCTGCAACTTTCTCTTTTAGTAAAAATTTTACATTAAATGGATAGTGAAAGAAATTCTTACTTTTGCAGATTACACTTTCTGTTTCTGGTAAAGTTATTTTGAGCTTGAATAACAAATGAAAGAAGAAACTTACAACGCTTGTTATTATGTGATTAGAATTGATTGTAAAGTGTGTTTTTTTTATTACAGATTCTGGGTTAATGTCCCCATACCTCATGGGACAAATGGATTTGATGCTGTCTGTCCATTCTGTGCCACACCATTGAGTGGTTCACCAGGCTATGTTCGCCTTATATTTCAAGATAATGTGGATTGAAAAAAATTTGAAAGGGAAAATCACTACAAAAATCTCCATCATGGTCCTATTAATTCATCATTGAAGATGTAATGAATACCAAGAATTTGGGCAGAGAATTTCTTGGAATAATTCAATTCAGTGTTTGAAACGGGGTGAGTTTATTTTCCTGGACAATTTAATCATGTCCGGGTTCAGGAATGTCAAAAAAATTATGGCTCACCATTCCTATGCCTTATGGATTGGACTGTGTGTGATGGTGAACAGTGTGTCCTGGAATCACGAACAGAACGGTATTAGGAGATGAAACTACGAATATAAAACTTTATTTAAATATGCCTTAAACAGTGTTAGTTTGTAGCGTATTATTTATTTTAAAAACGTAAAAACCTGAATGCCACTGACTCGGATGGGTGTAGATACGAAACTATTAAAATGGGTTTATGAAATTCAAGTGCTGTGGGACCATGGACTGGAATAGACTATAGATTTACAAGTGTATCTCAGCCCTTGCTGTAGCTACGGCCTTGAAATTTCACTTACCGGAAGGTAGTTCAGGTATTGGCAACATTGTGATGTGTTGTTTGTAGTTATGTGAATTTGCCAAAAATTAATGATATAAAGAAACACGGTATGTTCTATATAGATCGTATAAAGAGACATATTTTGTAGTATGTTGATTGCCATCATTGTATACAAGGGGTGTTTGAAATGCATTGAATACTTGTGAAATTTTTAATGTATGCAACTGCATGTTTGAGCTCTAATTCTTTTTTTAATTTTTTTATTTTATTTTTAGAGCAACAATTCAATTGTTACACATTCATTGCAGCTTTCTGCAATATCGTTGAATGCATTCAGTAGACTGTTTTCAGCTATCCTATGTACAGTTGCGGATGTGACTTGCTTTATGTCTTGTGTCTAAGCCAAATTACTGTCTTGGTAGCTCACGTGTATGCACTAGAATCATCCTTGTATTGCTCATTGTAAAGTCTGAGACATTGCATGCTGTGCAGATAATTCACAGGTGCTTGCTAGTACTTGTCTGGCCGTTTCAACTGAATGATGTAGGGCACATTCCTCAGAAGAATAGAACTTCCTTCTTCTGGTTTTAATTTCAGAAGTAAAATAAGTGCTTCTCAAAAGAAGTAGTGGTTTGGCTTTTGAATGTCTGTCAAAATGTAATGAAATAGTACCCTTGGTTTTTGAAAAACCTTGATAAATGACTTTTGCTTTTTTGTTACATGCGTTTACATTTGTTTATACTACGTTAATCAGGTACTCCAAACATTCTGCGTAGTGAAAATGTGTTTCAGCAAATAATGCTGTAAATTTTGTTCTTGAATGTGTGTTTTTAGTATGAAACACAATTAGAATTGTTGTTAATATTGAATGGTTTGTTTTGTCTGAATTAAGTCTTCCCATCTCAGTGATTTCAGAGTCCTAGGAGAATTGGATAATTCATTTTAGATTCTTGTCTCTGAATTCACAATAATATGCCATGTTTTTTATGGTGAAGTGAAAATAAAAATCTTGTCTTCAGCAGAATCTCGCTGAACATGAAGGTGAATTTTGCGTACATCTGCGAAGACAATCCTTTCACTGTTCTTTTCATTTTTTGTTTTTGTGCAATGTCAGCAGAACAATTAATTAGTTTTTTAAATGTGTTTCATTTTCAAATATATTTTAATGTGAATATGTCTACATGTTTTTTCATGAGGGATACGTGGCTTTTCGGAAATTTAAACAACCCAAATATAAGATTCAAATTCGATAAGTGACTTGTGTGCACAGGCATTGACTCAGCTGACGTCATCAGCGTTAGGTGACACATGTCAACGCAATGTTTCTGTGGCACAAGCTTTATAGCATAGGTTTAAAACTTATCTGCCATGTATTATGTTAATTTGCAACTTTCTATGTGCAAAGTCATGTTAAACATGAATGCTATCATATGTTTCAAAACCACTTAAAATTACAAGTTCAGACATATTCACATTACAATCTATTGGCTGTACCTCTGAATAAAGCCTACCTTTTTTTAAAAAAAATTGTTACATTGTGTATACATTCAGGTCTTTTATATCCTGCTACAGTTGAGAAGTTGATTAGCATAGTAAATTTGATATTTTTCAAACACCCCTGATATTCTTTGATATTCTTTTGTATAGAGTATTCCATTCTTAATTATTTCTCCCTATTGGTCACATATCATTTATCTATGCATAAAATTTTTTGCATAATGTCAGTGGCACATGTACTTCAAAATGCCATTCTGTTTTTGTATAATAATTCACTATGTCATATGAGACATTGCCATTAACTGCTTTTCAAGATTGTCAGTAGGTTGAGTGGCTAAATATAAATTGAAAGAAAATTGTAAATGTTAGTTACCCAAAACTATTTCACTACACATTGAGCAGGAAATTATATGTGAATATATTGAAATGACATGTTGATATATTGCGTTTGTATTCAAAATGTTGGCAGTGAAACTCAAAACAGGGAGTCATGCCTAAACCATATATTGTAAAAACAAAACCTTGACCTTGTGACACCTACCTTGCCTTGCATGTGAGAATTCAATGTCCCTCGCAGGGAATAAAAATGTTATATCCTCTGTATCCATAAAGCAAGTTTCACTGAATTATCATTTTTAACATTGTTGTGATCATTTGTGCAACAATGTTGAAAGCTATGATCTTGCTACTAGTTGTACCAGTAGTATCTTAATTTGAAGTTATTAAGATGTGCTACTTCACAAAATGTACATCTCGCTAAGTGATGGGATGAATTTTCTTTATACTTTCTCTAGGCACCGAGAGAACTGATGTATTGTCATTTTTTATTTGCCTTGTTCATCACATATTAGTCAAGTTACCAGTGTTATGCAGGCGCAGAGATTCTGTATTTTCATATGGAATTACCAGACTATCTGAGAGGTAGTGTTACTAGACTGTACATGTTCGTTCATCTTATGTTTGAGTGTATATATTTATTTGCTTAGCTTCTGACATTGTATTGTATGATTTTTAATACTAATTCTGGCTTATTTTGCTGATATTTTAGTTTCATTATGAAATCTTCAAAATTTTTTCTGAAAAAATTAGTGACTAAGACCTATTTCTGAATAGATATGTGCCTAAAATAAATTTTTGTTGTTCCTATCAGAACACTGCAATGCAATCTTTTTTATATCATCAGGAACTATTGTCAATTTAGGTGTAACAGATCAAATCCAAATTTTTTACTTCTTTTATATATGTGTAATGTTACATGTATGTTAAATTTACTCCTACCCTTCTACTTTTTCCAATACAATTTTAGGTATGTGTTTGCTTTTATAGTGCCTTCATTTTTCCATTTATATCTTCATAGGAAAAAAAATTAATGACTTTTGAATATTTTATGTGCTCTTAATTGCAGTAATGACCTTCAAGATGTTAAAAACGGCTATTTATTGAATATTTTTGGGAATACATTCCTTTTATAAAATTTCAGTTTTAACAAATTCAGATACCTGATATTATACTATTCCTTTTGCATTTTGGTGCAGTTGTGGCTAAAGTAAATTAATACTAATTACAATGTAAGCTTGAAAGTTTGTAAGTTATGTGCCTTTGTGTTGGCATGATTTCATGCATAATACATTCACTATGATGATTGAACTGTACATTAAAGGAAAGGCTGAAAATTGCTAGGTAGTCGGTGTCAGAAGGTGAAGATTCATTGTTAACTTCTGGTAGGAACACTTGTGCAGGAACATGGTGTGCTAAGTGTGCCCTACTTCATCTCTAGGTAGAGCACGTGTTTTCAATCAAATAAAATGCTAATTATGAAAGGGGGCGAAATAATGTACTTAAATTGAGAAAATGTATAAAGAATTCAATTCAGGTGAACGTGAATGATCAGATATTAGGCACCAATCTCCTTTCTGTTAAAGAGATAAATTTACTTCCTTCTTTTTTTTTTATTATGAATTTTGCAAGAATAAATATTTGCATGAAATTGCATATCAATTCAGACACAGCTTAGGTCTTGTGTATTTTGGTTGTGATTGTGTTTTTTTGTGTTAAATTGAGAGAATAAAATTATAAAGTTCTGTTTTCTTTCTGTTCTGAAAAATTCAATTCCTCACTGTAGATTCTTGTTAAAATTCTTTAATGTGATTAACAAGTTTGAGGGATTTTGAATCTACAATAAATCAATCGATCTTTTATCTGCAATTTCCACTAAACAATTAAAATGTTTAGAAGTTAGTTCTTTTAGAGCGAAATTTCTCCCATTTTCAGCCATCCACATCTTTTTATCTTGATTAAAGATGGGAGATATGGTCATTGAAAAGGGTTCTCATAGTCACATTATTTAGTTCAGAAAATGTATAAAGATTGAAGTGTGATCAATTATGTTATTATTTTGCAGTTGTAATCTAAAAGATGTTTGTGAATGTTTTCTTCTTTTTTTGTATGCATTTGAAGCAAGTTTTTAAATTCATAACCACCAAATTATAATTTTGTTGCAATAATAATTCTCCTGTCAGCTGAAGATGTCAAGTAAAATTTACAGACTTATCTGTTAGCAATTTTGATCTTTGGAACCAGTAAGCTGTAAGTAAAGTGTACTGTTGTGAAAAACTCTTGATGATGTATGAAATTGCTCGGGTCTTACATAAATTGAAGAGACAATCATAATAACAGCTTAGTAAAAGTGGTATTTTTCATGTTGAGGGGGGGGGGGAGGATGACTTCAAATGACAATATTTCAACTTGAAACCGTGCTTTAAGACTTTGATCATATCATGATCTCATGATTTTACTGCTGTACAACCAATTCTGTAGCTGAGGATATTCTGTAAATGGTAAATGAAAATAACATTTAAAAGATGAAGAAATTTCATGATTTTCTGAAATATTTGTTTAACCTTTTTTAGATACCTTTTTTTTTTTTAAGTGAAAAAGATGAGAGAAAAATCCAACTTTATATTACTGTTCCTATTAAATATCTATTCCTATTAATAGGTCAACTGGTGCATATTTATTTAAATTAGAAGTTAACAAAAAGAAATTCATTAGTAATGATGAGACTGGTTTATGTTTTATTATTGAATCACACAAATACCAACAGCAATTCATTTTTTCAATCTGTCTGGCATAAAATTGTGTTGCATGTCATCAATGTGAAGTTTGCATCTTTTGTAGCCATTAGGATGAGTTTTATTGTTATACATGATGATCTTTTTTTCCTGAAGTAACTTTTATATTTATTGATTTGCAAGTGAAGTGGTCTCTCTGCTCTGTTTTGCTTAGTGTTTTAGAGAATAGTATCAGTTACAGACAAGAGGGATAAGAGTGTATAATTGTTGACATGAGTTTTGTCACATTTCTTGTGCAGTAGTGGGTGTAGTGATGATAATGCATTTGATTATTTTCAAAGTTCAAAAGTGGTCAAGTCTCCAGAAGTTTCATTGTTTTGGAGATATTTAGTTATTTCTTTCAAGTTGGAGGATGAGAATCTGGGAAGAAGATTTCTGTTAGAAGCAATCTCTGATTTTGGCCTTTTATTATACAGTAGCTTTTCAAAGTAGTTAGGCAAATTTTCTCAGTTTTCTTTATATAATATTTTGAAATTTTGGTCTTCAAAAAGTAATCGTGGAGCAGTGTGTCTTTTTAACCCTTAACTTGTATTGTGAGGTTGCATTTGGCCCAGAGGAATTCATTTTTGGTTTAAATTGCAGTTTCATAGCAATTTCTCTGTGCTGTTATCTAATTTTTTACTCTGTATAATTATGATCAGAAACGTTTCAGAATTTCGAAAGAAAATTGATTTGTCCTTACAGAGTGGGGATAGGGTCACTGGAGATACGACATTACCTTCAACATTAGACTTATAATTGTCATGTGAAAAATTTAAGACAGTGCCTTTAGTGTACCCAAATGGGAGGGAAATGTTGACCATTGTAGACAAGCTTGAACGGTAGCTTGAAGAGGCAGGCAGCAGTCGCAGTGATGCTCCAACTACAGTGATCATGATACAGGGAGTGAAAATTAATTTTTGGAAGGAGAATTTATTGAATATCTTTACTGAAATTCTAGTTAACATTTATACTTTGATAAATATAAATATCTGCATACCAACTTTGCAAATTATAAAGAAATAGAATTTAGGCAGAATTTTAACATGTGTCATATACTGCTTTTACATGCTTGTGAATTTTTATGATTTAATAGCAGGCTCGTGATTTTTCTCTTCATATTATATTATAACAATTGTTAGCTCATAATTTCAATTTATACCAATAAAATACTGCTAGTATTTTCAACAAAGTTCCCTTTTCATAAAGATCTCATTCCACCCATGCAGATTTATAGAAATTCAAAAATAGGGTGCTTACAAAGATGAAACACCTTTAATTTAATGACTTTCCATACAATCTGTAAGGAAAGTTGTTTTAGGATATCTTGCACCTCTAGTTTCATAACTTAACAATTCATATCCCAGAAAACAATATTAATAAGATTGTCTCTATGGCTTTGGTCAGCTTGTATGGCCAAGATTCATGATACCAATGAAGGGTTAAGGTTTTATTGAAAATCTTCAACAACAACAAAAAAAAGTCTTTTATGTTATTTCTTTTAAAATCTTATTTAATTGGTTTTTATCACAACTTTTGTTCTTTTTCCTCATGAATTTATAATGTTTATTCCGTGATTTCTTCTTTTTTTATTATTATTATTATTTTTTTATTTATTTTTTTAATCTTCAGTTTTGTTGTTGTTTTTTTGTCAAGCTGTTTGTCTTTTTCCGAGTGCTTCATAACATACTAAATCCGCTATTCATGTGAAGAAATAATTTCTTTGTTTTTTCATTTAAAAAACTTCTTTGGTCGTCTTGAAGATTTCCTTAATTTCTTCTCAATTTTCTGGATTTTTACTTAATATTTCCTTAAATATTGTTTCACATGTAGGTCTTTGTGTGTTACATGTTCATATTTTTTATCTAATCTGTCTCCAAGTATTTCTTGGTTGAAAATTTATTTGTATTTTAAAGAGATGGATATAAGATTTCCTGTTGTTGTTTTTTTTTTAAAATCATTTACATGTGGTAGAAATCTGTTTGTGAAGAAATGTTCTGTTACTTTTCTATTCCAAGAGCAGAAAATTGACTTAAAGAAATATTGTTGGAAAGTTCAGTCAAGAAACACAAGTAATTTTATTTTAAGCAATTTAAGATGAAACTTCATTAAAGTCTCTGGTTACATATTTTCTGGTTATGATTTGTGTTTCTGGTTTTATGTTTCATGCGTTTTCAACACATGGGAATGTAAATGATCACGATACGTTGACACTTCGGTATAATAGGGCGTCCCTTGGACATGAGCATTCCCATGACAGGCTGCAGAAGCTTCTGTCATCACATGACAATGTTTTTTTTTTGAAGAGGTAGAAAATGAATGATTTTTATAAGAAGCATTATCTTTCAATTCTGTATTTATTTTCTAAAACTCTAAAAACCTAAATATCAAGTATGCCACTTAAATATAAGACAACCCCTTGAATTTGTAAAGATCTTATATAATTTTCAAACTAATTCTTACTATTTAGTCAAAATAAAATGGACGCGTTATCACCATTTTCTCATTCTTCAAAGTAATAATCACAATCGTCAATGTGACACTTCCATCTTCATCTTTGCTGAATTTTTACCCCCCCCCTCCCCCCGAACGTTTTGGATGTTGAATTTTCGTCCCTAATCTTTTATCTGACTCACCTAGGACAGCCCTTCAGACAGCTCATCGCGTACGAGAAAGGTTTCGTGAGTACCACCGCTATGGGCACAGGCGGCCGAAAGCCAGGCTGCAGGCAAGAACAGGTTCAGTGGCGTTGCTATTTAGAACTTTGCTGGTAGAACTTTGCTAGTGGCGCGGACGCGCGTCTGCGCTGCTGGTGGCGGGAGTTTGCCACAGCAGCTCCACTACACAGTTTATAACGCCACCTGGAAGTGCTGCTGAGTGGTGGCTGGGAAGGGGTCCCAAGAACATTCGCTTCTCTAACCAGATTTTCTTTCTGAGGCACACGTGTTCGTGACTTCTTGCTCTGTAACAACCATTTAATTTAAATTCGCGTGATGAACTGTTGTGAACTGTGAATCCATGTCTCCGTTCCGCGAGTAACACGGAAGAAAGCGAATTTACCATTGTTTGGGAATTTTTTGCTAAGATCTTTTTTTAAAAATTATTATTCCGTCTATGTGGTCTGAGGTCGAACGCTTACTTCTATCTATGCAAATGTTGTCTTTCCCATCTCTTAAAAAAGGCAGATTTGCACTGTGGGCGTCCGCGTATCGAGGTCGGTCGTTTTGAACCGCGTGTGCACTCGCCCTCGTCGATCATCGTGTCACAAAATCTTGGTAACACTTCGTTTTTACGTTAGGTTTGTTCAAGTAAACTCAGCCAACTTTTGGTTTGGACTGCTTTTTACAAGGACATCTGTCTTTATTTATCGTGAAATCGACGGAACTGACAATGGTACCAATAGGCATCACAGGAACCTCAGTTGACATAGTACTCACATTACAATATATGAATGAAAAAATCGAATAGCCTGTTCACGAATTCTGTAGAGAACATCTCGTATATCTTATTTGAAGCAAGTGCCATTAAAATTAATGAAATCACCAAAAAATGCTTTAAAAATGACGGTGAATGGTAAAAAATGACTTATTAGATGAAGTCAACAAAAAATGCTAGAAAATGACATGTAAAAATGAGTCATTTCCTTTTGTCGTAACGTGAAATGAATTTCTATACTAAATTGCATTGTTCTAATGTTAAAAAAAAAGACATTTCATTAAAATCAGTCTCCTAGTTATCACCTTAGCAGCTTTTTTTCTAACAAGACAAGAATTCGTATTTCTTTATATGGAAAGACTGTATAAAGACATCCCAACCGACAAGGCTTAATTTAACGATTTATCTTATCACTGGTGTAACTAGCCCTTCCAGGGCCCCAGTTCAAAAACTAAATGGTAACCCACCTCCAAAAATATTGTTCAACTGAATAGAGCGTGCTGAAAAGTAATTGAAAGAAAATTTATTAATCAGAAAATTCAGAATTAAGTCCTGAGGGCTTTCGCTTTGACAAACTTATCTATAACATCTATAAATAAATAAACATCACTCAAGTTCGCTTTTAACGAGTTTATCATTTTACTCTCTGTAGACAATATGCAATGATTTTATTTTTAATATTTTTAGAGGGAGCCTCAGGGAGGAATCACCATGAGAGCTACATTTGCATCGTTTAACTGGAACCTTCCTTCATGTTCTAATGAAATGTTTCAAATCACAGGTCATGAAACCCAGAAAAGAGCCCCTTAAAACTTGAAATGAAGTAATGGGAGGCCTCAGGATTTCATATTACAATTTTGGAAAACATCCTCGCAGTCTCACCATAAAATACGAAATTCAAACTTTATACTAATCGATTTAGAATAATAAACAAATCACTTTCAGAAGGTGCATTGAAATTGTGTTCAGTGAGGCAAAAATAAAAATTTGCTTTTGGGGCCCTTTGTGTCCAGGGGCCCCAGGTAATTGCCCCTGCAGGGCCGGCGAAAGTTATGCCACTGAATCTTTTATTGAGTAAATGCAGTAGATTAGAAAACTAGAAGAGAAAGTGAAAATTTCTGAAAACAAGAATAGTCAATTTCATTGATATAAATGTCTGGGAAAATTTTTGAGACAATTGAAAACTGGATATTATTTCCCAAGTAGCATGGCAAATCATTATTTTTGGCACAATTTTTGTGCAAATACAGTTAATTTTTCCTTTTTCATGGTGAAATTGGTGAGCTGACAGTGAGGGTACTAAGTATATTTTAAATCATAGTGTATTTCTTTCTCACAGTATGCTAGTGAAAGAAAATCCCAAACATTTCTAAGACTTACCATTTTGTTGCTCAGTATGTTCATTATTATTTTGTTTGTTTCTTGTTAAAAGTTCATTGTACTAAAAGCTGAAGTTCACAAACTTCTCTGACATGTGGTCTCAGCTCCCAGATTGTGCTGTTAGTAGAAAGCAGCACACTACAACAGGGTCCTGTTTTAGAAAAAAGGGTAGCCTCTTTGAGCGTAGAATTAATATTAGTACTCCTTAGTAATTAAAATGTTCCATTTATTGTTGAAGTACAGTATTAGTGCATTATTCTTCTGCAGTTGGTCAGGATTACAATTGAGCAAAAAAATGTTTCAATAATGTGAGGTGCGGAAACTATGGAAGAGCTAAAATTGAGTAAATAACGGCTTTTTATGTGTTTTTTAGACATGATGTGATATTTTACAAATACTTGCATTCAAAATCTCACTTAACAATGAAATTATTGAGTGTAAATAGCTAAGCCAGAGGGACAGGAGCCAAGTCCTAATTGCCCTAACCTGGCTCCACCATGCCCAGGAACTTGAGACATGGTTCACTTTATATGGGGATGGGAAGGACAGAGAATGACTCGGGGATCAAGGTCAAGTTGCAAAAATCTGCAAGGAAAGCGGATTGTCTCAATAGTCTTCGCAATAATGCAGCACTTACAATATGCAAATAGGTAACAATAAATTGTTATTTGTGTGTAAATACTGTTTGTAAATTGTATTCTAAAATTGAGGAATGTAAAGCTGGTGCTTTGTAAACATGTTTGATATGATTTGGAAATGTTCGAGTTCTGTTGTCTCAACTGGTGGGGCACAATTTTCATCTATGCATTTGCAACTTCAAATGATACAACCATAAGTTGTTGTAGGAGGATTAACATACTATTTTTACAATACTAATGACTTGTTAATTATGTGGGAACCCTTTTTTGTTTCAGTAGAAGATTAAGAAAGCTTTTCATAATTATTTTAAAAGTTTTTTTCTTTTATGAAGTAATTTTTCCAGTCAGTAATGATTCCTGCCCTTCACTTAATAATTTGATGTAATTAGTTGAGTCTAAAATATTGTAAAAGACAAATACTAGCTTATGATTAGCTTTTCTCTTGCTTGTACTTAGAAGTGTCATAATAATCTCGTTCAATGTTTTGACTGCTTCCTTTCTAGCATTATCATCTATTTTTATTTGTTCCATTCATTCAGTTGATTTCATATGAATCCTGTACTGATGGGCACATGGGTGAAAACATACATTCCGATGTACAACAAATCTAATGTTATTTCTTGAAAAGTAACAAAACTGAATGCTCAAGCAATGAGGTCATGGCAACGTGAGAAGTACATATGTAACAATTTGTGTTGTTTAAAGAATAATTTTTTTTATTTGTTGACTTTTATAAGAATTTAAATTAAAGCAAGGGAAATAAAGGTCCAATTAGAAATCAATAAAAGTGGGTTTGTTTTTTTTATTTGGAATTATTTGTTGCCTGTTGAACCTGCAGAAGACAAATGGACATTGCTTTAAACACTCTGTGTAATGTACCACTTGTAACAGTAATTAAGATGTATGTTTGGTTGTTTTCTTTCTTTTTTCCTTCTTTAAAGTTTGTATTAGCTAATTATTTAATTGTAATCTTAGGAATTTCATTTTAACATTTGGATTCCTGATAAATTTCTGATACGAAATATCACAACCCAAGCCAGGTTTGAATGGTTTTCTAGTTTAAATAGATTCACAAATTTTCTATTCATAGTTTTGTCCATATTTAAATTTGTTTTGTGCGATTTCTATTTGGTACTTAGTCTTTAATTGGTCCCAATTTTTAAGTAAAATGCTCTGTTCAGTTTCTAAAATGAATGCAGAGTTTCCAAACAGTTCTCAGTTGTTGATAGTGTGAACATCAGTTGTATTATAATTAATTATAAGCTTTGTTGATTATTTCCATTTTTTTTTAAACTTGTATTTTTGTAACCAAGTCTTGTACATTATTACCAAATAATGTAGTTTGTATCTGAAAATATGAATTCAAGGATTAAAATGGCATCTGATTATATGAATTTATTGATGATAATGTAAAAATTCATTACCACAACAATCAATATTGGCTGAAATTTATTTTTCATTGTAAAAAAGCAAGTGTTAAATTGGAAATAACCGATAAGCAACATTACAAAAATGTTAGTAGAATAGATGAATATAAATGAAACTTAAGTATTGATAGCAGCATCTTTCATTTTTCAAATTGTTTAGAATAGCTGCTATGTTTCTGTAGATCAGTTTTATCCTTTATTTTCCTGTGTGGCTTATTTGGAATAACACATCCTTGCCTGTGTGAATAATTTACTTTATGTTTTCATACTATTCCATAACTGAAGTTGGTGCCTAGTGAACAGTTTCAAAAACTATAACTGCAGTTCACTAATTTTGAAAAAATCAACAATTTTTGTAGTAATGTA
Organism: Gryllus bimaculatus; assembly: GCA_017312745.1. NCBI lineage: Eukaryota > Metazoa > Arthropoda > Insecta > Orthoptera > Gryllidae > Gryllus > Gryllus bimaculatus. The sequence continues at coordinate 13,596,954 of BOPP01000004.1, read as the reverse complement.
AAAGTGTATTTAATTTGAAAAAATTATTTCTTTTAATAATCACAATTAAAATGTGGATTGTTCAAAATTAGGCCTTTTGTAATTTTATAAGTTACAATTACAGGAAAGATTTTCATTGATTCAATTTTTGATTTATATGTTCACTTCTTTACAAGGATTTTGGGATAAGATCATACAATTTTTTGCAACTAGCTCTCTAATGTTTTGAATAATCAATCCCTCAAATGCAATATATCAGATTTTTAAATTCAAAAATGAAAACTGTTACAATTTCTTGTGTATTATCTTTGCAACAATCAAAGTTCAAGCTTCCCTATCCCTAGTTTTTTCTTAAGACCTTTTGAATGAATATTCAATAACAATTGTTAATGTATTGGAATGTACGGATGTTAGTAATTAAGTTTGATGTAGTATTTTCCAAATGCAATATTGATGTAGAGAGAAATGTACATTGATAATGTGTTGGAAGGTTCAGTGAGCATTATCAAACAAATAGAAACCACAGGATAATGACAACATGAACTTTGTATTGAAATAATTTTTTCCCCTTTATATGGTAGAATTTTAATTAAGCAATTGCTAATTTTAAAAAAAGTTTTTGCTAGTGCCCTATTTAATTACCATGTTGTTCATTCATAGTGCTCATGAATTTCATTGCTACCTTTTTATTTTTATGCAGAGTTTACTTCTTCATTCCAATTGTATTTTTTTTTTTCTGTTTTATTTCATGGGGTGAACACAATTTGAGAAAAATGAAAAGATTTTTATGCTTGCTCAGGGAATTGGAATATAAAAGTTAATGATTTGTAAACATATTTAATTCTCATATTTAATGTTATCTCTAAACTAAGGTGAGAGATACAAAATTCATGACAGCAACAATTCTAATTACCTAATATATAATTACTAAATTGCAAGTTCAATTTTGAATCATGAAATTTCTGTTAGAGAATTGAATTGGTAAACTTTTATTAATTTCACACTATGAGAACACTTAATTTGCTTCAGTGTGTAAGTTAACCAATTATTTTGATTGTATTTCTAAGTTTATCAGGGGATTCTCCAAATTAGTGGCTTTTATTGTGCAAATGGCAGGTATACATTTTCCACAAAAGGTTTAAGAAGCATGGTTTGTTGCGCTGGAAATATAAATTAAATAAGAATATATACTGATTTGAATGAAAGATTTAATTTCTTGAAAGTGGTAGAGTTATTATAATAATTATTATTTCATATTTTGTCATGTAAGAAACTTAATTGCCTGGAGCATATGTAGAGCAATTTTTTTTATAGTTATGTTGTATTGTAAATATTGTCGGTCACTATTTAGAGCTCAGGTAAAATGTTGCATTTTCAAGATGCTTCATTAAAAGTTATGTTGCTCATAATGCCCATTTGTGATCAATAATGTTTAACATAAAATATTTTTTAGTATTATCCTGTTTTGTCTTCTCAGAACTCTGTTGTAAACTCTGAAAGTCATAATTTGAGCCAATTAAGGTATTTTCTTTCAGTTTTCATTAATTGAATTCTTTACATTCTATTTTTCAATATTCATTGTCTCTTGCATGAACATGTGTTGAGAAAATCATTTAAATATGTTGTTAACCCTTAACTGGTATGGTGTGGGTCAGATCACTACAGAGTAAATGTTTGAGATGTTCCTTTCACATTTTTAATGCCAGATGTTCTAGTTACTACTAGCTGCCTTTTTCGTTATGCGCTTCTAGTGTCAGTTGTCTTCTAAATCTTAAATTGATTGTGTATAGTGTCTTCAGGTCAATCTGACCTGCTCCATACCTTTGAGGTACTTCTTTTTTCTCTGGTTACAATTTTCTTTTATGCAAAAATGTATTTTGCTTTTATCCTATTTTTTTTTTTTTAATTGACTCTCAAATGATTTTTATTGAGTGTGATATGTTTCAAACACGTGTTTGATAAGCTTAAGCATAATGAAACTGACTGAGTACTATTGCTTTCCTCTTCATTGTGCTTGTAAATATATGTTCATTATATTTTTGCCTCTCTAAGATTGATAGTGTGACAAGAGTCAATGGTTACAGTGTGAACAGATGATGTAATTAACTTCACCACGTACGATTTATTTTTAACTCTCAATTTTGTAATATTCAAGCACACTTTCTTTCTTAATTAATCTTTATAAAATTACTACTAGGAGACCAATTGTTTTTACAATGAAAAAGGATTGAGTGTGCTTTGCAGAAAGAGAAAATATCAAGGTATTTATTTTCAAAACACATTGAGTATTGAGTAATGTTAGATGTTGGTCACCTAATGTGTACAGAAATACATTTTAAAATCTAGGTTGTTTTGACCCATATCATGCTGATTATGTAGTAACACAAATCCACCATACCAGTCAAGGGTTAAAAGATGCTCTATCTTCTTTGTGCTAGGGGGTCATAGAAATTTTTAAAATGTCAACTGCACAAAATGAGTAATAATTCTAATGTTAAGTTTCATATTGAAAAATGTGGTAGAAATAGTAGAGCTGAAAATTGGTTGTTAGAAATCAAATCATATGAATGTTTTTAAGATATTTCCCAACACATGGGCTGAAAGAAAAGACTGCTAAACATATGTAAAAAAAAAAAAAAAAAAAAGAGAGAGAGAGAGATTGAGAGATTATGTAATTAATTTCCATTATAGACTGGTTGTATAGCACTTTATCAATATACAAAACAAAATATGTTGTGGAAGGAGTTGTTATAGTTATAAGGCATTTTAGAGAAGTTTCAAGAGAAAGTAGGGAAATCATTTTCCAGGTTTGAGCATTTACAGATTGACTAATGTGAACAAATTAATAGGTACTCATGAACTTTTAAAACTTTTGGTCACAAAAATGGAAAACATGCATTATGATGATACATTAATGACGTTAAATTACAGTTGCCTAGAGAAAAAAAAGTATTTCATATATGTATGTTACAATATTGTAAACGCTATCTTTAGGGTGAATAGAACTGATAAAACTGTTTACTGTAAGTGGTCTATCTTCACCCTCCACTTTTCACTAAAGCTTTTATTTAATTTTATGTACAATCTTTTTTTTTAAACCAATTATGTAATAGTGATGACTTGATTTAATTAGGTGATGATATACGAAAGAATAATATTAATGATCAATGAAAATGAATTATTGAAACAGGTATTCAGAAGTGGAAAGATAATGAAGTGTAGCATTTTTATAAAATGTGAATATTTTTTTTAGTTGTATTTTGTAGATACTGTAAATTCTGTAGCTGCATTCAATTGTATACATGTCCAATTTAAGTTTGAGAGTTGTGCAATGATTTGTGTGCAGGAATTTTGTATATTGCTTTAGTAAGGTAGATATTTTTTCACATTATGCTAGGTTTACTCCACTAGAGAAATCAAGCAAGTTGTCAGACTTTATTTAATTCTTGTGATGTAATTCTTGTGATGAGTTATGATATGAATAAGAAATCTGCACTTCTTGCCAGAATTTCGCCTTTGTGAATTGTATTCAGTGCAGTACATTTGGCTTTCACTATTTACCTGGTGTCCAAAGAGAGAGAATAAATGTCCATTCCATCTCAGTTTTGATGTATTTTTTTGCATCTGTGATGAGTGAATTCATTTTTGTGCTGACAGCATTAACAATCCTGCAATATATATTGTTGGAGGATTACAGCATGAACTTTCAAGCACCACTGATGCCTAAGCACAATAATGGTAACCATAAACATTCAAAAAATTAAATGAATATTTTTTTCAGAATTAACGAAATTTTAAAATGTTCTTGTTGAGATTAGATACAGTTATCGTTTTCTTAAGCTTTTGTGTTCATCTGTTGTATACTGGCAGAAAATAATTTCATTGAACTTTTGTAAACAAATTTTAAAAAAATTAATATATTTTTTGTTATCTTTTTAAAATTATTGCTTATTATTAAGATCACAAAGTACCTTCAAACTGCAGCTGAGTATTCACTGTGCTTTTCCACTTGCCATGTATCCAATTCAATTAGCAAGTTAATAAAATCATAGTATATTGGCAATGATAATTTTTATAGAACTCTCCAAACTCTCTTAGGTAAACTTAAATTTAATTTGAAGTACAAAAGTTTGTTGATTGTCAATATGAATGTGAGAGAGAGAAACTTGCATAAAAATAATGTAATGGGAACATGCGGAAAGAAAATAAAGACCTTATGGTTAAAATTTATGAGAATTTGTAGCTTTGAATGATTTATATACTACTAATTCCTTCAAAAAGAAGAAAGACATGCTAAATAATATTGGATTGCCAGAGATAGTTGATATAAAATTGATAATGATTAGAAGTATGAGTTATAAGATTTGCATTGTTTTTCTGTTGACTAAAGCATCTCCTTCCACCAAATTTAACACATTTTGATATAATAAGAATAGTTTTCTCAATTTTGCATTTATTTTTATTATTATAATTTTTTATATACCACTATAAATGCCTATTTTTGCATATTTGAATCGTTTGCGCATATTTTTCTCTAGATACGACCTTCCTCTGCCGAAAACTATTAACTTTCAATAACGTACATCGAAAGGAAATAATTTCTCCGGACGTAAAGAAGGCCATATTCAGTACAGTACTCGTTCATATTCATTGTGCAAAACTAAATGAAGCCAAACAACTTGCCCCCCACGGGTTGAGAAGTTAATTAAGACGATTGTACACCAACTTTTTAAACTTATTTGCGTTCTTTTTATTAAGGACCCACAAAACATGAATTCTGACCAGTGGCGTCTGGTACCTTTAATTAATGAGGAGGGCTGCATGCAAAATTAGAAAATGAATTGAGATATGTCCAGTACCAGTGTAGGTCTATCGCGAGCATTTATATCACACTTCTTGAAGATTTAAGCTTCTAAATTGCACTTTTTTTAAATATTGAACAGAATTATTATTCGTACTAATTCTAAACACGAACTAGTGGTGCTAAAACAGCACTTACTTTCACGAAAAATCACGCGAAAAGTACTGAAATTTTCGAAAAATTGTACATGACATTTGTTTCAAAATGTATCTTTAAGGAACAGATTTCAATAAGGGGAAAGTTCTATCGTTAATATTTTAGTTGAAGGAAGACTGAAAAAAATGTTGAACTTTTCCAATTTTCGAAGAATCAGGTTTTTAACGAAAATGAGACCAGCGCCATTCTTTTAAACGCCCTTCATACTATTCAATAACGAAATTTAATCAAAGCGATGGAGACATTTAAAAAAGTGATAATGTCCCTAGGCTTCATGCGAAGTACCCCCAAAAATTAAAGTATCGGTTTCAAATTCAAGGGGCCGCGACATCAGCCAGATCAATTGGGAAATATCAATTTCGGAGAAAATCGGCTGACTGTTTAGCCGCTAGCTTTGTTCACAGACTGACAGCCGTCATTTGAGTTTTCGGTTTCAAGAATCCTGGGTACACCACGTGTTAGAAGATTTTTATTTCTAAATTTAGTAACTGGATTTATCCACTTTTTCGTTACAAGGACCCTGTAATATGAGTTTTTCTGTCAAAAATTCGCAGTTATTTAACGTTGCATTACATAACTTTCTCTCTACTCCGTAGCGAGAAAATAAAATACAATATACAGCACCTCAATTATATCGTACAACAGCCAGAGTTTTAAAAATCATGTCAACTATCCAATAACAAAATTTAATAAAAAACGATAGAGCCTTTTTTAAAATTTTGAAATTTCCTAGTTGCTTCATGTGAAGTACCCAAAACAATTAAAATATCAGCCGTATTCAAGTGGCCGCAACGTCAGCCAGATCGATTGGGGAATATCAATTTTGAAGAAAATCGGCTGATCGGTTCAGGCGCTAGCGTTGTTCACAGACGAACAGATACGTTTTGCCATCATTCGATTTTTCGGTTTCAAGGACCCACTAAACAAGGATTCTGGCTACACCACAAGTTAGAGAATTTTTATTTCTACATTTAGCAACAATTTAATCATATTTTCGTAACCAGGGCCGTTTCAAGAGCTCTGCCGAAAATTCGCCGTTATTTAGAAACCTTTCTCTCGACTCTGTAGCGAGAAAGTAATAAGAGAGAGAGAGAGAGAGAAAAAAAAAAAAGAAAAAAAAGAAAAACAGAAAAAACAGAAAAATACGAAGTACAGCACCTAAACTATACGTCCGCCAGAGATTTTTAAAAAGCGTGTAAACGTCGCGCAAAACCGAGGATGGGACTGCCTTTTCTGCCCCTCGAATCCCAATATTGAGACACAAACAGCGGGGGAAGCGAAATCAATTATGCCTATACTTCCGTGCAAGCAGCAGGGACTGGTAATCCCAGGGACGGAAATGCAATCGCAGCAGAACACGGCGGATGCTTTCCGCGTTCGAAATATCTCCCGAAACGCGAGTCTCCTACCACACGGGAGAGTTGGTTCCTGAGATATCTC
>BOPP01000004.1:13560950-13589619 GCA_017312745.1 Gryllus bimaculatus | reverse complement strand
CGGAGAGAAGATCGCTCTCCTGAGAGTTTACACGTGTCTCCTAACCAGTTGCGGAAAGTTAGGAGAAAAAACTCTCTCCGTGTAAACGCGCCTTTACAAACGCCCACGCAGTGGGATATATTGGTGATGTAATTGAATGAAATACTATTTCGCATATTTTATTTTAATATCAAAGAGAAATGAAATAATTTAGTCTAGGACTGAGGGGTGCAGCTCCACAGACGCCACTGATTCTGACTACACAATATGTTAGAGGAAGTAATTTACCACATTTCGAAACATGATTTATCGAGAGTTTGCATTACCAGGGTCCGGCAATACGAGTTTTCTGTAATAAAATCGCAATTTTTCCACGGTTACAACACTTTTTCTTACGAAGGCAAAAAAGTAAAATATGGAGCGGTTTTTGAGAAAACAATTGTTTAAAAATGCTACATTTCACTCTGTTACATGAAAAATACTAATATCATTGAAAACATGTTCATGACCTTATTTCACAATCTGCTTTTGTACAGGTTTCGTTAGGAAACTAGTGTTACAACAGTATGCACTTTCTCGCCTGTCCGCGTGTTATTACGCCGCAATTTCTGTCCATCTTAACACGCCAGTCATCAATCATTAACACGACAGAATAGTTTAGGTACAAAAACTTATTTATTTTAAAGATGATACTTTACGAATTAAACAATTAAAACTGCGTCTCATACAGCCATAACTGCTCCCAACAATGAGAAGAAATTCTCAGAATTTCAAACTACCTGTCGTGGCGTACCAATGTTGCATGGTAACGTGACAACTCCAGACGATTCTAGGAAAATAAGTGCGAGAAATTCGAATTTGAAAATTTTAAAATGAAAAATCACGCTTAACGAATACTTTTTAAAAAGTGTGTTCGATCATTTTTAAAGAAATGCTTTTTTGAACAGATTTCATTTAATCAAAACCTTTCTATCGTGAATGTGTGAATGGCAGTTAGATGATGTGAAAGTTCTTGTAAAATGTAGCTTTAAGACACGTGTAGGTTAGTTTAGGGTTAGGTGCAAATAGTAATGGGGTTAGCCGGTAGGCGATGCCTTGAACAAGGGACGTCAAAGGATGTTTTGGAGGAGGACAGTTCCGGCGAGGGCATAGAGGTGGTCAGAGGTGTGCGTTGTGTGTGTAAGATAACGTGGACTGTATCCGCCAGTATTGTGGTAATCACAGAATATTTATAAAATACTAAAAGTGATTTCAGTACTGCGCTCCATTCTACAATCTTGGGGGCTCGGCCGGGAACTCAGTTTTTAATTGTAAAAGTGCACGTACTGCAAATACGTGGCGTGCAGTGCAACTACCGTAGTCTGCGTGATTGAGAGTGGGACTCGCGAACACGTGGAAGACGCCACGAAAGAAGTGCGGGTGAAACATGATTATTGTGGCAGTCGTCTAAGGTATAAAAGAGTCGGTGGTGCGCTTACGTAGTAGTGGTTACAAGAATATGGACCACCAGGAAGATGTCGAACAATGCACACGGAGCAGGTCAAGTGAATTAACCGTATCCAAGCTTGAGAAAAAACTCGCCGAACTCCATCTTTCAGCGTCGGGCCATAAAGGGGTATTAGTTGTCAGGCTACGCGCGGCGGAGGTTAACAGGGGTAACCACGTGCTATCGTACGCGAGTGAAGACGGAGACGACACCGACAGCGCTAGAAACATTCACGAAAGCCGCATAGTGGACTACTGCAGGACACCGCTGGACCAACGACTGACGACCAAAACGACTGGAACAGTGGTATAGTGGGGCGGAAAAGGGGTTTGTCGGCCAGACACCAGAAAAGGACGATTGCAGACAACCTCCCCATGAGACGACGGACACCAGCAGCGTCTGACGACCGAGGGGACGGGGGCGGCACTGTAGTGGGGCGGGAAAGGCATTTGTCAGTCAGGCACCAGAAAAGGACACCCGCAGAGAACCTCTTCGCGAGACGGAGGACGCCAGCAGCGTCAGACGACCATTGCGACAGGAGCAGGGATGGGAAGGGGGCGTGCCGATCAGAAGGCCGAAAGCTACGACCGCAGGAGTCATGAGATCCGACTATGGCGAGGACAAGGGCTCCTGCTCCAACAACTTCACAATAAAGGACGTAGAAAGCAGCCTCACTCCTTTTTCGGGCGATGACAAGTCCCCTATCTCAAAGTGGATAGAAGAATTTGAGGACATAAGTGCACTTCTGCACTGGGACAAGTTATAAAAACTGATTTATGGTAAGCGGATGCTTTGCGGTTCTGCGAAAATATGTGTCCGTGTCTGGCGTAATCTCACGGACAGGATTGAAGAGTTGGCTGTGTCGAGAGATCAAAGTGAAAGTGAATAGTGCAGTAGTCCAGCTTCGGAAGAGTAAGCAGCCCACATACATTACATTAGCAGGCTTTACATCTACGCCGTGCAAGAAATCGCCGATCAGGGATACGTCGAGGAGAGTGCACTCGTTCAGTACAATGTAGGAGTGCCAGGGGAAGAGATCAAATTTTTATGAAACCCTGACGTCCAGCGAACTTAAGGGAAAATTCGAGGTGTACGACCGGATAAAAGAAAAGTTAAAGAGAAATTTTTAAAAAAGAGAAATGTTTAAGAAAGAAGACCCGGGAGAAAGAACTGGACCGTACAGAGAGACAAAGAAGGAAGGAAAAGACAAGAGGCATTTTTCATAATTGGGGTCACGAGTCTAAAGACTGCATGAGAGAAGGGCCCTAAATGTTTCAAATGCGAGTAATTCTTTCCTGGTGGACGAACTGCAGTGAGCTGGCCCATGCAGGCAGGAGGCGGCTTCTCGTGTGGCAAGTTATTGGCTCAAGGCAGATGTGAAGACTACTGTAGTCTCAGATTTCTCTGCGTGATGAATTTCCGGGGAACATCCAGCCTCCCCGCCTAGCGCCTAAAGAGAAGAAAATCCTGGACAATCAAATCTAAAGAGTGGTTGGAGAAAGGCATTGTGAGGCCCAGCAGGAGACATTACGCCAGCCCCGTAGGAATTGTGAAGGATGGATCGCCTAAAGTGTGTATCGATTATAGGGCTGTTAATACAAAGGTGGTGAGTTACAGGTTCCCTACGACAAGATCGACACCCTGGTGAATGATGTATTGTCAGTGCTAGATCTAAAGAAGGTTTTTTATTCATCTACAGGTGGATGAAACATCCAAGAAGTACACAGTATTCGTTGTGTGTAGTGTGGCCAATATGCATTTAATTGCACGCCGTTTGGGTTGTGTAATAGCCCTCCTTCCTTTCTGCGCTTCATCGATGAGGTATTTAGGGACCTCACCCGACACGAAATGTAATCCAAGTGTATCTGAACGATATAATTATCCCTGTACGCGACATGCCAGATGTCTTGACAAAGTTAACAGAGTCATTCCGAGAAGCAACTGACCGTGGCCTGGAGATAAACTGGAGAAAGTGCAAATATGTGCAGGCCAGAATAGAGTTTTTGGGTATATGTTATGGAAGGGGGAAGTGTGCGTGATGAATCCCCAGAGTGAGAAGTGAGGGTCATTCAAGGTTTTCCTTAACCCAAAACGTTTAAAAACTACAGAATTTCTTGGGATTTACGAGTTATTTCCGAAGGTTTGTGAAGAACTACGTGAAAATAGCTTATCCTCTTTATGAATTTAGGCATGAAAAACCTCGTACCCTCAAAAGTGTGCAGCAGGTGGGTTTTGCGGTTCTGGTTCTGGCACGTGATCCAGTTTTAAAAATAAATGATCAAACAACAGTGACATAGATCCACACGGATGCCAGTAAGGAGGGATATGGGGCCATCATACTTCAGCGAAGAAAAGGGGACGAAGCATTTCATCCTGTCCATTACCTGAGCTGAAAAACCTTAGAGGCAGAAAAAAGTTATGTTCTTACGAGTTGAAGGTTCTGGTCATTGCTCGTGTGGTACGAAAGTTGCAAGTGTACTTGTTGGGTATCGCCTTCAAGATTGTCCCGGACTGCCAGACCTTCCAGAAGACCATGTCAAAGGAGAAGCTGCCACCAAAAGTTGCTCGATGGGCTCTGACCCTGGAAGAGTTCAGCAATGAAATTGAACATCGGAAAGGGGAGCGCCTGAAACATGTGTATGCTTCGAGTCGTTTTCGTGCCATGATTGTCGAGGACACTCTGATGGCCACCATTAGAAGATAACAAGACAAGGATGATCGGTTGCGAGTGATCCGGCAGATTTTGGAAACAGCCCTACGAGGACTATATCATAGAAGATAGGATGGTGATTAGACACGTTGCCTTGCCTGTCTCAATGCATCAAGAAGTGACACAAATGATGCATGAAAATGGTCACTTCGCAGTGAAGATGATGGAAGTACTCCAAGAGGACTATTACATCCCCATATAGAAGGAGCGGCTACATTGAATGCTGCATTCCCCGTGTGCTGAGGGAGAAGAGATTTTACGACCAATCCCCAAAGGGAATGTACATTCCACATTGGCCCCGTGACCACTAGCTCAAAATTGTACAAACACCTATTGGTAATTGTAGATGGATTCTCCAAGTTTGTGTGGATATACCCGACCAAGTAAACTACCAGAGAAGTGCTTGACAAGCTATCGGGAATCCCCAGCGAATCATCAGTGACAGAGGGCCTTTATTAACGTCTGATCGTTTCGATCAATATTGTGCAGAAGAGCATATTGAACATGTGAAGGCTATAACTAGTGTGTCCCGAGGCAATATTCAAGTAAAAAGGATAAATCGGATTATCATCCCCGTGCTGACTAAATTGTCCGTAGACAACCCGGACAGGTGGTATAAGCATATGCCTAAATTGCAGCGATGCTTAAACAGCACCTGCCAGAGAAGTATAGGGACCACACCCTTCCAGGTTTTCATCGGTGTCCCATCAATAAAGCACCGAGATGACCGCCAAGTAGTGAGCACCATAGAATAGGAGGGGGTCAGCTCTTTGACTAGGAGATGAGACATTGCGTAAAGCATCCAAAAGGAACATATTGAAGGTGCAAGAAGAATATGCGGTACCATGCCAAACGGATCAGACCAGCTGTGAAGTATACCAAAGGGGACTTGGTGGCCATCAGCAGTTTATTCCAGGGTTGAAGATCAAGGGGAAGTTCTTGGGCCCTTACCAAATCCTTGCAGAGAGAAAGTCAATGACCGCTATGATGTACGAGTGGCTCCAGGAGAGGGCCCACGGTTGACTACAACTGCAGCAGAATACATGAAGCCCTTTCAAAACGTCCATCGGGGTCCGAGGAAGAAGAAGGGATAACCGAGGGTGGGAATGGCAGTTAAGAGGGTCTAGTGATGTGAAAGTGCTTGTAAATAGTAGCTTTAAGATACGTGTAGGTTAGGTTAGGGTTAAGTGCAAATAGTAATAGGTTTATCCGGTAAGTGGTGCCCTAAACAAGCGACGATAAAGGTGGTCAGAGGTGTGCATTGTGAGTGAGATAACGTGAACTGTATCTGTCAGTATTGTGGTAATCACAGGACATTTTTTAAATACTAAATTTCTTTCAGTACTGCGTCCCATTTAATTCTACACGAATATTGTACCTTTACAATGTTATTTTCTTGTTGTTCTTTGCAATCTTCGAAAATACAGAGTGTTAGCCGAAAATGGAACCAGTACCATTTAATTTACCTTTTTTTATATTCAAGCTAAACATTTAAAGAAAGATTTGGAGCAGGTTCTGCGAAAATAATCGTTTAAAAATCGGATATATTTCACACAAAATTACACAAAACTATTCATTTTTTGGCAATATTGAATATGACTTTGAAGACCTATTTTTGATTAACATATTTTATTAAGAAAAAATACATAAAAATCCAAGTAAAAAATCTTTAGTATTGTAATTGGGGAAAGCTGCCGAAAAAATGACCTTTTGCATTTTTTGAAAATTCAGAGTTTCACGAAAATTCGACCACCACTACTTTTGTTACTGTTCTTCCCTACATAGGAGGAAGAAATTAAAGAAGAAATTTGGAGTCTTTTTGGGAAAATAAAAGTTAAAAAAACTGTTAATATTTTCGGAAAATTTAACATGATGTATTTAAAGATCTGGTTTAATGAACAGGAAGGAAAACTATATCTTCATTACTACGGTTAAACGAAAACGTCCAAAAAAATTTGTACTTTCACGAACGAAAATGCGGCCTTTCAGCACCTGTTAGCACTTTTGCTCTATCAGAGGGGGAAAAGGAAAGAAAAACATTGGAGTGATTTTTGAGAAAATTTTGAAAATGTTGATGCTTCAAGCAAAGTATCCCTAAAAATCAATATATCCGTCATATTGATCGGAGAATATCAATTTGGTGAAAATGTTGCTTAGCGGTTTAGTCTTAGCGTTTTGTACTGACTTTTTGCCGTCAATTTTTCGGTATCATGGACACACCAATCATGGATTCCGATTATACATATTAAACGCAGTAATTTACTACAAGTAAGAACAAGATTTATCTCCTTTTTCGTTACCATTTCTTTCGAAAAATTGCCTTTTTGCCCCGCAGCATTACAGTACTTATACTGCGTAAGCAGTATGCGAGAAAGTAATAAATTATCTTCAATAGAGTAGTTCTGGGAAGACGAAATTTTTTTGAACTTTGACAGTGACAAAATTAGGAAAATATTTAGGCTTCATGTAAATACTCCCCCGAAGTCAAAATATCTGTTTCAAACTCGCAGGACCTAGTTAGTTCAGATCGATGTGGGTAGAATGTCAATTTTGGAGATACTTACAACACTTCTTTACTGCGGTCGTAGTAAAGCGGGAAAGTAAAATGGTAAGGAGGAGTACCGCACTACAAGAAAAGAATCGCCGACGTCCAATCACGTTTCCTCAAACTTTCTTTCCCACAACACGCCGTTCCCAATAAGCTCATCACTCTCTTGCAGCCTCTAATACCTTAAATAATCCAAAAGGAATTTAATTAAGACCTCTATTGAAAAAAATCTCTTATGCGCGATTATCTTGTATTGATTTCCTATCCATTTATAAATCGCAGCCATCAATAATGAATATCGATAATCACATAATCAATGATCCAATTTCTGACTGTGAACTAACAATCTCGCAAACACTATCAAAAATGATAAAAATCCCTAATGAAATTAACATTATTTATGCATACAAACTGATTGTATGCTCGCGTTGGTACAACAGCACATACTTTCTTGCATTTTTTCTAAATTTGCAATTTTCGAAACTTCGAGTTCGTCGAAAATGAGATCTGCGCAATTCTTTTAAGCGTTCCGTGTTCTATCCATGGAAACATTTGGAGTTGTTTTTGAGAAAATATTTGCTTTTTATAATTTGCTTTGCCTTCAAGTAGAAAATACTCTTAAATTACTCTTTCCTCCCCCCAAAAAGTGTACGTTCGTTAAAGATATGATTTAAAAAAAAAATCATTTAAGACAAAAATCTCTCTTAAAATTTGCCTGGGGTCAAACAGTGAATAAGGCATATTATCTTGAGGTTCTATCTACTCTCCGAGAGCGAGTAAGAAAAAGCGACATGAATAGTGGAAGAACAAGTCATTGATTCTTCATCAGGACAATGCTCCAACCCACACTGCGCTGATTTGTATGTCGTTTTTGACTAACCATGGTGTCCCTGTGTTGGAACATCCAGCGTACTCATTAGACCTATCCCCATATGCCTTTTTTGTCCCCGAAAGTGAGGGAAACATTGAAAGGAACGTTTGAGACGGTTGACTCTGAAAAAGAAAAGCGACGCAGACCATGAAAATGATTTGAGAAAATGACTTTAAACACTGATTTGAACAAAGGAACATTCAAATGGAGAAGTATAGGGATCACGGAGGGGAGTGTATTGATGTGAACGTAAGGGAAACAAAATAAATCATGTTACAGCGAAAATCCCATTTTTTACTGCCCACATCGCGTATATCCGCATTGCACAGTCTCGTCATAAATAACAATAAAGACAATATGAAAGACGAGTTTATTCGTGACATTTTTGTAGCGTGGCTGATTGAATGATTAGAAATCAAGTAAACGCATGCAGTTGGAAGATGCACTCGCATTTCTTAAAATTGTTCAAATTATAGCACAATCCGAAGAGATTAAAAACTGATCGAGCAACTCAAACATCAGAGCCAAGGAACAAAATTCAAAGGTTGCAATTGCAAGTACACAGGCAAAAAGATTTCAAATTAATAATTTCAAAGAGCCCGCGTTGTTTACTTTTGCCACACTTTTAATTAAATTCGTGATTGACATTTTGTTATGAAAGAATTACACATTACATTCTACCTGAACCCGTGTAACGGCACATTGTAAACCACTGATCAGCAGTGAAAATTACTTTATAGTGGAACCAAACTTGGAACGGCCAGCTATGAAACTTAGAACGGACAACTACGCGTTGCCAGCATTGTAGGTCAGGTATTGTGCGAAAGTAACAATTCTAATATGCTATCGTGCATTACACGTATGGGACTAAAGACTTAACCATTTACGCGTCTGGAATCGTTAATAAATTAATCAATCTATTCGTGCAAAAACTTTAAAGAAAAAATGGAACCGCTTTTGAGAAAATTTGACCATAGTTCACTCAAAATTACGCGAAAATTTCAAGTTTTTTTTAATGTTCATGACAGTAATGAAGGAACTAATTGTGAAGAACGAATTTCATTTGAAAAAAAATTCAATCTTTTACAATGTAGTTCCTTGCGATTAGTAGAGCGTTGAAATGAGTGAATGAGCTTGCTCTCAGTGTGATGTTTTGCAATGATTGTGGCTGAGGGAATTCGCACATATCTTTCGAAATATACAACAATAATATTTACGTAGTATAACGCTACAGACCGAGTCAGGAGACTTCAATGCCCGTTGATCGACGTTGTGGGGGCAGTGTTAAATAAACAAAACCCTTGCGTACCTGGTTTTGTAATTGTAAACCTAAGGAGTTGGCAGGGAATAAAGGAGAACGTAAGGGTTGCATAAAATTATAAAAAGGTAAAGAATTTAATTAAAAAGTGAATTATCATAATCAAGACAAAGAAATTGAAAATAACTTACTGAATTTTGACAAATTTAAGAAAACTAGCGAAAGGGAAATTACACGTAAAGCTGACACATCTCTGCACTCAGTCCATCTTATTGTAAAAGTTTTACTTCTCGGTGGTATCCGGAAGTCACCCAGGAGAAGGCCCGCCACAGTTACAGGTTGGTGCTGCGGTCCTGGCGGCAGGCAGAGGCGGTGAAATTCCCGGTCTAAGGCATTCGGCCGGCGCGGCTCGAAGGCGGGCGCGAGGTGGCGGCTGCGTAGCGCGCCTTTCGCCCTGCCAGCCGCGATCCCTCTCACTCGGTCGAGTTCATTGAGGCGCGCCCGGCAAAGCGGCTGTCGGCGAACGAAATTCAAATCATTCATCGATCGCGACAACTCACGATTTGCCGGTGAAGTTGCAGTGAAATTAATGTTGCATCCTAATATTTGGCTTACATTACTTTATTAAAACATTGTTTTTCTATGCACAATCTCTTCCTATACATGCGTAAGGGAGTAGCGTTCTTACCGCGTTTTAGAAAAACTTGCTGCTGCTCAATGCTGAGCTGTATAGTAGTGCTATCTGGTAAGCACGCCTTTTCTTCTTCACACTCTAGGCCCGACTCTTGGAGGCTGCCTGGCCGCAGCCTGTGCATTGAATACATGATGTCACGCCTCGTTTTACACAGGTCTTGTGGCGGAATGAAGTGGGAATGCTTCTCTCTTCGCTGACAACAGCTTCAAATGCGTTACAGCCAGCGTTATCGAACCATCGTTATGTAAATACCAACGTTGATATGATCGTTACATAATATATCTCAGAAATCCATTAATAAATAAATCCATTTATAAACATATTTTTAAATTTCTTTTGGGCGGTGACTTCTGTAGGAGAGGCTCCGCCTCACAGCCTTTAATGATACGCACGCCTGCTCCCTCGTAAGCTTCTGTCAGATAATGAATCGCCTGCCTACACCTGGTCGGGATGTGTCGACAGAATATTGACGACCTAGTGAATTTTAGGGAAACGGCGAGTACGCTACCGGATGATACCATGCATGGCGGATCGCATGCCGGAATTACAGATTGCTGCACGACACCAGGGATCCGGAATAGCGTTGCCGGAGATGAAGCTCGGAAAGGGCATCCAATCGGCGGCGAAGCCCGAAATCAAGTCAGTGACCAATCACGTGTAAGTTTGCTCGTAGCCCCTTTGCCTCCCACGTCTCGCGAATTCTTGCAGCTAATTCGTAGGTTTAGAATTTGCGAGACTGGCGGGGTTGGCGAATACCCAATCGGTTGAAACCACGGAGTGACATGATTTCCATTACCTGCGCCGGGATTTGAAGAGTTGAATACAAGACTTCTGGAAACTGGACAACGTTTGCTCACAGCGATGAAGCTGTGCTGACGTCCACTCACCAGGCGTGTTCAGCCAAAATGCCGGTAGCCGAGACATTAGAGTGGATGGGCGGAGCCGCGCTGCTTTGGCGGCCCTCGCTTGGCAGAGTGGGATTTGTTCCACAAAATCTATGTTAGAGTGTGTCCAAACTCCCAAGTCATTCAAATGAATGATACATTAAGGACATCGCGTTATTGGGGACATGCCACATTCCGCGCAAAGTCTTATGGAGGCACAAGCAATCACTAGATCTGATCCTTAGGAGGCCGGTTGCAATCTGGAGTAGATTTTATATTTAGCCGACACCTAATATTTTTAGTCATGAATTTACGAGATAATAATAAATTACGAACTCTGAAACAAACATCTCTCTTCACGTAAACTGAAGAGCCAAAATAACTGGTGTCGGGGCCCGCATGCACGCAGAAGTAACACGTCGTAGCGTGGACTCGACTAATGTCTGAAGTAGTGCTAGAGGTAATTGACACCATGATTCCGGCATAAACTCGTAAGAGTGCGAGGGGGTGGAGATCTCTTCTGAGCAGCACGTTGCAAGGTATCCCAAATATGCTCAATAATGTTCATGTCTAGGGATTGTGGTAGCCAGTGGACGTTTAACCAGTTTAAATTCATAAGAGTGCTTCTGGAGCCACTCTGTAGCAATTTTGGACGTGTGGGATGTTGCATTTTCCTGCTGGGATTACCCAAGTTAGTCGGGATGCACAATGGATGAATGGGTGCAGGTGATTAGACAGAATGCTTAAGTACATCTCACCTGTTAGAATCGGGACACACGTCCCATACGATCACAGAGCATCCACCAGCTTGAACAGTTCCCATTCCCAGTTGACATGCAGGAATCATGATGTCGCCATACTCGTACACGTCCATCTGCTCGAAACAATGTGAAACGAGACTCGTCAGACCAGGCAACGTGTTTCCAGTCATCGACAGTCCAAGGACGATGTTGACGGGCCCAGGTGAGACTTTGGCTCCGAAACCCCATATCGATAATATTTCGTTGAATGGTTCGCACGCTGGCATTTGTTGATTGCCCAGCATTGAAATTTGCCAAAATTTGTGAAAGGGTTGCACTTCTGTCACGTGTAATGATTCTTCTCAGTCGTCGTCGGACCCGTTCGTGTACGATCTTTTGCGGCCGCAGCGATGTCGGAGGATTGATGCTTTACAGGATTCCTGATATTCATCACTCACTCATGGTACTCATGGTACACTCGTGAAATGGTCGTACGGGAAAATCCGAATTTCATCGCGACCTCGGAGTTGCTATGCTCCATCTCTCTTGCACCGACTATAACACCGCGTTCAAACTCACTTAAATCGTGATAACCTGCCATTGTAGCAACAATAACCGATCTAAAAACTGTGCCAGACGCTGGTTGTCTTGTACAGTCGTTCCTGACCGGAGCGAAGTGTTGATTGATTCCAAATCTCTTTATTTCAATACCCATGGCTGTACTAGTTTCTTGGCTCTTCAGTGTATAACTGACTACATGAATGTGTCTTCCTCTCACAAACTTTGTAGAGTTCGGCTTGGCCGCTTTACTTCTCAAGAAATTCCACCTTGATTGCCATTGCAACCGTCACGTGATTTTGCTTATATCAGCAAGCTATGACGCAAGCTAGTGAATATATTATGCAGAGATCTTGAAAAGTTTTACATTGCGTAGCGCCAGAAATGAACACAAAAACCAGTACGGTACGATTGCTATAGCTCGGCAACTTGTTAAAAACCTAGACTGCGCATGAGACGGAGGGGAAGGTTCCCTCTCTTCGCGGTCCAACTTCCCCGCGTGAAGAGCCGCCGCCGCCGCCTCGGCCCGGGCGGGCGTGGGCAAGACAGCATGGCCTTGATGACCGTCCCGATACTGAGCGTTGAAAGTTCGTATCTCTGTTTATCCTGCCAAATCGACCGGCTTTTGGTTGCGAGAAATGCCATGTCGAGAGAAATGACATTCCTTCCTTTCTCCTTACGTACATTTGCCACAAAGGGCTCTTGTTTTGAATATTTATCATTCGGAATGGAGTCAGTTTGCGAGCGCTTCCTGATGTGCGTAGGTGTATATCTCCGATTAGTTGTTTTGCGGTGTTTTCTAGTTTTTTTCATTAATGTTGATATGACTTCGACTTCATCATCCGCAAGTGTATATAGGCGATCGTTGAGAGGCCAGGCTCGTGAGGTCGTGCTTAAAGCTACCCGGTACTTTCGGCATATGAAAGTCGCATACAATATTACAAATGCTGACGTGGTAAAAATCGCCAGGGATGCGACAGGCGGAATAAAGTCTGAAGAAAATAGTGAAGGAAGGTCAGGAAAACCAAGCAAGGGTCGACAGCAATGACTCTTTTGCATAAGCGAGAATGAGCGCAGCGTCGCCGACAAGAGATTAGCGTGAGAACGAAATTGCAAGAGCGAATCAGTTGGCGTTGCTGGCGGACATTGAGTTCAACTGAGCTTCACCTCGGGAGTAGTGGGGGATGACTTCGCCACGCCTCCTGAGGTAAGCTACGCCATGCTGTTTTTTTCGCACTGGACTGTTGTAGTTAGCGCACTGGACTGTTGATAGCGCATTGGACTGTTGTACCCAAGTTGGCGGGTTCAAACCCGATCGAAGCCGTGGATTTTTAAGGGCGAAAAAATCCTTCATACGCCTTCCTTCGGAGGGGAAGTATATCCGGCTGTCCCATGTTCGTAGATTTACTTGCATGTAAAAGATCCTCAAGTCTAAATGACGCCTCTGAGCTAAATTCAAATCGCCTGTTTCTCGTCCAAGAAATACCTTCTTTCTCTGCTAGATGAAAGGAGCGTAGCGAAATTCGCGTGGTCAGACGGAGGAGCGGGCCTGATGGCCCGAGTCTCGCCACGTAAAATAAGGCAAATTCAATTCAATTCAATTCAATTCTTAGTTGTCGAGCTATAGTTGCCGGTCTGCTCAGTCGAAAGCGAAAGAGAATCGACATAGGAAAAAAAGGGAATGATTGACGTAGATGTTTTAGAAGCAGTTGTTATTCTTAAGCTCTTTCATTACAACATTTACACGGTTATTTGTAGGGGACGGGCTACTTTGATTTTGTCACATGCCCTGTCCCTGTCCATTCCACGTAAAAATGGCCCACACCATTATGGAGCCACCACCAGCTTGCACAGTGCCTTCCTGACTACTTGGGCCCGTGTCTTCGTGGAGTCTGCGCGACACTCGAACCCCGCCGTCAGCTTTTACCAACTAATCTCGGGACTCATCTAACCAGGCTTCGGTTTTCAGTCGTCTAGGTCCCAATCAGTAAGGTCACGAGTCCGGGACAGGTGCTGCAGATGACGTCGTGCTGTTAGCAAAGGCACTCGAGTCGGTCTTCTGCTGCCGTAGCCAATTGAAGCTAAATGTTTCCACTCTGTCCAAGCGGATACGTTAGTTGCACGTCCCACATTGATTTTTGCGGCTATTTCACGTGGCTGCTTGTGTGTTACTGCTGCACAGACTGCTTGTGTGTTACCATTGACAACTCTACGCAAACACTACAGCTCTCGGTCATTAAGTGAAGGCCGTCGGCCACTGCTTTGTCCGTGATAGGTTATGCCTGAATTTAACTATTCTCGGTACACTCTTGACACTGTGGATCTCGGAATATTGAATTCTGTAACGATTTCAGAAAGAAAATGTCCCATGCGTCTAGCTCCAACTACCATTTTGGATTCAAATTCTGTTAAATCCCGTCTCGCAGCCATAATCACGACAGAAGCCTTTTCCCCATGAATCACCTGAGTACAAATGAAAGCTCTGATTATGCACTGCCCTTTTATACCTTTTGTACGCGATACTACTGCCATCTGCATATTGGCATATTTCTATCATAGGACGTTTGACACATAAGTGTATAGTGTGCCAATTAGAAAATTGCCACTAATTTCGTCAATATCGGAGGTGGGCCAATGAATCAATCTCTCAAGTACTTGCGCATTACAACCAGAAATAATGGACAGGGGTTCTACATCGTCAAACTTTAAAATTTTAAAATCCTTATTTTGAAAAGTTGTGTAGAAATGTCACCAACAAAGACCTTACCGATAATATTGTGTCAATGTATCTTACTCGATCTCTTATTCAGTTTTTAAATTAAATATTTTTGCAGGTTGAACAGCTTTGATAAAGATTGATTTCAAAAGAAACTAAGTACCGACAAATCAAATTTATTTTAATTTAAATCATTCGTCATTTTTAATATGGATATTTTGTTGTTTCCATCTTGAGCAACAGCTAAAACGAGCACGTGACTAGGACTACTCTGGTTCATTTTATGCTCTTCTTGCAAATAACATTAAGAGCAGTCCAGGAATATTCTTCAAGAATATTTTCTTTTCGTAAAGACTCAACGGTGTTAACTATATTGTTAAGAAATTAGAAATTCATGGTATGTGTTATGCAAAAATGTGTACTATGTGTCAAGGAAATCATGATGTGTAATCAGGACCGGATTAATATTATAAGGGCTACTAAAGAAGACCATATTATAGGGCCTCAGAATAATATAGAAATATTGAAGCTATGTAACCATGATCGTTGTGAAAATAAAACTATGATCTTCCAATTTCAAACATAATATTTGAGTAATAAATAGAATATATCTATTAAATTTAAATTTAAAATATTTAAATATAATTTTTTTTATATACGTTTCAGCGATGATTTAAAACAAATTTATTGTGCATTTCCAAAATCTATGCACAATTTTTATGAATCGATAAAAATAGCTTACAGTTATTTATACGTATTTATTAACCACTAAAT
Organism: Gryllus bimaculatus; assembly: GCA_017312745.1. Lineage (NCBI taxonomy): Eukaryota > Metazoa > Arthropoda > Insecta > Orthoptera > Gryllidae > Gryllus > Gryllus bimaculatus. The sequence goes on along the minus strand of BOPP01000004.1, from coordinate 13,574,401 downwards.
TAATGTGTGAGTAACAAAATCGGGAAAGAAAGGTGTTTCCAAAACGTACATACAATAGAACCCCGGTATTCCGAACTAATTGGGGTGTGGTCTGTTCGGATTCGGAGATGTACGGAGAATCAAAAACATTAATCGTACATATCCAAATACATGTATAGAATTACCAGACACAACGTAACCAGATGTAACGTGCGATGTAAGAAAATAGCAATGTAGTGTAGCGATCGCATCGTCAATCAGATTCAGTTCCTTACGACAAAAGATTATCGAATTTGTACGAATTAGCGGGGTTCTACTATATGTACTTTATACATATATTATAATAATAGTACAAAATTGATTGTCTATAATTTTAAAATGTAACAACACAATTATTATTATTATTATTATTATTATTATTATTATTATTATTATTATTATCATCATCAAAATAACGAAAAAATTGCCTTGAAAAATATAGTATAGAACATATTATTTAAGAAAATTAAACTTTCAATGTTAATCTCTTTTTAATATATTTAAAATAATCTTGACTTTTTTTACGACAGTTTGCAAAATATTTTCCGTCAATAACTTTAATGATGTATTTGTTTGCTTTTTAGGAGCGGAGAAGAAAAGTTGCAAGAAAAGTATGAGCCTTATTCTGAGCGATGACTAAATTCATCCTGTCCAGTACACGACAGTCCGAATTCTCCATGACTTCCAGAAACATGGAGTCTCCTGACAATGGCTGATTTACCAAAAACAGGTTAAACATTTTGTAAGTTACGTATTGGGGACGGATGAACCCGAAAAGCGCACCTCGGGGGTGGGTTTAGCTTACTGGCCTCTGACCCCACCCTGGGCGCGGGTTCGATCCCGGCCGAGATGCGCAAATTTTCGAAGGGCGGAAAAACCACAGTAGCCATGTCACTTGTGACATGTAAAAGAACCGTAGCAGATGCCCGACAAAATTAAATCCTTCCGACAATATCCCGCCCTAACGAGATCTCACTTTCTCTCAGTCAGATAACTCGTGAAGAGTTAACTTACGTTAGATTGAAGAGACAGACATGAGGCGGAGAAAATAAGTCACACGCCAGGCGTATTATGGGACCGCCCGCGAGGGGCGCTTGCTCGAAAGAGCCCCAGACCCGCGCCGGAGGTAGGCTTCCATGGAAGCCTGAGTCGAAAAAGAGTCTTTACTACAATTATTACTAAGCAAAAAACAACATTGTTTTGGTAAAAACTTAGCTCCTCGGATATTCTCCCACACCGTTTGTCACTGTAGGAAGTTTCAGCTCTCTGGGATAACAGGAAAGTTAGCCTGACGCCAAAGTTTGAAATAAAAGTTAAAAAGTAAAAATTTGGGATTTTTTCAATGTTTTGTTACCAAAGAGTTCAAAACACGTTTACAAATTGTTCTTAGGCATTTTTATTTAGAATATAAACCCAAAACAGTATTAACTGTACCCATAGCTACATGAAATGCTCATGACATAAGGATAATATAAAGAAAAGTTGCTCTAATTCTGAGCTTGTTGGTTTTTGTTAACATCATGTAACTGTTACTGTACGTTCAAAATAACGGCATAATATTTACTGAAATGTTGAAGAGTGATATAAAAATATACAAACATAAATTAAAATCTACAATCTTATTTTATTTGATAATGCGTAACATAACACATTGCATCAAGTTAAAAAGGTTAAAGATACATAGAACTTAATTGTCTAAATAACTTGTATATTCTCCAAAAACAGTCCAAAAAATCATGCCATCACTTTAACTACTTTCAATATTATTCGAATTCACTTCCTAAAGCAAAGGAGATTTTCCTACCTTATTCATAATAATGACGTAGATTTTGCGTTCTTCATTTTTGTTTATCGAGTGACTATAGTTTTTCACCAGAACTCTCGTTCGTGTTATCTAATAGGTTTTCGAAAAGAGTATTCAATCCTTTGAATCTGAAATCTTCTTCACATGCATGATTGTTTTTCAACCGGGTTATATCTCGGTTCTTCAATTAAGAACTTAGGCTCGACTTTGGTCCAACTAGTTGGTGCTGAGGTTTGACTTGAAACGGGAAACCAGTAGTATGTGGCTTTTCAGTAGCTCTGTACCGTTCTCGTCACAGTCCGTTGTAGTCATCTAGAAGCAGTAGATTCTTCTCTGTACTGAGAACCATTCCGAGGAATAGAGACCTTTCTTTTTATCTAATTTCTTTACGATTTTAGACTAATCTCTGCAGTTTTTGAGTGTGGATAATTTTCATTTCATACTCTTTAAACTCAGTTGACTCATTTTCTACAAATTTTCCTTTATTGAACAAGTTAATATTTTTATAACATGTTAAGCATTGTGATATTTATAATTTATACTCATAATATTAGTAAAACTTTTCGTAAGATTACTTTTAAAACCGTTCTAATACATTGGTTACCCATTAAAGAGATTAAAAATATTTTTAAATATACAGGTTTCTCAGTTTTTTAAAGTTATTTAATCATTTTATAAGCAATTTTTTTCTGTTCACGTAAAGGGCTTGATGAGTGGAACAAAAGAAATGTGAAAATCCAAAAGGAACAAAGGTTTTTTTTGCAACAAAACTACTGAGACACCCCAATGTTAGGGGTTAAGCTGTAAAACAGAACTGTAGATTTTCAACTTATCTGTGTATTCGTTTTTATAACCTTTTTCAGTATTTAAGTAATTTTGTAAATAGTTATTGTGAACATATAGTAACTGTCACATAGCGTCGTCGAATATCTCCAAACTGAGAATTAGAGCCAATTTTTATCATTTTAATGCTTTCTCTCGCTGAGTCGTGACTGAGTATGAGTACAATTAATACTATTTTGTGATTGTATTCTTAGTAAATGTGCTCTTAAGAACATACACAAACAAGTTTTTACACATGAGTAAACATATATTTCAGAAACAATTCTAAAAATGTTAATTTTTCCAATTGTTTAAAATAGTTTAAGGGTTTTCATGCAAACTTTCCTGTTTTACCACATGTTTTCGTATACTCTTCATTGGGATAAAAAGGAATGGGATAACCCACGGGGAACGATGTTTTTAACAACAATGGTATTTTTTGAGACATCCTAACCAACATTTACGATAAAGGAGAGAGGTCAGTTGCTGGGACAGTCAGATGGTAGTAAAAGAAAATTTGCATGCACAAACGTCAATTAGGATGGGGAGTCATGTTTGAGTGATATTATTGGTTCTTACATTATGTCTGATCATTTAAACCCAAATATTTCTCTTTTTTAGAACACTCACTGAGGAAGCTCCTGAAAATTCAAATGAGGAAGGAAGATGTATGTTAATCCATCTGGTCTGGGCGCCAACCAATTCTGTCTGATTTGTGGTACTTCCTCAAGTGTACATTAATTAAGAAGACGTAAACGTTGCTTTGAAAAAAGTACTTATTTCGAGAATCCCAAAAGAATAAACCGTAAAGAATAACAATAGCCCAGGATGTCTAAAAAATAGAGAAGTCCGTCGTAAAAATTAATAACTGAATCCAAAAACCTCTGACCTAGAACGTTCTCAACAGCGAAACGTTGTTGCGCGGCAGTGTGAAATAAATACTCCATAAAGAATGCTGCTGCCGGCTTCTGGCCGGCCGGTTACACTGGTCTACAAAATTAAACTTTTTCTGACACAACAATTTTATTACCTGATCTTTATAGGTAATTTATGCTAAATTAAAAAATGAAAACAATTTGTTTCTACCAAGTAGTTTTTTGTGACAGTTAAGTATTGTTTATAGGTCTAGAATTTACACTAAAGGAATTAAACATGTTCAAAAAACTTAAAAGGTGTTAATTGATTATCTTTGTGTATATTTTGCCTGAGAAACGACCCAATTGAAAGCCCAGCAGTAATATGCCAATACATATGAGCTCCCCTGTTCTTCATGCCTTTTTTCCACGGTTAAAATATCCCGGTGAAAGCGCTCGCCGTGTTGGTCGCTTACATACCACGAATTTTGGCGCAAGAATTCCAAGTGAGATTGAAGAAAGCAATCTTAAGAGAATATTACGGCCTAAGTGTTCATATGAATTCAATAAATGCGTGAGTAGTTCCCTAAATCATCAGATTTTTTGTTTGCCTAAAAAGTGTCTCACCAAATTCGTGACAGACATCCACGCGCATTTGTCTAAATCATTTTTCCTTCCTTAAAAATTTGCGTCCTTTGCTTTTCCTTTTTTTTTTTTTTTTGGTCTGCATAAAACTCCTTATTTAATCATCGCATCACTAATTTTCGGCAACTTCTTTTTTAAAATCTAAAGTCCTCTTCATTTCTGTCCATAGCTTTTATGAAATTCATCAGAGTTAATTTGAAATAAAGAGGCGAAAGAAACGTCTTTTTCCATCAACTAAAGCAGTTCTGCTAGACTCTGTGTCTCACGAACCCAGAAATTCGCCCGCCAACTGCCGTGCATCGAGAAGGGGATTTACGTCACTGAGCGGCAGAGGAAATGGCTTTCGGAGGGGACTGTGGGTGGTAGATGGCACGAATCAACTTTGGAGCGCATGGCACATAAGCAATGCGATTCGATTGTCTTTCTTCGTAGAGTGTAGTGTACGCATACACGCCAGACGGTTCAAATAGAATTAGAAAGAAACGTAATAGGTTTAATGATTTGAAGACCATACTAAAGCTATTGAATATCTTGTAAATCCTCTTGATGTGTCCATAGGAAAAGTCATACCGAAATTGCTTTTTAAAAAATGTATTTGTGCCTGCACGGCATTTCTGTCTTTCAGGGGTGTTCATTACATAAAATTCTACCCATTAACTTTTAGAGATGGACATCCGCATGCGTTACCTCCTGTCTCAGGGGCCTCATGATACATTGTACTTTGGGAAGGAACTGTGGAGGACAGTTTTTGGTGTAAGCCCTCCTCTCCCCGTTAACTACCCTCAGCACGCGGGCAGAGCCGAGAGCACTCGCCCTCTTCGGAGGCTAGTTGAGCAGGTCTGCGTAAATGTCTTGTTTGCTTCTGAGCATAAATGGAGCTTCGCTATGCGCATGTATAGCTGAGTTCTCCTGTTTAAAGTTGTGGCAGGAGTAGTCTCGGACGTGTGGATTGATATTTTGTTACCAATAATATGAGTTCAGAACTGTAATTTGTTTACTGATGCAAATACTTTTTTATTACTCAAGAATAAAAATGTCTAATTTTCAAATGTTTCTAACCTAGCTTTGTATGTGTGAATGTTTTATCCATCATTCAACCTTACATGAAAAGGGCCGGAAAGGGATTCTAGGGATTAAGAAAACATGTGCATATGTATGCTTATCACTCATATTTCACATAATGTTTTTACTGTTTTTGGACGAAACTAAATCTATTGATAAACTGTTTGTTCTATACCATCGAAGTTCAAGTTGCCAGTGCCTGCGAATTAAGTATTTAATCAAAGGCCAAAATATTAACAATACTTATGTAGTAAATTTTGGACATCAGCCTTTAAGATGAAGTAATACCCTTCAAGACGTTTACAAACCAGAAAATTGGAATCTTATTTCCCCGACCAATGCCCGTCAACATACTACTAGTTTATCTACTTGTCGTAAAATACAACATATTTACAATACATTTAGTGATGATCAAGGCAAATACAATGTCTCATATGGGGGCTGACACGTGTACCGTACATCCTCTGTATACGTGTATCATTTATCCACATGGAACACCTAAACAACTACTGCTACAGAAATAGAGATTGAGGTCTACAAAAAAAAACACGAACGTCGAGATAGAGCAGGGTGTTACGAAATGTAGTGTTTGCCAATGAACTCTGAGTCTAAGGGGATGGCTCTAGACCATATCAAAAATTCTGTCCCCTGTAATACAAGCACACCAACACGCTTTCGAGTCACGCGGGTGGCCACTGTTTCAGGATGAGAAGCCCGAGACCAAATTGTAGGCCGTAATTACCACAGCAGTCTTCAAAGAGCGTTACGATCTTGGCATAATATACAATGTTAATTGAAAATTAATTATTATTTCTGCGTTGCGTTTTATGAGAATAATTAAATAATTATTGTATGAACAATTGAAATAAATTATTACACTTACAATTTTTTGGTTCTCTCAATTTAATCAAATCTCAAGTAGAACGTATACATAAATGTATTCAACACTAAATTAGATTCATTATGCTAAACATTCTTAATTCTTTCAAATTCGTTCAGCCTTCAAACAGATCATTGCACATATTTTGTGTTTGTATTCCCGCCACAAAGATAAGATTATTCTGGGGGAAAGACAGGTTGTATTTCTCAGATCTCAGATTATGGAAAGAAATTGTACGAATAATAAGAAAATATCCGTGTGGTTTGTTCATGACCACTTTATTGAGCACGAATAGTACCAATGGATAGCCTCTGCTTTTAGAAATGTGGCTTTTCTCAACACCGACTTATTCGTTGGTAGGAACATATTTTCATCTAATACAGATGTCTATAATTTTACACACGATGCGACGTAGCAGTCATTGTCATTATCATCATCATCAATAGTTCAACACAAAAAACCCGCATAAAACATTAACTACGTTATTTTACAATGCATTACCACTGACATAAAGGAAATGAAAATCGATAGACAATTTTGAATGCCAAGTAAAATATTTGTTGTGGCACTGTTTCGATACAATTAGAGGCTATATTTAATATCAAGAAAATAATTATAACAGTAATAGTAATGATAACTCCACATCGGGAGTACATGACCTTGATGTAGGTGGTGAAGCTTGAGTATCCCAATGACCCTGAGAGCTATGCCGGCGGTAGCGTAGCTTCTGGTAGGGCCTCCCTTGCCGGACAGGTCGATGGGGGAGGGCACAAATGAAGTACTCCAGAAGAAGACCTCAACAACAGCAGAAGAGGCGGTCCACAGAAGACATGAAGTTGGCTTCAATGCGACCCTTCTCTCCTCGCGGATTGAAAAGGGTACCCCCCTTTAGCTCCCCCATGAGCCTGAGAGCTATGGCAGTGTTATGGCATGTCACTGCTGGGACAAATTATAACCTTCGACGACGCAATCGATATTAGAATGGAGTAAATATATAGCAACTACAGTCAGATACAGTAGGAAAACATCGTGTAGGTATTTGCAAAATATAAAAATACTGCCCCATAATGTTCAAACCCTTTCAAATAAAACTGAGTTTATCCAAGCAGATCTACAGAATGATTTAAATCAAATGGTTGTTTTTTGCTTTACAGAATATTGGTTATTTCATGATGAACTTAGCATTTTCCAAATTCTAAACTTTTACCTCGCAAGCCATTGTTGTAGAGAAAAGGAATCGCATAAAGGTCCTGCATATGGGGTTCTTGTATTTACTTTCGAAATAATATCGATTCTATTTCCTTGACGGAATTAAATGTGTATTCCGTTGAAAAGGTTTTTAAAATATCTGTAGTACATCTTCCTACGCTAAAAAGTATATTACTTTGCATCTACAGGCCACTAACAAAGAGAGCACTAGATTATATTATGGTCTTAAAAAACTGGAGATAACACTAAATAAAGTCAGCTATCACTCTTTTGAATCCATTGTATGCGGAAATTTTAACATTGATTTTATGGTTGAATCTTGCGGGAAAGAGCAGTTTTTCAACATAATTCAGTTTAGATATTACAATAAATGTACCTACACGGATCACACTAAATTCAAAGATGGCTATTGATAAAAAAATTAACAAAACCACTACTCGATATGGAATTGAAACAAAAGAATTAGAATTCAGTGATCACGATGCAAACATTTTACCATTATAAGAAATGCGAACTCTGACACATTAAATAATACACGTATGAGTAGATTGTTCACTGAAAGTAAAATAAAATGATTCATCAAATACTTGCTGCAACAGTCATTGGACGCAGTTTACAATACTGTTGATGCAAACGATAAATTTAATTTTTTTCAACCGTTCATTCCATTTTAACACTTGCTTTCCTCTTCAAAAAAGAAAATTAAATACTTCACGGACAAGCAATTCTTGGATAACAGGAGGAATTAGGACATCGGGTGTGCTACATCCTAATCCCTTGCGTACTTAAAACGAATTATTTCTTTCATTTCTAAGTATCATAACGTATCTCAAGATTTTCTCCTCTACTTTAAAAAATACATATTATTGTTAAGAAAAGTCATAAGGAAGGCTAAAATTATGAAACATGATCAGAATATTTTGAATTCAAATAATAAAACAAAAGCAATGTGAAATATAGTAAAAAATTCGACCAAATTAACTAGAAACTTAGTAGAGAATGTTGTTTTAAAAGATAGCGATAGAAATGTGACCGATGCTGCAACAGTGGCTAGTCACTTTAATCAATACTTTTCGAAAATTGCTGCCGATCTTACTAAGGGTCTTATGCCACAAAATTCAACATAAGACGATTCCCCAAAAATGTAGACACGATATTCTTTTCCAAAACTTCTTCCAATGCATTCTCAAAATAATCGCTAGACTAAAAAGTAAATATTCGGCCGGCTTAGATGAATTTCCGGATAGTTTGTAAATACTTGTGAGCCCACCATTATACACCCGTTAACTCACTTATTTAATGTATCCTTATACACAGGAATTTTTCCAGATATTTTTAAAACAGCTAAGATTAAACCTTTTTTCAAAAAAAAAATGAAATTCAAAATTACCGGCCAATTTCTCTTTAAAAAAAATCAGCTATAATCACGTTTGGCAACATATTAAAAAAATAATAGAACACGTACATATATGGATAATGTATCAAAATATATAGCTTGAGACCGGAAAAGTTGGCTCAGAGCATTAACTAATGTCACTACAGTGCTTCCTATGTTCGAGTCGAGACGGTGGCAGCATTTTCGGCACTAGCTTGTCAGCTTTGTCGAAATTAGGCGCTGTCTGGACGAGCACTCTCCGGACGGCTGGCTGCTCTGATCAGTAGTTTTCCGTGGTTTCTCCGATCACCACCAGGTATTCGCAGGAGCAGCCTAACAAATGGGCCTCGGAGCGCGCGATCTTTCTTTCCTCTTCCTTGTCTTATCCTCACCACTTACATATAAACACTCTCGCAAGCATTACACTACTGTACATGTCGGGAGACCAGTCGAGAGCTTAGAGCACGTCCCGGCTGGGGCGGTGCCATGCTAATGGAAAGAACCTGGTTAGGGATAATTCCCATACGCTGACGCAGGTCGACGTCGGATCTCGCCATCTAGCAAGGTTAATTATCGCCACCTCCCACGCACGTCACTTAAGGAGTTAATGAACTTCGCGGTTGACGCTTCCGGAATCACTAATCAATCAATATAGCTTAAGTGTGCATAGTATTCAGGAGCGCTACCCAATGCTACGAAGCGACGTTATGGGCGCGACCAACACATAACTTCTTTATTTAGCCCCCGGGAGGAACATCGTGGCGACCACCTCACGTCTCCGTGCTGGACGAGCGGAGGCAGCCGTCACCTGCGAGAGGGGAACAGCCAAGCCTACCTCTCCTAGAGGCCTATATGCGCTATACGAGCTGTGGAGCAACACTGACAGGAGCTTGCAGTATTTAGTTGTGTTCTGCGCTTTCCTACGGAAGAAGATAAAACAGTTGACGTTAACTACAGACTGCAATATACAATGTCTCAATGCCCAAAATTTTCTAGAACAATACAATCTGTGATTTTTATTGAACATTAATTTTTTCGCCAACTTGCTGCTCTTTTTACCACATGTTGGCTTGGTATGCATGCGATGGGTAATCAAATTCATGTTTTTTGAAGCTTCAATACCTGTTTTTTGTAATGAGATAGGTTTGAAAGAATTTCTAGAAGGAACCTTTTTATGAAAATCAAGGTTGTATACATTATATTTTCATATAGACACCTGTTTTTTCTTTACCACAAGGGATAAAGGCTACCACTCTCTAGCAATTGCTTGTTTTATACGTCACTTATAAAAATTAAAATTTTAGGCTGTTTCATTATAGAGAAATGGATTGTTTTTGTAAAAACTATTTATTGGTAAGTATTTGTTCACATTTTTCTTATTTTTCAATTTCTTGCTTGATCGAACCACAACCCAGAAAGATGGCTCAGGGTATCAACTGATATTGCTGCCCTCTGACCGGGACATCCTAGGTTCGAGTTCCGACGGTGGCAGGGTTTTCGACGCTAGCTTGTCAGCTTGGTCGAATTCAGTCGCTGTCTGAAAGAGAATTCTAGCGGCCGGCTGCTCTGATCGTTAGTTTTCCGTGGTTTCTTCGATCAACACCAGGCGAATGGCGGAGCAGTACCGTAACAAACGGGCCACTGACCGCGCGCGTTATTTCCTGTATTTTCCTTGTTTCTCTTCACCCCTTTCTTACACTTACACTACTTACACTAACTTGAAGTGCACTGCCACATATGCCCGGAGACCGGTCGGGGCACAGAGCATCTCCTGGCTGAGGCGGTGGTTCGCTGGTGGGAGACACCTAGTTAGGGAAAAAACCCCTAGCTGACGATATGTCGGCACCGGGACTCGCAGGGGCAAAGTCTACCGCCATCTCCTGAGAAAAAAACGTGCACTACACTTACAGGACTAATGACCCCCAGTAGTTGACTCTCTAGCAATTAATCAATCAATTCGAACCACTAATGCAAAAAGAATGCCACTCTGTATAATACTGACAGGAAATGAAATACAATAACAACCATAATAACAGCAAATACCTATAGAACTCGGAAAGTCATAGGTTACGAGTCTCCCTTGTGAAGGATATTCGACACTATTTAACCAGATCGAATTCAAACATTGTGTGAAGGAAACTTCTAGTGGGAGGTTGCTCTAATTATTCTGAGGTTTCTCTGATAATATCAAGTGAATGCCAGAACTGTACCGCAACGAAGTGGCAACGGAACGTGATATTTTCTTAATAATACTTATCCACCCTCTCCCTTTACACTCACATTTACACTGCCTCTCATATCAGGAGATCACTCAGGAGCTGCGAGCATGTCTCCCAATAATTCTACACGTTGATCTCTCTAGGATAGAATACGATTTGGACTCGGAGGGAGAAATGTGCTGCATGCTCAGTAGTGGCCCATGCGCGAATAATAATATAATAATAATATTAATATTATTATTATTATTATTATTATTATTATTATTATTATTAATAATAATAATAATAATAATAATAATAATAATAATAAACGATGGAAGCAACTTATCGTTTTTAAAAATTATCCAGTTCAAATTAAGACTTGTAACAAAAATTGTTTTGTTATATTATTACTGTATGTTGCGTACATTTCTGAGTAGAAACTGTCCAGTACTTATTCTATTTTCGTGCTGAGTCAATGTCTCTCATGATATCAAAATTGGAGTCCTGATTGCATTGTGGATTAGTACATCCAAAATAATTAACTCTTTGATAACTAAACGGAGATTCAAGAGTAAGGAACATACACTGAAGGGCCAAAAAACGGGAACATGTACCTAATACCGTGTACCAGTGGAAGTGTTTAATTTCATAAGAGTCCCCTGGAGCCACTCTGTAGCAATTCTGAACGCGTGGTCTGTCGCATTGTCCTGCTGAAATTGCCTACGTCCGTCGGGATATACAATGAACAAGAATGTGTGCAGGTGATCAGACAGGATGCTTACGTACGTGTCACCTATTAAAAGTCGTATCTAGACGTATTAGGGGTCCGATATCACCCCAAATGCACACGCCCCATACCATTACAGTGCTTCAACCACCTTGATCAGCCCCCTGTTGACATGCAGGTCAGGTCCATGTATTCATGAGGTTCTCGCTATACTCGAACATGTCCATCCGCTCAAAACAATGTGAAATGAAACTCGTCAGACCAGACAGCGTGTCTCCAGTCGTCAATAGTGCAATGTCGGTGTGGAGGCGAGGCGTAAAGCTTTGTGTCGTGCAATTATCTAAGGTACACGAGTGTGCTTTTGGCTCCGAAACCCCATATCGATAATGTTTCGTTGAATGGTTCGCACGCTGACACTTGTTGATTGGCCCAGAATTGAAATCTGCAAGAATTTGCGGAAGGGTTGCACTTCTGCCACGTATAATGATTCTTCTCAGTAGTCATCAGTCCCGTTTTTGCACGATCTTCTTGCGGCCGTAGCGATACCGGAGGTTCGTAGTTTTACCGGATTCCCTATATTCACGGTACGTTTGCTAAAGTGTCGTACGGGAAAATCCAAATTTCATCGTGACCTTGGTCCATCTTTTTTGCGCCGACTATAACACGTTCAAACTCACTTAAATAGTAATAGCCAGGTATTTTAGCAGCAGTAGCCGATCTAACAACTGTGCCAGACTCTAGTTGTCTTATATTGTCAATGCGACGAGAGCGCCGTATTCTGATTGGTTTCAGATTTCTTTATTTTAATACGCATGACTGTACCAGTTTTTTTGGCTCTTCTGTGTAATAGCCCATCGATAACGAATCTGTTTACTTGAAAGTATGAGGAAATATATATTTAAGCTCAAAACTAATGCCTTACAATCATTTCTCAAAAAATTATCATAGAAAGAATATTGGTGCGTAAAGAAACAAGGGAAAGTAAGACCTGGAATTATGAAGCATTCGCAATTAGAAATGTAACGTAATCTTATCTGCAGTAATGCGAAACGATAGTTAATGAAAAGAAAATAGTCTTAACGCATTAATTACGTAAATACTGTAGAATTTGAGATTTACAAGTAAAAAAACATAATTGATCATATCATGCCACCTATCGGGCTGTGAATGTGCGTGTATATTTGTGCGAGAAAGAATGAGTGAGACGGAGTGAGGGTCGGGAAAAGAGGGGAGTGATAGGGATGTGATGAAGGGGAGGTACAGAGGGAGGGAGAGAGATTTAGAGAGAATATTATGAAAATAATTGGAGAAACATGGAACTTGTGATGGGGCCGTGAACGTTGACAGAATATGTACCGTTCGTGATCTGTTCTTACAGTTCTCGTGTGTTGTCAGTGGGTCTTTGTCTTTAACCTCATTCTATTAAAAATCGCCTTGATATTTTTAGAATGTCAACAATTATAAAATATTATCTGATTACTACACATTAAATCAATTATAAAGCACGGTCATTTGACCGTGAATTTCTTCAATTTGAAAACAAGAAGTGTTCCCTTCCTCATAGTCCTGCGTCTTATGTCAAATTTCTCGGCCAAATTGCGCCGAATTTAGACTTATTACCTGGACTTGTCTGCTGTCCTTCAGCTTCATTACGAGTCTGCTCCTTAGGGTGATTCGCGGTATGATTTCCTACCCTCCCGCTTTGACGGACGGAGGTGCATTAGCGACGTCAGAAGCAACGAACGCGCACGCGGTTGTCTGGTCAACGCCAGATGACATTCGCTTCTTATCTCGCGATCTTTTTATCTGTGAAGTGCCTGTCGCTCGAGACGAAGTCCCTGGTTGGGAGGGGCG
>BOPP01000004.1:13516368-13560618 GCA_017312745.1 Gryllus bimaculatus | reverse complement strand
GTATTCACCAGTGCGTGACCGAGCTTCGTGAAACTGTGATTTGTGCCGCGTCGTGTGTGTGATCGCGTCGTGCGTGTATTCGCGTCGTAGCCAGGTCGAACGTTGACATTTCCTAACAAGCATGTCCTCGAAGAGGCGAAGACTCGTAGTTTGGACGGTGACAGCGACAAATGAATTTGACGAGTGAAATGTCATTTAATTGTCATTAAGGGCATGGGGCACGTTGTTTGGAAGGCGTTTCTTTGCATGTTGATCATAGGCGCAATCGCCTCTTGCGTCGATGCCTACGAATGGAGCCGCGGCAGCAATGCCTCCAACACGAACCGTTCCTGTTCCAAGCGGGTGTCGTCTATGTGTAAGGAGGTAAGATATTAACCGGCTACTAAAAGACGTTGATCCACGCGAACGCATGTCGGCAGCTGCTGGCCGAAAGAAAACAAACTTATACTGCGTTTGATTGATCTGCCCCAGCAGCGTTCTTCAAGCGATCCAAGAATATGCATGAGGATCTCGTTTGACCGTTATTATTTACGTATCTATGCTCTGCACTAAAATGTTTTGTACGCCCCAAAACGATAATAGCATTATTGTTCTAACCTAAGTATTGAAATAAGGAAGGAAATTTTCAAAAATTTACGGTACAGTGTAACATAAAAATGACGGTGCAGTGGTACACATGCAATCTATTGCTATCCGCTTTGTTATCCTACTCTTAAGTATATGAAAACCATCTACCATGGTAAGGTAAGAAAATGAAACAAAAACATTATTCAAATGAAAGTTAAGAAACACTGAATTATATTGACTTAATGTGAAAGTGAAACTAATATCAGGGGAAAAAATGAATTTTCTCTGTCTATCAATACCGATAAAAGTTTTAAATTCAATCTGTTAATGTCAATGTCAATATAAGGTTGGTGTTGTGTGGTAAATATAATCATTACAAGGAGCGGATTTTAATGAAATGTCATTTTTTTCACTTTAAAACGATGTCTTATAGTATAGAAATTCATTGTATATTTTGCCAAAAGGAAATTACCCATTTAATATGACTTTTTTCATTTTTCTTTCATTTCGACTAATAAGTCATTGTTTACCCTTTTCGTCATGTTTAAAGCATTTTCCAGGATTTCATCGATTTTAATGGTACTTGATTAATTGTAATGGTAAGTTATAATTGTAATTGTAATTGTTAATTTTAATGGTACTTGCTTTGAATAATATTTACGAGACGCAACAAATGTTCTTAAGAGAATTCCTGAGTAGCTTATTCAATTTCTCCGTTCAGAAATTGTAATGTCAGCAGTTGTGAGTTTGTAATCTAAGATTCCTGAGACGCCTTCAGCACCATTGTTGTTTCCGTGGATTTCACCATAACTAAAGACAGAGATTTCCTGGTACAGTCAAAACCAAAAGTTTGCAAGCTGAGTTCACTTGAACAAAAGGAAGAAGCCTCGATTACATCAGTAACATATCCAACAGCTTGAGTAGTTCATATGAACTTGTTTTGATCAAATTTTTTACGTCAGTTTTCTTTGCTTCTAGGACATATTAAAACTTTTTAAGAGCATTTTATTGATCATTTTTGTGATGTTTTAGGTCATTAAATTAATCCCCTTCATCATTACAATAAGTTAGAGACTTTACTTATGAATATTTCATAAGGTACTATTTATGTTTACAATGCTTAATTAGGGATAACTGAACGCGCTTTCTTAATAAGGCATATGTCTGATTTTCATTAACTCATATTAATTTAGAAAATAGCAAAAGACCAACTTCTTTCTTGAACTTCTCCTATACCTTGATTATTGAATCTAGACTTTTTTAATGCATTCTATTTCTCAATATTATACCTTTAAATCGTTTATTTTTCAATATATAAGTAGTTCTCACGTAATTTTGGCAATTTCCCAAAAGTACCTAAACGAGATTATATCAAAACTGCTCCATTGTTTGCTTTATATTTCTACGGATAAATTACGTTTAGAATTACATGACATAACCATTTTAATTAATTATTCTGAATTTTCAAAAACTATACACGCAACTTTTTGGAGCGTTTACTTTACATGTGTATTTGATAATTTGATGCATTGGGGATGCAAGTAATTCAAATTATCTTTCATGAAATTTCTCGAAGTTTTAAAAACTTTCAAAATTTTAAAGCAGAGTATTACGCTGTGAAACACTAAAAGTGGTAAGAGAAAGGAATATTTCCAGATACTTTCAAAATAATAAAAAATGGTCACTATTTAAAAAAGGCAACAAAAACAATATTCAAGAGTTTTCACTCTCAATTTCGTTGGAAAAATTCAAAATTACGGAAAGAGCCTTCATTTTCTTAGGCCTAGGCCCTATTTTCTTTCTTTTCTTCGGAAAGATATGCTCTTGTCACTAGAAGCGAGAAAAGGATCTGTTTGCTGATGGCACGAATGTCCTTTAGAAATCGGAAATAATAAGAAGTAGGATTTCAGATTTTCAGTTTGGTTTCGTAACAAAAAGTTAATAGTAAACGAAAAGAACACGGTTTCAATACATAATTTTAATTTCAAACAGGCAATTGCATGCGCCAATGAAATGGAAAAATATGAAATTGTTTGATGCTAATGTAGCAAAATTTCTGGGTCTATCAATTCAACCAAGCATGAAATGGAAAATCCATATAAACGAATTTGATACTAAATTAAATTGATTATGTTATGCATTCAGAATTCTTTCAAATTCAGTTAGACTTCCTGCAGCTCGATGCGTATATTTTGAGAATGCCTGAAATATGGCAAAATATTGTGAGGAAATTGTATCATAGAGTACAGAGATATTTAGATTCCAGAAAAATCGTTCGAATAATAAGCATACAATCCTTTTAACTCCTACACGTCTCTCTTTATTGAGATTGTAATCTTACTATGACCTTTACTTTTTATTTCTAAATCTACATTTTTCATCAAAACTTCTTTAAAGATGGGAACATTTTCAATGCAATACAGTTATAATTACAACACAAGACGTAGAAATAATGTCTAGTGTCATTGCCATCAGCTCACTACAAGAAATCCACAGTTAATTCACGCACGTTACTTTACAACTCATGACCAGATGTCATTAAACAATTAAAATCGATTCAAAGGTTTAAGTGCCAAAATGCATCCTGCTGTATTGCTATTTCAATTCAATTTGAGATAATTCCGAGCACGAAAAAGGAAATTGATTTTGATTTTAAAAATGATATTTAATCCATTAATTACTAGCCGGTCCGCTCCGGGTGATACCATTTTAGGTGCGACACCAATTAGAAAAATTTCCAGTGGGAATTAGCGGAAAGTGCCTTTTCTTCGATGTTCAAAGAGTTTCAATAGAAATGAACACATGTCTCAATTATAGATGTATATATTATCCCCATTCTCTCGTTCACATCCCTGAAAACTGCATTGCAGTAACTTCAACCGTTCAAAAGCTGCTTGAGGGGCTAAAGTTAAGTGACTCATATATAAACGCATTTATCACGCATTTTAATGGCTCTGGGATTCCGTTTTCGAATGTAAACAAACGACAAGGATTGGTAATTTGGCTTTACAAATTATTTCGACTATTCGAACTAGTGTTGTCTACTTTTTTCTAAAAAATGGACCGAACGTAGATCGTATTCTATACTTAGATTTTCTTTGTCGTGTACAATGCATTTCGTATGTTTATATCACAGCCGTTGCGCTTTCACTCGATTAACCAACTCGTCAACTGTGAAATTAGATTTTATTTGTCTGTCTCTTTTATAAATAGGAAGCAATGATAGATATCTGTAGTGAAATTTAATTTCGTATTTGTTAAGCTATTTGTAACATTAGCCATTGCTGATTGGAATACTTGGCACCTAATAAAAATACATTTACATATTTAATTTGTATGAAAAATAAGGATCTTATTTATAGCTAGTGGCCGGAGTTTTGCATTTTTTGAAAAACAATCGACCGCTGCCGAGATCCTACCAGGGGAGTGCCCGGAGTAAGAGAGGTAGGGGCAGTTGGCGCGCGTGCCGCTATTGGGAATCTCGGAAATCACTGCGGGAGCAGCGACTATACTGCGATTTATGCAACTCTGGCCCTGGCAGGTATCAGCTGTTGACATTTTCATCCAATCGGGAGCTTAAACGTCACCATAGTGACGTCACTACGGTGACGTTTAAACTCCAGAGTGGATGAAACTGTCAACAGCTGATACCTGCCTGGGGCAGTGTTGCATAATGGATCCTGTACATCTAGATCTTTCGAGCTCTCCGAATGACCCTTTCCATCATCACGTTCGCTGTTCACATTCGCCAAGGAAGCATGTTATTAAATTAGCAGAGAAAAAATGACGAACAATGCAGGATTAGGAAATAGTATTGAAGAGGAGAATCTGGAAAGAGCTTGTGAATTTAGTACACCTTTATTTTAAACAAAAAATATTCATATAATAAGGTTTTACCATTCATATTGTCATTTTATTTTGCATATATGAAAATATTTGCAAAATGAAAATTTAAAATGATCTTTGAATGAATGAATGAATGAATGCGATCTTTGAATGAATGATACAGATGACGTTTTGCTATGGCAATGCTCTGAGAAAGAGACCGTTTGCCATTAAATAACTCTTTTTTACCTGCTGTAGCAACTTTTTTGATAATCTTGTCTATGAAAAAAAATATCCTGTCTAACATTGTAGCAGCATTCGTAAAGAGTGTTTTGTTAAAATATTATTTTTTTTTCAATTTTATATGAGAGTATTTTGTTTGTTTTTCTTGAGCAAAATGCGTGCTCATTTTTGGAAAACTATTTTTTGTTCTACAGCCTTTCTACTTATAAAAGCCACTGCATTACTTATTTCTAACGCGCGCCGAAATTGAATTTAGATACCTAGGAACTCAGGAAAACTACAAAAACAATAAAACAATGTCTTTTTTTCTCAAAGAAAATTTTTGATTATGTACACGTAAGCTTCTGCGGCTTGAATCCATAATCCCGGATGGCCGATAATTTAATCTTTGAGTATGTTAATCCGCAATTTCTAATTACTCATCGTAGGCGTGGGGCCACGTGCCTTGAACATTTTCAAGGAGTTCCATAGCCGTACGAGTATTATTTCCGTGAATATTTTCTCCCTGATTGTCCCCTTTTACCTTCATTGAAATGCAATCATTATAACATGTTTAAGGTTTTTTTTATAACCTGGCCATAACATTTCTCTTGTACCTATTGCGGAGAGTACTTTCTTACGCGATAGATTATCAATATCAACGCGTGGTTATACTTTCTTGAGTTTTTTAAACATTCTGATTCCTTATGGCTAATGATGAAAGACGGATACGAAAGAAGAGCGAATTTATTATTTATTACCATACGTTTTGTTACTTCATATAAGACAATAGTTAACTTCATTAATATTTTTCTAATCAAAAGAATCTTGATTATATCGATAAGGAGCCGGTTCATATTCGGCTATTGACACCCAATTGTCCCCTATTCATTATTGACCCCTTCAACTTTTCATCGAAACCTAGGGATCTCTTTTGACTTCGTTGGGGACCCTTGCTGTAAATAGTTGAGCATAAAACAATTTAGTTTGATTAAATAATTATTAAAGTTATAATTTCATTCTATTTGCAGTATTCTTTATTTACAAATACAATATGCCATATGTAAAAATAAACAAACATCTCTAATGAAAAAGAAGGACCAGAAATGCATTTTTGCTGCTTCAGATCACGTGTTACCTACTGGTTCACTTTAAAGTGATGTTTGTACTCATCTTAATGGAGGCAGTTAAGCTGCAGGAACCGAAGGAGAAATGTCATTTATTTTCAGTACCGTAGACACGGGCTCTTTGGATAAAATATTTTCAATACTTTCGTAGTTTTTTCTTGAATAATCTTTGAAAAACTAAAAAAAAAATATTTTTTTTAATATCTACAGGTTTATTGTAAAGCGCAGAAGAGTAGTTTGATACGATATATATTTAACACAAATCGCCAATATTAAAAAAAAGGGGATTAATTTAAACTGCTGTGTGGGCTACATGAATCCACGCGATGCTTTCATACATAAAACCACTGAGATTTGCACTGGGTTCATGTGTTGCTAGGATTTCTTGTGCAGACATCAATGTGAACATACTACAAACACTAAGAAAACTTCAATAGCTGAAATACAATTTTTATTAACAAATTTTTTATCGGTAACTGTGGATAACTACAAAACAATTTCACCCATTCTCGACCTGGGAGATTATCCTCGAAAACACCAACTGTTCTGCCATCCATGGATATGTCAGACTTTACAGTAAATATGAAATTACAGATTTGGTCCCGGTGCTTTGCAAAGACTAATTTTTCGCCTTTAGTAAACATTTTTGGATGGCCCGATTTCTGAATGGATTTCTTCTTCAGTCCCCTTTTTAAAGTCGATCGACTAAGAAGTTAATTGATGGTAAAGGAAGTATCAGCTTGTTTCTGTGACATTATTCCCGACAATTGCTTCCAAATATTCCTCAAGCTGATGATCCTTAAAATCCGCATATTTCTGACTTTAGGAAATCTTTTGTATTTGTGTACTGTAACGGTCAGATTACTGTAAAAACAAGAGAAAATCACTATTGTTGAGGTTTTAAATATCGAAGTAAAACTATTGACGCATTAAAAGGATAATAAAGAAAGTTTTAGGGTACTTGACGTCACTGTGAACTTAGGTCAAGTAGCCCAGTTTTTGAGATTATGTGCTCAGAATTAGGAAATCTGATAAATAATGGGGAAGGCGTTCTACTAATGACAAAGTTATCATAGTCGTTCTATTAGCAAATATATCATTACCAACATTTAAACCGATACCTTGATCAACTATCTTGAAATGGACATACAAGTTTACTGTGCTCAAATTCGACCAATTTCGACCCCAGACACTCATAGAGAGCTGTTACTTAGAGGTGTACCACCGATTTATCCTAAACGATTTAATGCTGTGCTGTGTTGCCATCGCACGAAAGCAACTGCAAACTAACTGGTCGGTGCAATGAATAAGCGACTACAACCCCTGAAAACATTTTTTTCGCGTAGGTCCAAGAAGTACCCTAAGGGTCCAAGTAGCCCGTGATGACGGTATATCTTATTTAAAAACACTTCCCAGAAACTCATATCGCGTCATCAACGTCAGAATTTTTAATATAATCCCCAGACGCGTTGATTCAGACTAGGGAAAGTTGCCCCAGGTAAAGGAAGTTGATGGCGGCAACGCGCGTAGAGAGGGAGCGAGCCAGCACGGTCGCCGCGCCCGAACGGTCGTCAGCGCTCGATCAGCGACCACCCGCTGCAGAAAGAGCGGTTGCGGACGATTGACTTTTTCATAGGATGCAGACGTCTAAAAGTGGCTTGCCGTCGAATGTGTGGAATATCGGGTCCTGGAGTAAAGGAAACTGGCTATTTCGAAACGTCACACGTGAATATTGGAGCTTATTTCTTTCTACTCGCGTGACGTCAGCTGTGTCGCACTGAGTACGAGAATAAAGCCCTAGAATCAGGCTTTGATTTCTGTCGGAGCGCAGTGCTAGGACATTCCGAGACCTCGAGAACTTAGAGGAAGGAAAAAACAGAGGACAAACACTTGGACACTTCGATTTTTATATCCACCAACGTTCGGAAAAATTAATTTTCCACGTAACTGTACCATTTCTAGGAATGTAATAAAATCATTCGTAAAAAGCGATAAAAATCATTATAAACCATATTTCATATTACTATTGTATTCAAATAGAGCCAGTGATACCGCTATTATTAATTGTTATTAAGTGTGATTTATAATTATTAAATTACATTATAATATTTAAAATGATTACTATAAAATTAATAATTAATTTGGGGCGCGATCTGAGACCTAAAATTGTGTCATAAATCAATCACATTTTTCAGTCTTCCTGGTTATCTAACGAAACCATTGCCACCACTCAATGGTCAGAGGCTGTTTATTTTTCCGTGTTTATGCGCATTTTCGAATAAGTCATATCGATTGGAACATGGGAGAATAATTGTAATAATGAACGAATGTCCTGAATAAGATGATTTGTAACCCTAATGAAAACCTAGCTTTGCCAAAAATGACGACATGTCACTATCCATGGTAAACCTGTTCTCTCTAGAGTATACAATGGGAAGTAGAGTGGAACGGGTGGGATATATATCTTCTTGAAACTAGAAGAGGAATGAAAATTGGGAAGTGTTTTCCAGAACATGAAGACCTCTAGGTCTGGTTAAAACGCTACTGGCGGGAAGGCGATCACCAGATACCAAATGGATAACGAACCGTCTAAACAAGATCCAGTGATTTCAAATGCTTTGTTCAAATGCTTTCAAATTGTTATTCATGTTCATGATAATCTTCTTGAGAATAATCTTAAATTTCACACTCACTACATACATTACTAAAAAATCTCTCTCTACTAGAGCAACACATGATATCAATGGTCTACGTTGACAACATAGTAAGGGCAAAGGGGAAAATGAAAGATGAAAAAACAAAATCTGTAGTGTTTATTGCATTTACGACATGCAGGAATTGTTTCTGAACATTCGTGAACTATTTCATATTGCGCTATAAGTTTTTCATTCCATATATGTTGATTACAATATGTTGTAATTGGTAAATAGAAAATAACATTTTTATGTACAAGAGAAAATTAAAATATTTATAGTAGTGTTTATTACTTCATTTATAAAGAAATCAAAGATGACGAGTGAGAGGTATTGCGAAGTAAACTTTATATTGGCCTGAAACTCAAGATCTAATTTCCAATTGTTCGATTTCGTTTGTTTAGTGAGATCTAAATATTTTTAGGATGTCTGCACTAGTTATTTTGCGCAATAACATTTACAGTTTGCAATGAAGTTGACACTGTAGTAAAAGTTTTAATACATTCGCTCTTGTGTCCAGCGTAACCAATTTTCCTATTCCAAAATCAGGGTAGACAGTATGCGGGAGACAGCTTTGATCATTTTTGAAACTCTAAACGTAATTTCACCTGCAATGGCTACATTTCATGGCTTTCATTAGCTGCATCTCAATATCGTTTGCTTTAGAAAAAATCCCAAAACGAAATATTCAAAATGTGTGCCGATTAGTTGAAAATTTCTAGACGGGTGACATTTTATCTATTTGTTCAACGGAACACATCCGCTCGTTTCTGCAATTCACATGCCATAGTCGCGAAGATTGAAAGTGTTTTCTAAAAATAAATACCTCTCCGTTTTATAGCAGATAAAGCAGGGAAGGTTGCGTCACAGAGGACGTGTACGTGTGAGGGGGGAAATGATAGAGTCCGTCGGACCGGTCGATAACCGAAAGTAGGCTGCTGTGGACAGCCGACCACTGTTTCAATGGTCAGTAGATTAGGTAATTCTGACTACAGGCAGTCGGCGTTTCTGCTACTGAAGATAAGGTTTCAAGAGCACTAATTCCCGTGGTATGCTTCAGGTGAGCGTGTGAAGTGGGATTTGGAATGAGAATACAAAATTTTCTACATGCCTCAATAGTACTCGGAAAAGCTTTCGAACATGCATTTTTAAAACTTGCAGTACTCATTCCAGTGCGCGCTGAAATTCAAAGAAAACTATGCAGTCTCCATCCGTATGAGAAGTATCTATGGTTTTATTAGACACCCGGAAAGGTGGAGAAAATCCAATTAGAATGAGCGAGTTTTGATTTTGAATGAAAAATACAAGCATTTGATTGAGCTACCCCGTCTATTCTTATATTACGCGTACTGGCTGAATTCTTATTCTCAGTGCATCACTACTTGCGATACAGTTGAAGTCATGCGGTAGCAAGGTTCCGAAGAAGAGACCGCCCGTCAATAATTATTTCCTATTCATGTATTGCGTTATGAAACAGACTTTTACTTTCTGTCAACGAATGAACTGAAAGAACGACGAATTTTCGTCGGAAAAACTCTTTTTACAGGGTCCTGGTAACACAAAATGTAGATAAATTCAAATGCTAAATTTAGAAAAAAACCCTAACATATTTTGTGTAAAGGCATCCATGGCAATCCATGAATCAATGGCAATCCAATTGTTCTCCTTGATGCCGAAAAATCGAATGAAGACAAAACGTTTGTCTGTCCGCCTGTCTGCCCGTCTCTTCGTCCAACTGTGAACAATTCTAGCGGCTAAACGGTACAGTTCGTTTTCTCCAAAATTCTTATTCCTCTATCAATCTGGCTGATGTCGCAGTCCCTTGAATTTGAAATTGATATTTCAATTTTGGGAAACATTTTACACGAAGCCCCTGGAACATTTTCCCAATTAAAAAAAAAACAGCTCCATCGTTTTTGATTATTTTTTTATTGTTCGATAGTGTGAAGAATATTTAAGACAATGGTGCAGATCTCATGTTCATTAAAAACTTGATATTTTCGAAAATTGCAAAAGTTCAATTTTTTCGGAGTCTTCCTACACCCAAAATATTGAAGATAGAGATTTTTTACGTAATAAAACCTGTCCCCCGAAATCTTGAAAGAAGAGCTCGTACAATTTTTCGAAAATCTGAGTACTTTTCGCGCAATTTGTCGTGAAAATACGCGCAAAAAAGTACGTGCTCAACTAGTTTTATATTCTTGTAATGTAAAGAACTGTTGTACTGAATATATACTATTTTATATTATTGCAATATTCGTGAAAAGCAGTAAATTCGAAAAAATGCAGAATTCGTGTTTTTGTTAAAATATTTAATTTATTGTAGTGTTATAGGATAATATTTTATTTGCTGTTTTTGAGCAGTGTGCATGCCAGTTTTTGGAAAACCATTTCGTGTGGTTTGCTCTGTAGCATATTTGTTGTTTCAGTTCTCTAGAGCTGAATATAACCACATTTCTTATGTAATAAATTAATCTTTCTAGAATAAAGGTACTAAAATTAAAACAGTGGTACTACAACATGACATACATTCTGAAAATATTTCTAACATGTACGTTAAAAATACCACTTGAATCTACGGAAGTGTTTCCAACCCCCAAGAAGAACCTGGCAAGGATGGGACGCGAACCTAGGTACTACGTAGTTTCCGCAGGTGGTGCCTTAACTCCTTGGGATAATATTTCTGATATCAGAGTCAAGGTACTAACGTAGATGATTCGCTTTTATATTTAAGAAAAAAAGGTGTTCTACAAAAACCAAATTGTGCCATTTTAAAAACCACACTTTGATATATTAGGGAAGACATTTTTTTAAACTTTGAAGACTTCTTCAACAAATTTCTAAAATATCGTTGAGACTTCTTGGAAGATACTTCCAAAAATTAAACATTCCTTTTAAATTCAAATTAAAATCGACATCATTGGCGAATATCAATCGTGTTGCTCTACCGTTCTTCAAAGACTGTTAGACGGATTGACAGGCAGACGAAGAGTCGGACTGATGGAGGGACAGCCGGACGGACAGACAGGCGGACAGACAGACGGACAGAGAGAAAGACTGACGGACACACAGTTATGCGACAGTCGGACCGACAAACGGACGGTCAGATAGATGAACATACGGAAGCATCGACAGACAGACAGACTTTTGCCGGAAACCAATTTTTCGGTATCAAGGACCCTCAAATCGTAATACTGATAGCATATGATATAAATTAATTTACAAGTTTATGAAGGAAAAATCAACTGTTTCGGTATCAGGTCCCCAAAGAGAATTTTCTGTCAAAAATAGGCATTTATCGCTGCAGCATTTCAGTTTACACTAAAATACTTGTCAATGCAAGTAGTATTCTAGTTAAATATAGTGAAAAGTATGAGCTCATGTCAGCCATATCTTGGAACATTTTTATTAATAAATCGTTGTAATCTTTAATCTTGCCCTCGTTGTGATTTTTAATCTTCGTCTTATTTTTATACTTTTTTGTCAGTTGTCTTCATTAGAACAATACACTGTTTTGATAGCTCGTTGTTGAGATGTAAATCAAGTTACGTCTTTCAAGGAAAGTAAGAGAGGGATAACAGTGCATGAAGCGTGATCAGATAAGTAGAATATTTCTATTCTTTCCTTGATTTATTCTGATATTTAGATAAAACACGAACTCCTTGTAAATAGATCTCGCTTCTTTCCATCTTTGCCTCTCTTATATTACTAGTGTAGAGAAAATATTTTATTACTAGGGGATACTAGTGTTACTATAATATCACATACTTTCTCGCATATTTCTAAATGGGTCATTTTCGGAAAATCAGAGAGTTCAACGAAAATGAGATCCATGCCATTCTTTTAAACATTCCTTGTTCTATCCGTGAAAAAAAACGAAGCAAAAGTTTTCAGCGGTTTTTGAGAAAATGTGTTTTTTATAAATTGCACTTAACTAAATTATCATTTTTTTAAAAAGTGTGCATTGCATTAATACATGTTTAGCAATGACCAAAAACAGGCATAAACTCTCTCTTAGATCAATCCTTCTAAATCACACCATTAACACTATCACGTTACTGTTCATAAATACCAAATCACTGTTAAGTGATACGTCTGTTTTTGGTAATTTTTTTAGTAGATTTCATACAGAAAATAATCGTTCGGCATACTCATTTCTTGCACGATGGTGTTTAAATATGTAATTATCAGGTAATCAAACATATTTTATTAACCTATATTGTAAATCCATTTCAATGCTTTATAAGGATTTTGAGTTAAACAATATTTCACTTTACAAAAATGTGATATTACTGGTTTTATCTAGCAATGGATCATAGTTAATACGATCTTCGGGAAATATATTATTTGATGGAGATTTGGAGGTAGTAATGTGATTATAGGGATCAATGTACTCTTTTATTTCTTGATGTACTCCACAGAATCTGAAGAGGTTATACGGTAGTCGTGGATGTAATGTACAAATGCACAATCATCGTTGGGGGACATTTCCAACCATGTTCTGCAGTAATGTTAGAGATGAGTGAAGAACTATCGTTCAGTGCCACCAACGATTAGTGAAGAATTCATCCTATGTGTGGAGGTAAGTGATTGATGGAGAGTGATAGCAGTGACAGCTTGAAGGTTTGACCGCTGCTTACTAACCTACGACGTCATTGTGCATTGCTAAAGGCATATGATGAAGAGCCAACAACCTTCAGTATTACCTGACATCTGCATGACCTGTGGTGATGTGCAAAGTTTTATCATCCACAGGCATTGATAGAACAAGTACCCATTTCTTCAATAAAATGAACATGAGGGAAAATGTTCATTGTCAAAATGAACTCATGCTTTCATAAGATATTATTTATTTCTTTATTATTTAGTTTTGGGTACGAAAATATAATTACAAAAATAACAAATCACACATAACCGAGCGAAGTGGCTCAGTGCGCAGCGCGCTGACTTCGTAATCGCTGACTTCGATTCCCGGGCCGGCCATCCTGACCGTGGTTTTCGTGGTTTCCCTCGGTCACAAGGCGAATACTGGGATGGTTACTAAATCCTACGAACACCTCCCACTACCCCACCTACCACATCCTAGCGCTTTCACCACTCATCACCCAATAATAATAATAATAATAATAATAATAATAATAATAATAATAATAATAATAATAATAATAATTGTGATAGTAATAATATTTATGATATTAATACTAGTAATAATAATTGTGATAGTAATATTAGTAATAATAATACCATCATATTACCTCTAATTGATATTCATGGCTAACAACATTGTCTTAATCAAGGGATGCAACCGCAAGGCTGATTCCCATAATTCCACATGTTGATCTCTCCAGGATAGAATACAACTGGGCCTTGGAGAGAGAAATGTGTTGCATGGACAGTTGTGGCTCAACGCGAATAATAATAAGATTAATAATTATAATAATAATTATTATTACACATTAAAATGAAACGTATATAATGGCGATTCTCAGTGATAAAGCATTCATTTACAGATTAACGTAGTATGCTCAATGGTGGCTAATCATGCTCACTGTTTGGTAGTTACCCCAAATATTTTGGATTCACACCATAATGGCTATGAAGGATGGGGACTACCCAAATCCGACCCGCAAGAAATCCCGACAATACTGGGTCATTGACTCGACCGCTGTTGTCATAAGGTCTCAGCGTGTGTTTCATGCGATCTTGGTCTAACGTAACGAAGTTTTACTTTTGTGTAAGGTTCTTAAAGTAAATATTCTGTTACATTATTAGGAAACTGAGAAATTGAGAATATTAAAAAAATTCTTTGGGCGGCGTAAGATAGCAGCTGGCTAGAGTATGTGGCAAGACCATTCGATCGTGCCCAGACCAAGGAAATTAGAAAACTAACTAGTACCTGAAGGTCTATGCCATTCTGTAGCACCACTAGTTCTTAAATTAACTCTATTCTTTAGAGATCTTAACATAAGATTATGTACAATTTTTTGAAAAATGAGTAGTTTTCCAGTAGTTTTTGTTTAAATTAAGCCAATTCATATTTTCTTCTTCAAAGTTTCCCTCCGATAGAGCAAAGGAGGATTAAAAAATGATTTCATTTACGTTGACTTTCATTTACATTTACGTTGAAGTTTTGAAAATTTCGAATCTTACAAATAATGCAAGAAGGAATGTGTTGTTGCAAGATCACAATCTTGAATAGGGACTTCAAATGAAATCATTCTGATAAATCTCTAACAATCTTCTCCTGAAGATTCATTTACAAACTTTACACATCATTATTGCATTATACTGTATATCACATTATACTATATTTTATTTTATTATATTACATTATATTCGAGGCAAAAATATAGTTGAAGATTTCCTTTAAATTCATCTCAGATTTTGTAGCTGTGTGACGAACAAAAGTACAGGCAGGTGGATATCGCTAGTTAGGGTGAAGGAATACGTTCTGTTTGCCACGTGTTTCTCTTACCCCTCAAGAGCGGAAATTAAAATGGACTCAGGCATTTTAACCTTAGCTAGCTGGTAAAGTCGGACAATGGACATTCGTGGCAATTCGTATTACATTATATTATATTACATTATGTGAATGTTGTTTACACACTAAGTTAGAACTCATTCTAAGATAGATTTCACTTCATCGCTGATACTTCAAGAATTGTTAACAATGTATTTATTTCGCAAACAACTTTCTCTCCTTTACGCGTTTATGAAACCCAAAAACGAAACTTAAAAATTGTTATTTATATAACACGTCCACTAAATTAGTCTTTATGAACGACATGTTACAATGTTTTTTGTAATTTTTAATTATTCAAAATATTTAACACTTTCATGAGTTAAGAATTTTCATTACTCTTGATGTTTTGTAGCATGGGTTGTTTGTACAGGGTCTTGGTACCGTTTTAAAATAACAATCACAGTGCATGGAAGGACCAAAAGGACTAGGGGGACAAGTGGGACAGAGCGATGAAAGGACGACGAAGTGGGTAAGGGGACATAATGGGACAAGGAAAGAAATAATACAAAATGGGGAAAGGAAGACAAATTAGACAATGGGGACAAATAGGACAGTGGGACAAAATGGGACAAGGGAACCGAATGGGAAAATGGGACAAATGGGCCAGGGGACAAAACGAGCCAAGGGAACAATCGGAAAAGGGAAAATTGAACAAGAGGGACTAATTAGGCATGAGGGACAAAATGGACGAAACAGAACAAAAAGGACAAGTGGGACAAAATTGACATATTTATCCAAAGAATTATGAGCACTGATAATCTAAACCTGAGAGTCCGCTAATATTTTTAAGGGACTCTCGAGCATATTTACGGCCGTTGCTATGGACGCACTCTTACAGCGTTGTTTACATGCTTGGTTGCTAAGGAGCTACGTGCGTGTTAACCGACGTAAATAACAAAAAAGTTTAAATAGACCCTAAATATGCAAGGGAACAGGGTACATTGTTCATTGTTCCACCTAAAGATTTTACTTACGTGACCTGGTCCGTGGTGAATTCTGTTCACATCCTGCAGTCTTCAGAAATAATGATTAAAAACTGATTTCCTATATCTTCGAACGTAATCCAAACAGCAATGCAGATGCAGGAGGAGATGTTGATAGAAGTGGTGCTGTATATTGTAGAATTGTAGAATTTTTCCGGATTGAGAGCAAAAGCGCGACCTGCGGAACGGAATTTTCCAAAGCATCCGCTTCAGGGTTCAAGAAGATGGAATGAAAACATTTTTTATAAAACATTTATAAAGTATGAAGCGAACTCTTACAATTGTCAATTTGGGAACTTTAACCGGATATCAAATGAGAAAAACCTATTTTCTTTGTTGGTATTGTCATTCCCTTCATAATATTGGTAATGTATTGCGAGAGAGGTAGGGCTGATAAGGATAACCTCAACATAAGGCATGTTCAGACACGCAGAAAAACGAGTTCCTGTAAGAAGCTCCCAGCGCCGAAGGGCGGAGCGTAGCGGAAGTCGGCCTGCGAAGTGGGGAAGCCGCCTCGTTGCCGCGGTGGGCGAGGGAAGGCGCGCCGGCCGCCGGGGCTCAGCCGTCGGGCGACAACCTCAGTACTTCGATTTCTTTGCAGTGGCACTTGACGTAAGTCAGCTGTTACGGTGTCATCCAATCGGGAGCTTGGACGTCATTATAGAGTCACTATGGTAATGTTGAAGCTCCCGGTTGGATGACACCGTAGCATCTGACTGACGTCAAGTGCCACTACAAATAAATCGAAGTATAGCACCCTTTCAATTTCCATAAAACGTGGTGGAGACCATCAAAGGGGCGGGCTCCCCTCTAGCACTTTCTTACAGGAATTAAAATACGAACTGCTGCCAACGATTCTTAAAACGTGCGTGACACTTCTGCGTGGGTACGTGGGGGCGCAAGCAGGCGCATATGTTACAAAAAATGGCGTCTGTATTTGCGCTTTCTTCAACGGTCTGTTTAATAACTATATATATATATATATATATATATATATATATATATATATATATATATATATACACGGATACTATACCCGACAACACTACGCCTATCATAGCACTCTTCAGCATTGTGTCCGATTTCAAAGGCCGTGCACTAGTAAACGGACCGCAGGGCGTGCGACTAGAGCATATATTCTCCGATTTAATTATAATTCTTTCGGGACGCAGTTATCCAATCGAGATGCTGGTTATCCAGTCGGGAGCTTCAACGCGAAAAATGAAGTCGTAACGAAACTCCCGATTGGATAATTACGTCCAGCTGATCAAAAGCCAGAAGTCACTAAATTTAAATCGGAGTATAAGTCCGGACCACAGGCAGGCGTCACATTTTTGGAGGAATTTGTCGGGAAGGGTGTGCTCACTGCGTTTTATGTCAGCGGAAAGGCTGAACGTTTGTTGGTGGCGGTCACTTTCTCCGTCGTCGCCGCAGCCGAGCTCTCGAGGAGAGGGTGAGGGGCTGCCGTAAACACCCATCCGTCTCGTGGCGTAAGGGGCGCTGTTGCACTCCTTGCGGCACACGCCTAAATGCAGCGAGATATACTGCAAAATTCGTAGCAAAACTGTCGTTATTTTGAAATTAATGAATTAAATTCCATATTACTAAAGCTATATGCAAATTAATTAATATTTTAATTAGATATCAATTTTATATTTTAATCTATTTTCACTGGATTGGTGGAATCGATTGCAAAATCTTCGGTTCTTGAATTAAACCTTGATCTTCTACACTAGTGGCCTAGTTGAGAGTCTAGTAGTATTTTTGTCTATACAATGCCTCATTGAACAACTTGAAGACTTTGAAGCGCATTTATGGAAATCGACAAAAATATATCTGATCGCAAGTTTTTTCCTATATCAATACTCCCATGGTATGCCACTGTTACTCGGAATCCTATCTCAAATTAGGCTGTGTCCTGTCTGCATTGTTCCTACTAGTAGTTAGTATAGCCAAAATCTGTAGCTGATTTGCTTTTGAAAATACATTTTATTTTTTACTGATACTTTGTTGTTTGTCATTGCCTTAGATACGGAGTTCGATATACACTGCATAACTTCCGTGGATCGAGAGGATCGTCACAAGGGAAATATGAAAAAAGTTGAAAGGTGCTAAATGTTCTTTTATGGATGGAATATGGGAGAGAAATAAGAAAAGACAACAACTAATTAATTAGTAAATAAGTTGCTCTGAATAATTAATATTACGTAAAAAATAATATTATGTACGTACCACGGGCGTTTACTGGTTCTAATGATTTCGGGCGACAAAATCCCTCGGGCCGAAACACCTCGGGCCAAAGGATCTCGGGCTTTTTGTCGCCACTCGATCATTAGAACTCTTACAAGCCTTTGGTGCATAAATAAGTATTATTACACGGAGAGGAATATTTTCTTATCAATTCTTGACACAAATGCTCGTTTTTACGTGCGTTCTTAATTTAACTTGTTTATGGGTTAAGGGAGATATCCCAGAATTATAGAAAACGTGCATAGAATACACTTTTCTCCATAATTCGTCACACTCTTTTTAACTGTTTTTGGCGTTAAATAAATAATACATAAAACAGTTCACTGCTATCGGTGACCAATGGATGGAATTAACTAACCCTGCGAAGGAGTTACTTGCCTGCTGTCGGAATAAAGGGGACGAGTTGACGTCAGAAAGGACATCTGGTCGTTAAAACACTATTTCAGATAAAAATAAAAAGATGGATTCAATCACGTGATCTGATGGGAGACCGTTATACAAGTAAAACAGGATGTCCCTGTATCGTAAAGCTTCCAATATGTTGATCTCTGTAGGAAAACTAATAGAAAATAATGATGGCAAAAATATTTCAATTAATTATCATCAATTAATTATTATTGAAAGAAATGACAAATTTGATTAATCAATTAATTGGTTGAACCGTAACAATTAGTCAATTAATTGGAATTTACAATTATTTATGTAATGGAAATAACTGGGTATATATTGTTGAAATAATTTAAAGGGAGATAACGACGAATATAAACAGACAGACAATATCTTTATTTTAGTTCGCATAAACCAAATGGGTTATAAGCGACCTCATTCTCAATACATTTAGAATACAATACACCACAATACATTTACGAGCACCTTACAAAAACATTATCAGTACATTACAATGTTAATTATATAATTAGTGCATTACATAAGTGTGAACAGAGGATCAAGATTGTCTTCTCCATCCGTTATAATGGATAATTATCGGTGGATGTTTAAGATTTAAAGGTTGAAACATATTTCACATCTTTTTCTGATTTCAGCTGCTTTTCACGGTTTTTCACTTCAATTAATCATTTGTAAGCTCGGTAAAACACTCCCATATTTTACTTTTTCCTGGAACCAATACAGTTTAAATTACAGACAGTAAACCGAAATACATACATTTATTAAAAAGACACACTTAAAACAATGCAAATCGTCCGGAGCACCTACTTAAAAAGTTCTCTGATAGCTGAGACAATTTTTTCCTAGGGCTATTATCAAACCGACAGCCGGTTACTCTTTACATCCCTGTGAGACGCATATTTGCCCACACACTAGACACTAACACACTTTCGGGCTCATCTTAATCTGGTGTCAGAAGGACGCGAAGCTCTCCGCAATGTTACAAACATGCGAGCCAAGGGACAAACAACCATACCCAAGACGGGACTCGATGTCGCAACCCATCGGGTCGAAGCGCTGAGTCAATACACACTCATAGCGACCTCCACCATTCATTTCGGGAAATACATAGTTTCATACCGAAATTTAGGATTCAACACAGTATAAACAATATTAACCCGGCAGTAGGCGCGCCATGTTTCGAAATGTATTGAGTCACGTGAGGTGACTAAATCATCCCGCAGTAAAAACCACGGGAAAGACTGAAATAACACAATTGTTTTTCTTTCTTTATAATTACGTTTATTTTAAATACGATTTACGGAGTTCGCAAACATGAACAAATAATTTACTAACTTCTATGAGTTTTCTGTTTTAAACAACTTTTATACATGTGTTTCAAGTGTTATAATGGAAGTGCAGTACTTGGA
Organism: Gryllus bimaculatus; assembly: GCA_017312745.1. Lineage (NCBI taxonomy): Eukaryota > Metazoa > Arthropoda > Insecta > Orthoptera > Gryllidae > Gryllus > Gryllus bimaculatus. The sequence continues at coordinate 13,540,611 of BOPP01000004.1, read as the reverse complement.
AATTCAACAAAATTATGTTCTATTTTGTTTCACATTTGGGAAGGAAATTTCTTGCACATAAAATGTTTAAAATAATGAAAATAACATAGAATAAATAGTATAAAACAAATTACATATAATGGGTAGCTCTAACGGTAGTTTTCCGTGTTTTCTTCCGGTCAATACCAGGGAAATGCCGGAACAGTACCCTAACGTACGTGCCATGGAACGCGCGCGATCTTTCCTTCCTCTTCTTTGTCTTATCCTCATCACTTACTTGCACACACTCACACTTACATCCTCTTCCCTATCACTCATTTAAGAAGGAGAGTCGGTAGCTTAGACCTGGCTCCGGATGCAGCGATGCCTCGCTGGCGGAGGAATTTGGTGGCGGTAATCCCGCAAGCGGACGAGTAGGACGGAGTCGATCTCGCTATACAGCGGGGAAAACACTGCAACCTCCCATGAACTACACTTACGGGAATGATGACCATAGTTGTTGACGCTCCGGGAAACATGAAATAATCAAGCAAATCAATCAATCCTTATCTCTCAAGGGGCACTGACACACGATTTCACTCAATTGCTTTTTGAAATGTAGTTTGGTAAATCCCATGAAATCGTTATCTCAAGAATGTTTAATCTGAATTTTTACCTTAAAAACCATGAGAAAAGGAAATTAATCACATTATTACTTGATCTCAAATCATTCTTCTGATTCTGAAAGCGAATGATTTCCGGAAAACTTATAAAATATGTATTACTTACTGATTACCCGGTGTTACCGGGTATTTATCTTATTAAGGTGCAGCCCTGCCCGACGCCCCCTGTCCGGTTCAGCCGTCTCTTCCTCTCTGCCAACTCTTCCCGATCCCTCTTCGGGCCGCCCGCTGCGGCCAACAGCAAGGCCGACTAAATGCATTGCCGGGCACCTTCAAATAATTAGAAAACAACACAATTATAGGTAACATTGTAAAAAATTCCACTGAAAAAGATTCATCCAAATTTGGGTACAGCCCCCCCCAGTCATTCAAAAATTTTGTGGACGTATTAAAACGTGGACTTATATAGGACGTATATAGAAAATGCCTATTTCTATATATTTATATTATTTCTATATATTTAGATGCATTCCCGCTTACTCTAGATATGGGGACTTACTAATTAGATAGGAATGATATTATTAATAGGACAAATGACGCCGCCGTAAACCGGCTCATAGCCGCTGTCTCTGCAACGACTCTGACTGAGAGGTCCTAAGGTTTGAGTCCCGGCGGTGTCGGAATTTTCAACACTAGCTCTAAAGCAAGGCCGACTTATTCCGCTCTCTGGAGGATAATTCGTATAATGGCCGACTGTGCCGACGTAGTTTCTCTGATCAATACTCTGATCTTCCTTATCAGTACTCTAACAAACGTACACGGACCGCGCGCAATCTTTCCTTCCTCTTTCTTGTCCTATTCTCTCCCCTTACACTCATATGCATACAAGCACACACTACCATACATATCAGCAACTTCAAGCTTGTCCCGGCTGAGGCGATGCCCGTTGGGGGAGATGCTTGTAGGGGGAATTCCTCGCAGGCCGACGTGGAGGGTAGGTGTGGGTACAGCTGGGAGTCTCAATTCAGGGGAGAAAACCACCTACCGGGAAACAACATACACTACACGAACGGGACTCATGACCAAAGACGTGGACGTACCCGGAAACGTCAATCAACGATGGCGTAACATTGGAATGTCATTTACAAGAAATTGGTGAATACTAAAGGAAACAGTCACGAATCGTGTTTGTCTTTCATCCATTTCATTTGTGACGAATTGCACTAGTATTACTGCACTGACGCTCTGAGTTGCCGTTACGTAGTAAAAGCAGTATGACAAGCAACAGGCCAGTCGTTATCAACAGGCGCGAGCGACTGGTATTGACTTGGATTGTCCAGGGGACACAGGGCTTACAGTGCAAACGTGGAGCTTTTGCCCCTCAAAAAATTAGTTAGAACGCATGAAGATAAGCCTTGAAACCTAATATTACTCTGTTATCTTTTGACTGCCAAGCGGGGGGTGTGTAGGGGCCGAGCTCTGCGGAGAAGCTGTCGTATCTAGTTAGATTTCAGCACTTTGACATTCTGGTACGTCCTTGAGTTTACCATACACGAGTGCGCCTAATTTGACTTAATACTCATTTCATACCTATTCTAAGAATACGATGAATCGTTCTAATTTTCACTTGCACGAAACTAAGTAGTGCAAATGACCAAATTATTCTGGAGGAGAGAGGGAAAATGCTTTGTTTTGCAATTCGATTGCTAACTCATCGGTGTCTATTTTAAGATCCTGAAGTGGTATCTCTAGTGTTGACTTACTGGCAGTGATTCTATCGGGACAGGATGAGTAAAATTTATACCTTTGACAATCACCTTGTCCTTCCCACATATGAGTCGTTTTGCTATCTGAAAGAGATTACGATAGCTTCGAGGTTAACGCGAGTGAAGATTACAGGATCTGTTTAGAACCCTGAAAGCTATTAATGTTTTAGGTGATCTACGCGGCTTTCCGATCTTCCAATCAGTTTTTTGAAGTAGTACGGCAAGGAAAGATTTGTTGAGCAAATACTCTTTGAGCATTATTTACTCATATTTGTGTTGACTTAATATGTTGATTTAAAACGAGACCTCAGGTATTGTCTTCTTGGTTTACATATTAGTTTTGAACATAACATTTAAAATGTTCTTTAACATGTTCATGAATATCAACGTTTATATTTATCAATATTTTCAATTGTTACTTAGATTAATTCGATTATTTGTAATAAATTATGATAATATGTAATAATTGATAATAGGTAGACGGTGAGTTCACTTATTCGAAGCTCCCTCTTACTTCGTTTGGTTTCTTTTAATTTATTATTTGGAATTTTTTTGATTTTGAATTTGTATTATTCTATTCTTTAATGCTATGTTTGTGTGTTTTACAATCCTTTATATTCAATTTGTATTCTTATTGAAACATTTATGAATGGTGGGCGTAGTTTATCCTTGAGATATCTTGAAATAAATTTAATGCCTTCTGCTGAACCTTCTATATTAAATGTTTTACCACAAACCATCTTTGGTGAGTCCTCAAAAAATTTTACAGATAGAATTCTAATAAGAATATTTAAGCTTTCTATTTTCAATTCGTTTCTAATTTGCCTAATTGACACATACTATGGGTATTTAATTGGCTGTCCGGGTGACGCCGCGTTCATGGCAAAGGTGCCAACGTTTCGGTCGCCATTCTGCGATCTTACTGAGGGTGTAATACAAAGGTGCGTCACCCGGACAGCCAATTAAATAATGACTCCGGCCGCGGAAGCCTACGCTCTCATGTACCATGGGGCTTTAATTATGCGTCTTAAAATTTTATTTTGAACTATTTGAATTTTCTCTACGTAACTTTTGGCGGTCCCACCCCATACAGGATGAGCATAAGTAAGAAATAGTCTAATAATTGATTTCATTAGTTTTATCCCACATTCTATGCTTAGTCTAGAGTGGCTATGTATGAGTGGATATAGTTTTCCTAATTTCACGTATGTTTTATTGGCTATTTATTTTACATGATATTTCCAAGTGAGTTTTTTTCTAAACGTACGCCTAAATATCTTACTGGTTGATCTTTTTTGATTCATTTGAAATTTACATTTTTAATACTTAGTGTGTTGGGCATTGTAAGTCTTCGCAAATATCACAATGCAAAGTGGTTCAGGGCTGCTCGCTGACTTCGCAGTTGGAAGTCACGGGTTCGATATCCGGGCCTGCCATCCTAAGTGGGTTTTTTTCGTGGTTTTCCTCGGTCATTCAGGCGAATGCTGGGATGGTCTCAAAAGGCCACGATGATCTCTCATCACCATATCACCTCATAATTCTCAGGCTGGCATCCAACTGCTTTGAATATCCGGTTAGTGCGATCACTGTGCTACTGGCGTAAATATCTTGGGTTGTAGGGTAGTAAGGTTTATTTTTATTTTCAATTTTGGGCAACAATTTATAAATGCATCTGATGCTTTTTGTAAAATCTCTCTACCTTGGTCTATATCTATTCTTTTCTTCTGAGGGTAGTCTGCAAACTGAATATTAAAGAGAATCGGTAAGAGCGGTGCCCTTTGCAATACTCTCACATGCGTGATTTTTTGAGCAGATAAGGTAGTATATGATCAAAAAATCAGTAATAAAAATTCAGTAAAATCAGTATTATTCACTTTTACTACGAAGGAGCGATTTTGCAGGAAACATTTCATATAGATAATGGGCAATTTCCAAATTTCTCAGTTTATACAATAGACCCAAGACCTTTTTTACATCAAGGAAAATAGATACCGTGTGTTTATACCGGTGAAATCCGTTTGCTATATTTTCAGTTAGTCCTAAAACTGCTGAGTGGTAGAGTAATATTCGCGAAATCCGAATTGTTATTTTGGAATTATATTCTTTTTCTTTTATGAATGTATTTAACCATTTTTGAATTAATTTTTCAAACATTTATCTATATTATTTAGTAAACTTATGGTTTATAGTTTAAAAGCAAACTGTGGTTCTTGCCAGGTTTACTTAATGGTATTTTTATGGCTTGTTTCCATATACTACTCGAAAAGTAGTTAAGTCTTATAGTAGCTGTCTCGTTGAGCTTCACACATGATTCGACGTTATGTTACTTATAATCGTTAACGTTAACCATTTCGATTAAGTACAAAAACTCACCATTCACTACACTCAACAGACAAAGGTCATATTAGTTAACGTGCCCGGAAACATGAATCAGTTAGGCGCGGATCCACGACGAGGGGGGAAATGACGAAATTCCCCCTAAAAGTTTTCTGTCACTATTTATTTTAACTTGTCACGAAACTTCCAATCAAAACTATTTTCGGATAATCATTAAAACGAATAAAATTGTATCGCAGCATGAGCTGCGTGTAGCCTTTGACATTTTGCAAAATCTGTAATGCCACATTGGACCACCACCGTTATAATTTCCCGTCCCAACCCTGCCTCTGAAGCACGAATGCCTCCGCAGGTGTGCGCGCCCGGGGCGCGGTGCGAGGTGCGCGCGGCCGTGGTGCTGCCCAGCTCCGAGGCCTTCGACGTGTCGCTGCCGCTGGTGCAGGCGGCCGTGAGCGCGGCGCTGCGGGACGGCGTGCTGCCCGCCAACTACTCGCTCACTCTGCTGCCCAACGACGACCACTGCGAGTCGTACGCCGGCGCGCTCTCCGTCGCCGCCTTCGCCGCCGACTGCGCCCACGTCTTCTTCGGCCCGTTCTGCGAGTACAGCCTGGGTGAGTGAACGTGGCCATCACAACACTTGCTTTTCTAACTGACCTGTCTATGGGAGAGCGGAGGAATTGGTTGTTTTCGAAAGGAGAAAAATTCAAAGCCATTGCAGTAAACTTTATTTGTCGATAGTAAATGACGTAGTACCTTCAGATAAACGACTTTTTACGTGTCGGAGAAAGGAAATTGAATGTATACATGTACACTATAATAATACAGTAAACCCTCATTAATGTGAATTCCAAGAGACCGAAATAATTGAAGTTCGTGTTCTATTTTTTTTGTTATTCGCTTATTATAAATGTCTGTATTACTGTAGTCCTTTGCCGGGACCCAAGTTTTGTTCGTATTACGGCGAAATTCGGGTTAAGAGATTTCGTGCTAACGAGGATACACTGTAGTGCCAACAAGTTCAAGCACCAAACAATTAGCAGTATCGAAACGCTTTATTCAATTGTTCTGATTTCTCACTTATTTTCTTTTATAACAGTACTATAACTAGGCAGAAACAGTAAATGCTATAACAGAATAGAAATGAAACATTACATTTTCAAATGCTTTTGCAAATTTCACTTCTTTTATCGGCGACACGTTTTTATTTTTGAAATATTAGGATACGAGAAACTGTAAAAAGTAAAGTGGAATTTGAAATGATTTAAGCCATTACTGACCACGTTACACGATTAACATGTGTAATTATTACAGAATCAGCTTTTCAGCTGTATCCCACATTGCGACAAGGTTCTTACGTCTTGGAATGTGAATTATGAGATGATAGGATGATGAGGGGTGATGGGACAATCACAAATACGACCATGTCTACGCAGCACTCGAACCTGCAGCCTCCTCGGTGCAGACGACGACTGCCGCAATCACGGGGCCGGTTATTATTATTATTATTATTATTATTATTATTATTATTATTATTATTATTATTATTATTATTGTTGTTATTGTTACTATTGACCTCCTTAAATTAACTTAATACTGTTTGCAATCTGTCCCGCAATTTTGGTGTTCACACTGCGTTTAACTTCCACAAATTTGTTGATAATATATTACTTTAATTTAATTTAGAAACGTTTCTAATAACTAAGTGGTACCAGAAAGATACTTTTACCGTATCCTTTGAGCAGCAGCACGTCATAATACTTTATCCAGAAGTATAAAATAAATAAAAAAATCAAATAGTGTATTCCTATGTAAATGTTTCAATTATTGTATTATTTATTATTATTTATATTTGTTTTGTATTTTTTGAAATATATATTATGTGTGGAGAATATCTAATAACAATATTTTTTTTCTTTTCTCATACATTTTTATTACAAAACGTTTTTATGAGGATAACTCTTTTTTATTAAATCGTTTGGTAATAACAATTTATAAAAAAGGAAATTGTCTTTAGATATTGGCCATACATAACATATATTTATAATTTTTTTCTTTGAAGCGTAATATTTCCCTGCTTTGGCATAAAGTATCCCGTTTTTCAATGTCCACATCCCTTCATTTTAGTTCATACAGCCATCGTCCTTGTTTTAACTCATATTTACACGTCGCCTCATTGTGAGCCACTGCCCGTTGCCTTCCTACGCAAGGCTAGCTCGAGTCGTTCCCCTCGTACCGAGCATCGGATGCTCGGCTTTCAAAGCCCAACATATTTCGCTCGGTGGGTCGCGGCGAGCAAAACGCTATCGTATTAGTCTGACGTCTAAGGGATTTTCTGGGAACTGCCGCGCTGCTCGAGCAATATCCTCTCGTGCAGGACTCCCCACAACAGTTCGAAGAGCACCGTCTCCAAAGGCGACAGTTGCTAGGGCTGCTACAAGAAATACTGCACGTTTAATTTAAAATCACCTGTTAGACAGTGTTATTTTATACTCAAAGTACCATAAAAAACATTAACAAACGCTACACCATCGCATTCCTCTTTTTATGATCTATCTATTGCTATAAACAAATATACACGCTTCCATTTAAAAAATAAAAGATGATTAAATTTCTCGAAAACTAAAAATATTTCAAACATTCTCTCTACGGCATATTACTTACCTCATGATTCTGCATTGTTGAGCGAAAAGTGCATTTCAAAATCGTGAACCGTTTGGAAGTAATGAGCTTGGCCCATAGTTTGTGGGACTCCTTGTATTCACTTTTTTTACCCCTTCTTTTGATAGTAGTGGTAGGAGTAGATCCGTAGTTATGGTTTACTATTTTTTTTATCAATTCTGCAAAATCAAATCTGTACTTCGTTTACCGATGCAAATAAGTTTACTGTAACTCGGAAACGATGATGTCTAGTTTTCAAATGTTGCTAATCTCGCTTTGTTTGTACAATATTTATCATTCAACAATTTGTGGTTCAAAGTTTGGGAAGAGATTCTGAAGCTCATGAAAACGTACTCCTTCCCTATACTCACGTGCAGTTCTTACTGTTATTTGATGAATCAAATCAAAACAAATAGTAAAATAAACGAATGTTACATTATTAGAATTGCACGGAAATAGTGACGCACACATTTTTAAATTCCTCTTGTATTTAGATCAATCTCTTGGTATTTATAAAAGTATAACATAGTCATTGGCTCTATGGTTCCCTACATTTATGCGTATGTTACCGTTTCCGGTACGTTATTTTTTGCTTGAAATGAATTAACTTTTTTTCATTTATTTAGTATACTATGTTCGCGAGGAAGTGGATTGTGGGGGAAGGTATACTCTCTCTAGTGAATGTATACCTCTGATAAATGAGGAGTAGACAGTTCCAAAGTTAAGTAATCCACATATACTGGCGACGAAGTATTATCACATGCCTCCGGCAATGAATGTGCTGTACATAGATTTTGTACAGCCCAAAGCACCGCCATCCAGGCCAGCGGCGGGCACACGGGCTCTCAGCGGAGCGACGCAAAAAAGACTAAATTTGAAAAATACTTGTATGCAATTCACTGCGGCGCGGCACCCGCTGAGTGGAAAGGGGTGAAGGAAGGGGAGAGGGATGAGTGCGGGAAGTCACCCTGGAGACTCCTCATCCTTTTTCAGGGCCACGATTCCCTGAATTCCCCGTTGTTGCAGTCACCGATCCAATTTCACGGTTGTAGAGCAGACTAGTAGCGAGAAAAAGCTTGGATAGTTTCAGCAGTGCAGCAATTATTGAATCAGCTATGTTAAACGAACTTCTGAAAGTGCAGAAGTGAAGCTCCAGTTATAAAGGGTACCTACGAACTGAGAAATGATATACGATTATCTTGCCAGCAATGTCAGAATCACCAGAATCACTTGCAATCACTGTAAATATCTGAACCCATGAGGGACATCTCGACCACAAATATCTCAAGAGGTATGCAATGTTCGCAGGGAATATAATAACGAAATTAATATAGCCTTTTAGTGAAGGGAAGATTAAGTTCAAAGTTTATGGTGAATTGTGTTTTATCATTTATGATGCTCATGTAATAACTGACAACGGTGGTCTCCACCTAATGATAAAGCTCTTGATATCCGCCTACCAGAATGTGATATTAAGACATAATATTAACCTAGTGGTACTGCAATAGCACACACTCTCTCGCATTATTTGTACTATTCGGAAGTTTCGAAAAGTCAGAGTTTATGGGAATTAAAACATACGACAATATAAAGCGTCCTTTTCTCTACTCGTCGAACAATTTAAAAACATTGACCGTTTATGAGAATACTTTTCACAAATTGCATTAATTTCAAGCAAAAATTATGCAAAAACAACTCATTGTTTTTTCAAAAAATCAAAATGATCTTTCTCCAAGTTCTGTTTTTTAGAACAGATTTTATTTAACAAAAAAAAAACCGTACAAATTGTACTTTTGCAAGTTTCGAAAATACATTGATTTTGTCCGAAAATGGTACCTAAAATATTTTTTACCTTCTTTTGATAGATACGGGGAGAAAATTGAAAGTATAATTTTAGAGCAGTTTTTTATAAAAACTGTTTTAAATTTGCGTACACTTTACGTTACATTTCGTGAAAACTTTTCTTACGGAATCTACTGAACAGAGCAGCCGGCCGGTTGTTTTATCACAATATACATCTTGCCGGTTTTCAGAAACCATTCAATCGAGTTGAAATAATTTAAAAAATGATCATTTTGAGATTATTTCAATGATATATACGTATGGTGTGTCTCTGCAGCTCCGAAAAACTTGAGTTTTTTAACTCGCAATTCATTCATTCAAGGGCAGTTGTCAGTATGAGTTTAGGCTATTTCAATCGCCATGGTGACAATACAGCCATTAATGTCCATACAAGTCAGTGTTATATCACGTTGTCGGTAGACTCATTTAGAATTGGGTCACTTTTTCATTTCGTATGATAATAAAATTAACTTGGTCTGGAAACGTGACACAAGGATTACTTGAAGGGTCACCAAAGAAAGGTTTTAGATACACAAGTGACAAATGCTTTGAGCTTATCGGGGCCGGTCGAGTGTGAAAATATATTTTGATTTTGGGAGACATTTTACAACAGGCCTTAACAACATTTTCAATATTTCCGCAAAAAGGCTCCAAAGTTTTGGATTAAACACTTTCTTGTGGTAGAGCAAAGGACGATTAAAAAAGCTGCATATCCCTTTATCGTTGAACTCTTAAATTTTAAAATTAAAATGGTACAAATAATAAGGGGATTTGTGTGATGTTGTAGTCGCACTACTTCTATATTTTTTTTTCAGTTGGTTCCTTGACTACTGGCGGCTGTTCGCGTCGAATTTTATTTATGTTGGAACGCTAAAAATATGCGTGTTTAATGAATTCGTAATTAAAGCTCTTTTGTATATTTACAACATATGCGTCTGCTGAGCAACTAAAATGTAAACATAACAACGAAACACATAGGCACATCAGTGATTTACAAATCTTTCGTTGGACTGCAGCTCGAAGGTCAGCGTGATTTTATGTTAATTTTAATTAGATTACATGTAAATTGTACTTCTTTCCAGCACTAAGTCAGATTTCTCCCATTTCCTCCTTCAGAATTGTTTAAATATTGTGTTTTATGCCTATTGACTGGTGTCAAAACTTTCCTACAAGTCAGCAGACATCAGTACATGAAAGTGCCTTTTCTGCAAAAAGTACAAGACACATGTTGGAAATTGAATAAAACTTCTGTGGCTGGGGCAGAAAGTTAACTATAATTATTTCAATAGAGATTGTCATTATTATTACTGTTATATAATACTGTAATTAAATAATATAATAATATAATTATGTCGACCGGTGCAGAGGCGATCTCGGACCAAAGAATAGCGGGTTCGAGTCCCGCCTCGGAATGGTTTTGTTGTCTCTCTCTTTATGTTTGTGTGTGACTATTTCATAATTCATTGCCATCATAATTTCATCCCATCCCCCCTGGGCTATCAACCTTGAGGTATAAAATTGGAAACAGCATTGAAATGCTTATTTCCCCTATAGAAAAGAAAGTGCATCTACCGCGATAATAAAGTGTGAGCCTCGGTGGGATGCATGGCCACAGCATCACAGCCGATTAGCGAAGCAAACAAAAATATAATTATTATATAATTAGAATATATCGTATAATAATTATTATCCCATTATCATGATTTTAATCGGAATATTATAACGCATGAAAATGTTTTGGGTTCCTCTTTATATTTTGTATATTTAAATTTCAGTTATAGAGAAATAGGTTTGAAAAGATTGGTTTGAACTGAGGTAGTGGATGGTATAAGCGGTGTTCTTAATTTTTACATGAAACAATTGAAACGACGAGATGAGGACAATGGACGGTGGACAGACGGACAGACGGTATATTTCTATATTTAGAAGTTTTAGGAAGTCCCATAGTTGATGGGACGCCCTGTACAGAAACAGGATTTATTCACTTTCTCAGTACTAGGGACCAAAATACCAGTTTTTCTACCCAAATTCGCTGTTTTCTGGCGCCCGATTACAATACTTTCTCTTTTTACTATGTTAGTGCAGGGAAAGTAAAATATGGTGAAATTCAATGTTAGTTTGATCAATATTTACTGGTGAGTATCGTATGTTTACTGGTTTAACGGTTGGCTTGGCTTCTCATCATCGATACTGCTGTCACTGCAGCGTCTGTCACTACAGGGCGTTTTTCATGTAAAGAACAAGCTGTTTTATTTGATGCACGTGAGTGTTAAACTGTTATAGAAAACTATTAAAGCAATTAACGCATATCGTTCCTCCAAGTAATATTATTCATATCTAGAACTTCTAATAATACACTTTATGAGTATGTCGTTTCTAACAGATATCAAACTCGTAATATTTACAACTCATATGTGAATGATATGAGTATTTTCGATATATTTTCGAAGGAAATAAGGTCTTTTTCGACAAATCTGATGCTGTCTTTTGACAATACTTTCGGGTCGACTAACTGGCGTCAAAAGTACGCTTGCTTCTATGAATTATGAATCGAGAATTTGGGATAAGATGATTTTACGCAAGGGGTTTGAACATCAGCAGAAAGTCAACGTTAGTGACAAGAACGAAATTCTGTCACGACCGTCAGTGTGTAGTCTGCAGAGTTTCGAAGTTGCAACTTCTCCTTGGCAAGCAGAACAGCAGGCTGGCCACTCTCTACTTCACGCTGGTCAGTCTGGAAGAGGCCTGGATACGTGAATGGCTGTAGTGATTGGCGCCTGTGAACACTGTAATCTGGGTTGTCGGATTTCTGTGGCATGGTCTTCAATTAAATGTGAAGTAGCTCCCAAGGAAGAGACTGGATTAGTGAAGGTCAGGTCATGAAAAATGAAATGTGAGTCATGAAAGTTAAATGCGACCTAACACGTTAAACGATACAGATCTCATAGAATATGAAATTATTTTTTCGTCTTTGTGTATTTTGTGTTTACAGTCGAACCCCGCTAATCGGAAGCCCGCAAATACAAACTTTCAGATAATCCGAAAAAAATTGGAATAGAAGAAAAATGAACAAAATAAATGAAATACATATGTATAGTGTAAAGAAATGTTTATAATTAACTGTAGAACCGAACAACTAATTATTTAAACAAAAGTTGTCGAAATGAAACGTTTGTTGAACTGGTAATTACAGTGTATACCGCTTGTTTGTGTAACGGTAATTATTACTAAGAGGAACTTGCAAGATCGGTAATCTTCTTTTGCCGTAAGGAACTTAATCTGCTGGATGATGCGACATCGACGCCACGTTGCCATTTTCTCGCATCGCACGCTTAGTTGCATTGTGTCTGGCAATCCTACAGATGTATTTGTATGTGTACGGTACATTTTTTCTGATAATCCTAACATTTCTAATCTAACAGAATCCTAATTCTAACAGAAATGTTTCTGACAATCCGAAAACAATAATAATAATAATTATTAATAATAATAATATTCGTAGAAAAGGTTCATTTTGATGAAGTTGCCAGTAACAACGTGGCAATGGTAATTCATGTCATCAATTAATGTCACTTCAGTGCCTCTGACTAGGAGGTTCTAGGTTTGATTTCCGGCGGTGGCAGCAGTTTAGACACTAACTAGGCAGTTAGGTCGAATACAACTGTTGCCTGAAAAAATCTAGGGGCCTTATTGATTTTTTGCTATATTTAGCTCCACGAACTTTGATATAACATTGCAGTCAAAATTACTGAAGCTTGCTACGTGAAATTTTGAATTTAGTTTCTAATAAGAGAACTTTCAACAGTTTCAAGTAAAAATCTGGTCTGTTTTTTTTGCTATTGAAAGGTATTCACTATTAATTTGTGCTGAAAAACGTAGCTGCCGCCGTGCACTGAAAGATACTAAAAAATAATAATAAAATAAACAATTTGGTCAGTTTTCGCTACGCTGTTTTTGCTAACGTTGTTGCCCGTGCTGCAGCGGGCAACTCATGTGCTGGCATTGTACGCTAGGATCTTCATTCACCGGTTATGTCCGAAAGTTCACTGGACAGAAAATTGTAGTTTACTTCGGGTAGCATTGTGTCCCGGGATACTAAATATGTGGATTTACTTTGTTTATTCGTTAGCTACTAGGGATTAATCGCAATTAGTACGAAAATTACAACTGCACCATCCTCCTAATCGTCCTCCAGACTATCAAATAACAAAATTTAATTAAAAAAACATGGAGGCATTTTGTGAAAATTTTGAAAATATTCCTCGGGGCTTCATGTAAATTAAAATATCGGTTTCAAATGAAAGGGGTCGAGACTTCAGCTACGGCGATAAGAGAATATCAATTTTGGAGAAATCGGCTGAACGGTTTAGCTGCCTGCGTTTTTTCAGACATACGGACAGACAGCTCTCTCTCTCTCTCTCTCTCTCTCTCTCTCTCTCTCTCTCTCTCTCTCTCTCTCCTGTGTAAGCGGCAACGAGAAAGTAAAAAATCGGAAGTGCATGCATTTTTGAGCTGTATTTTTTACACTGAATTTGAAGAGACAACGGATCCATTTATCCGGTTGTACTTCAGTCTACTTCAGCAATACACCGAAGAAATCATACATAACATTACAGTTAACTGAGAACATTAAAGACTTAAACAAGATGAACAACGAAAATAACAAGCATGACTCTAAATTTTGTTCCATAAAAAACAGGTTTATATTGCTTAGGCTCGACTTTTGCTCGCCGGTGAGATGCGTGTTAGGATATAGCGGGGCGCAAGCAGAAATACTCGTGTGGCGTAGTAAGTTTTTCGACCCGACAAAACAAAAGACAAGTGTCTCCCACTTCGTAAGCTGGCTTCGTTCAGGGAAATGTGTGGAGGCCGGTGCCATTAATTCAGAGGCGCGCATCTACGGTAGGGCAGACACTACAAGCGCCAAGGGTACTGCTTGCAAGGAGAGCTATTTACAGTACACCCGCTAAAACAAATAACAACCCTCATTTGAAGTATCTTGACAGGGGCGCAAATTCTATGCTTGCCATAGGTACCTGAATACCTCTGCACTAATTGCACCTTATTCTATTCCAAACTGAAGCAAACGCATCCAGATGAGCAAAACTACTGTGACTCCTACTCTGTCCTCCACGCACACCACCACCACCGCCACCATCACTATCGAATAATCCGGAATTAATTTGGTCCAATAATCAAGCGTTCATGTACAATGTTTTTGGTAAAGGATTTTGTACATTGTAACACTTTATATGTGTTAATAACAAACCATAAATTGATTAAAACGTTTCCACAGTGACAACTAAAACTGAGAGTGACAATGAGAAGACAGACTATGTTTGATTTGTAAATCTGGGGATTTTCGAATTCAGGGAAGACAAATAATCCCTACAATTGGTAACGGTATCGCCCACGGTACACGCCAACACGCTACTATTGCAGCAACCAACTTATACTGTACACATCTGTGTTCAGCTTTTCAATGAATTAGTTTGTTTTTATTTTCTCGCATACATGATAATAAGTTATGAAAAGCTGTTTAAAATGGATTGCGAGATTAACGGAAATACACGTTTTGAGGTCCACTAAAATCAAATGTATGCTTTTTCTTTCTTTTTTCCTTTTTTTTCGTCGTCTGTGAACAACACTAGCGCTTCAACTTTGCTGAGGAGTTTTCCCAACTGAATACTCCCGTGTCGATCTGGTATCACTCAAATCTCTGCCATTTTGAAAAACATTAATTTTTAGGGTACTTTGCATGAAGCCATTGCGATATTTTCAAAATGTTCTCAAATACGGCTCAAAATATGTTCTTTAAGTTTCTTATAATGTAACCGTCCCGTCGTGTCTCTATCTGTATTGTAATTATTTCTACATCTATTATTTATTTTACCTGATATTCAAAGTCTCTGGTTAAATTTTAATACTACTCTTTCCGGCACGAGCGGCATTGGCACTGGAATATTTGTATTAGGATCGTGAGACTGCAGTTCCTCCTGTACAGGATAGGAAAATCATATTTATCATTATTTTATTTGTTTTGGTGATGGGAGAGGAATTTGCCGTTCTTGATCTATAAACAAAAACAACAACAAAATAACATAGACATCATTCAAATATTATTCAGCACCGTGACCAATGGCACCGTTAATTTATTCGGCGGTATTTATCTGCACCGTTACCACTTTCTTGTGTGACGCTGCCGATAAAATCATAACACAAAACAAGAAATACCCTTTAACACAATAACTATGAATATAACTTCACATTCACACTTAATACAAAAAGTATTTACACAATATCCATTCATTCTATGCACGTTATTAGTTTGATGGCCATCCACGTTATTTCAAGGTATTTAGCAAATTTATTACAATGCTTGGCCTTCCCGTAAATATATATTCTGTACGCGAGGGGTAATGTCTGGGGAGGTCCACTTCCCTGAATATGATGATGTTGGCGTCAGCCCGTGAATTCGCTCCATCCACCATTTCACCATACTGTAACGTATTAGCCACCGTGCCTCATGGCATCTATTTGGGGACGCTTGGTAGAGGATTAGCCTCGCCACAGAAAGAAGGGTTTTTCCATAAAGGCAAGAACGCGTAAACGGGAGACACAAGGCTTTGGCGTCCTCCGGCTTATAGAAACTTTTCACTGTTATAACAAGCGAGGCGGTGGCGTGACGTAGTAGGTCACGTGGGCCTCGCCTATATAACAGAGTGTGCAGAGCCAGTAGGTGGGTTCTGGAGACAGTGGGAGAACCTCATGCGTGTGCACAAAACTTGGCGCCACGACGGTGCATATGCGAGCCAGGCTCGCGAGGCTCGAGTCACTAGTTGACGAAGCCTGCGGACTTTAGGTCCTTGGGTGACTGCGGTCACGGGGGAGCGATGCTGTGTGCGTGCTCCGAGGTGAAGAGTGGTTGAGTGCCACGATTCACGCCGATTCTCAATCGGATAAGATCGCTCCTGCGATCGAGGCAAACCAGCCGTTGGTGCGCCAGAACGGATTTTGTGTCCCAGCGTAACATCCGGTCACGGAAGCTAGGCTTTGTGCGCGCTTCAAAAGTAGGAGTGGCGAATGCCACAATCAAAACCATCTTCAATCGGGTTTGGATCGCTCCCGCGATCAGGGGATAGTAGGTCTATCAGAGCTAGGGTGTAAGTAGATTATTAAGTGTATATATTTGTTTTGTTTTCTTTGTTAATAAATATATTGTTATATGAAAGCTCTGTGTCTGTGGTCGCTGTGAGTATCCATGACGTCACAATACCATTCCGCCAGCTGGGTTCGCCATTTCCACATTACCACACTTTCTATGCGTTTCTACGCAAAACTTACCAAATCCAGTACTTTCATTGAACATGAACTATCTAATTACTGATGTCAGCGCATACTCCAACATTCCTTCTCTCCGATAAGTCATTTCACTCTCTGAGAAACACGAAAATTGCCAGCACATGCTACACCATGTTGTCGACTCGGCATCTATCATCCCTCTGTGTCTTCTCCAGTCAGTCTAGTCGTTCGATTGTTTTTTACAGAAAACAAAAAACGTTCGCTTTTCTCTGTCTCCGAGATCTTTTGGAACATTTTTTATATTCCAATGTCTTTTATTGTGATTTGGAACCTTTCAGAGGTTCTGAAAAGTTTGCCTTTTAATTCGCCGTGTTCCCCAAAGTTCATTACCTCTGGTTCACCTGCTTTGCCGAAATTCCAACTTATCTCTAAGACTACTTAATCAGATGCCTGTATTCATTTGTCTTTCCGCGTATCTTTCTGCCTCTTTAAGTTCTTCTTCTAAATTTTTGTACCCCTTTTTCGAATTGCTTCCGGATGATTCTTAAAATAGTTTATTTCTTTATTCTTCCCAGGTCTTCTACCACCATAGTTCCTTGGATTTTTTAGAAATAAACACTCTGGACTTCAACGCTTGCACCTTCGACTGTTTCCTCTTATTATATACGTCAGAATTTGTATTTACCTTCTTGCATCTTTTTATTAATCATTGTAACGAGCCCGAATGGGCCGACACAGTAAGAATAGAGTAATATACGCTTATGAAGGTGCCCAAAGTCCGATTTTCACTGTTAACTCTAAATTTTCGACAATTGCAAAAGTTTGAATATTTTTCGGCGTTTTTCTACAAGAAAAAAATTGAATAAACAAGGATTTTCTTCAAATCAAATTTCTTCTCCTCAAAAAGTGTAATTTTTTGACTTACCTCTCGCGTTGTTAATATGTAAATTAGCGACGATTTGAATACATTATTGTCTTTGTGAGTATATTTGCTTCAAATTATGTCTTATAAAATATTTTCGAATCCTCAAAGTTTTCTGTGAAAATGAGTTCTAAATTCTGCTTTTCCAGAAACGTTAAAACGACATTTCTCGAAAACGACTCCAAATATTTTCTTTTTTGTTTAAACGGATAGTGGTGAATAGACTGAATAAAATGACTAGGGAAATGATTTTAAGGTGCAAATTTTTGCTGTAAAAGGGCGTAGAAGTTCTGAAAACACATACAAAAAGGTGCAAAAAAAGGTGCTGCTGAAACAACTGTATTAAGGTTTAAACCAGTTGCATGAACTCTTTCTAGATTATACTCTATCATTTTGCACCACAATTTGCTTCTTTATAGAGTCCGTAAGAGGTGATTCATAGTACTTTATCCGAAATTAGATTTAAAAAAAACTGTTCAACAATTGCCAGTACTGACATGGGAACGTTGGTGCTTTTGCGGGAACAGGCAACTTCTGCTGTCTCCCTCTCCTTTCTCCTCCAAATCCACAAGCGCAGTGATCTTTTAGTATTGACGGTGACACAATGGCAAGGGTAAACATTTTCCTCGAGTCAGACAAGTGGATTTCTGAGGATCCATTTAAATGTCCTGATTTGCCCGTCTGGGCAGCTCCTTAAATTCAGCGGGAAAGGATTAAACTGTTGCAGCAACACTGTTGAAATTTGAATTTACTGTTGCAGATTGACCATTGTTGCAGGGATCGAAATTACTAGTGGTTTACGTAAAAGATATTTTAATATTTATATATGATTGTTGACTTCTGATTAAATAAGATTTAAAAAATCTGTTCAAGAAGAAAAAAAATCCGTCCAATTGTTTAAAAACGCAGAAAAGAATGGAGAAAATGTGTTGAAGCAAAAAAAGAGGGAAAAGGTGGTAAAATATAGTAATCTCTTGAAAAGGTGTAAAAAGGTGCAGAAAATGATTATTTCGCTTCATTTTATCCTCCCAAATTCACATATTAAACTATCAGTATGAAAACAGCTATGTGTTCGAAATATTGCCGCACCTTAAAATTCTTCCCCCTAAACATGACGTATATCCCATTTCAATGTATTACTTTTGTTTTTCAAAAAATACAGAAATATAATTTTTTGACATATCTTTCACGTTGCCACATTACGAGCAATTTTTAAATACAATTGCTTCAAATAATGTCTTATAAACCTCTCGGAATCTCAAAAGTTGTGAGTGAAAATGTGCTTCAAATTGCTCTTTTTCAGAAACGCTCAAATGACACTTTCTCTTTTACGGCTTCAATTTTTTCAAAGAAAATTGCAATATAGGGTGACGTAATTCTCTTCTATAATACTCTTCAAGTCATGTTTCAGTTCTACCATTACGAGAAAATACGAAAAAATGTACTTTGGGCGGCGATAGATGGCAGGTAGGTAGAAGGTAGGGAGAACCCGAAAAGTTTGGCCACACCAAAGCAATTACTCGTAGAAAAGTAACTAGTGCGAGGAAGTCTGTGCCAGTATGTAGCACCACGAGATCTGCTTGTTTGGATGAACTGGGTCTCGGATAATTGCGAGTCTACTGTTTGTATATGCTGTTTATTGTAAAGTAGTTTTCATGGGTATTATAGTATTGAATTCGTTTAAAGACATGTGATATTCCCCTCCCGTAAAGTATGGATTCCCTAGCCCAGTGACAAGCTCGGCTTACCAGCGCTAGCGATGTTGGGTAGGTCGAGGTAAACTTGCCAGCAGCTCTGGAAGGTCGTGCGGCCGTAATGTGTTGGGTGTTTACGTGTTAGAGCACTTAAAGAGATGTGTGATAGAAGCGTCCGTGAACGTTATAGCGTAGCGAGAAGAGAGACGACCTTAAAAACATTTTCCAACAGAACATTAAAAATGTTCTACGAAGAATACGTATAATATTTTAATTCGTATTCATTAGATTACAATTTACCTTATTTTTATTAACAATGTTATACTCTTAAATTAACTATATTTGAACGTTTTCAAATTTCAAATACATTTATACTAGTGATGCTAGAACAGAGCCTCCTTTCTAGTATTATTTGTAACGGTTACATAACTTTATAATAATGCAACTTCTGTCCTATAATTCCTCATTAATTTCTTGAAAAAGTCTCTTCATCAAATTAAGCGTAGGGATTTCGGAAGAGATCTGTAATTTTAAAAAATTCAATAGTCTCGAAAATGGAACTTTTGCCATTGAACTCAATGTATTGTGCTCTATCGTAACAAAATGTTCACATAAAAAATATTTAGACACATTGGTTCTATTTGAACTCAGACAATTAGGTTTTTTAATCCAGCCCCATACCCATTAGGCTACGAGTTTTTCGGCTGCAATGAACTTACAATGTTAAGTTGTTACCAATCGACTCAAAATTACGCAAAAATTAACAAGTGTGACAAACTGTACTCGAAATAATTTGATGTGCTAACACGGATGAATATATTGTATTAAGAAAAAACTCTGACTTCAATAGGGAAGAGATAGAACACCATCGAAAAAATGAACTTTTGCAATTTTCGAAAATACAGAAGTTGTTATACCATAATGGTAATTCGACTTTGTTCTATTCAAGCAAAACCTTCAAAACCCAGTAGGCATATTTGAGAACGATTTAAAACACTCCTAAGACTACATGGATGTACTCCGAGAAGTTAAAATATTAGTTTCAAATGCGCATTGCCTTGAGTTCGGTCAGATCGCTATTGTGGGAAATTTTGTGGGAATTGCTGTGTACGTGAGGCATGACAAACCGCGCCCGCACGAGCTACTGGCCCGTCGGGGAAGCCCGGCGCTCCTATGAGCAAAGGCAACTTCCACAGACTCCGTTCCGCAACTTCCCGTTATTCCTAACACAGGAAAGGTTGTACACGCGAAAGCTGAAGCGGCGCGAAACAGGGAGTAATTTGCTTCATTCAAAAATATTTGTTTAAATTTGTTCTACCAAACAACCGAGATTTGTGGTTTGTGTTACCTTTGCTAATACCTATTTTAAGTTCCTATTTTATTTTCCTTTTTACATTCTACCTCATGTAAACATGTTAGCCAGGCAGGAACATTTTTGAATGACGAATTTTCCCTTCATTTTGCGTTATGTGATATTTAATAATTGATTTATTAGTTGAATAGAACAATAATGTATAAAAATCAATTCTCGCTTACGTACAGACAGCTCTTTTGAGATACAAGGGAAATTGTGAAATATAAACTACACGTGGGAAGTTATTATAATTAATGGATATTTAAGTAAACAAATTACACAATCAAGGTGCAATCGATTCAAAATGTTTAATTTTTCTGTCATTTACCAAATTTTTGTAGCGTTTTATGCTCTATCCGTGGAAAACGTTTGTAATCGCTTTTGAGAAAAGGTTTTATAATATCCATTAACTATAAACAAAAATTAAGCATCCGCTACTCGGTTTAAAAAAATACATGACCTTGTTTAAAGGTCTAGATTTTGTAGAGAAGATTTTATTTAAAGCAAATATCTGTAACTACAATACTGAATTTTAATTCATTTTATAATATTTTTTGTAATTTTCGAATGTACAGGAGAGTTGCCGAAAATGTGACCAGACTGGTCCCCAATTTTTTGCCGTCCTTCGATACATACGAGGATGGGGAAGATTTAAAAGAAAAATTTGGAACCATTTTTCAGAAAATAGTGGTTAAAAATTGTCTATATTTCACGCAAAATCTACCTATATTCTTAAAAAATTGTATGTGACCTTATTTCAAGATCTCTCTTTGAGCAACAGATTTCATTTAAAAACCTTTCATCTATATTGTAGATGTAGGAAGGCGCTAAAAAATATTAAACTCTTACAATTTTCGAAAAATCAGGGATTTCAATTAAAATTCGTCCGGAGCCAATCTTTTAAGCGTTGTTTACACTATCCGAAGACAAATTTTAATCAAAAACTTTGGAGCCATTTGTTTTGAAAATATTGTTGAAACTTCATGTAAAGTAACCCCGAAACTCAATATATCAGTTTCAAACTCGCAGGGCATTGAGCACGATCAGATCGGTCCGAGAGTACCAATTTTGGAAAATTCATCTGCAGGCATTGATCACAAACAGACGTACGGGCGGGCGTACAAATGTTTGCTGTCAATCGATTTCTCGGAATCAAGACTCCACAAAACGCGGATTCTGACTATACAATGTGTTACAGAAGAATGACAGTTTACAGAGGAACACGTAGGATCAATATTTATCCACTCTTCCGTTACTGGGGACCGGCAAGAAGTTTTTCTGACGAAAAATAGCCGCTTCTCTTCTTACGTAGTTAGGCGAGAAAGTAAAAAAAAATATGGTGAGTTTTAAATGTGAGAAGAAGTAAGTTAAATACTACACCATAGGAGAATATTATTCTCTGACACTCATGAGATGCACTCACAGAATTGCTCAAGACAATATTATTCTCCTGGTATTAACGGAGCAATTTAAGCTACCACACCGTACACTATTACGTCGAGGAACATTATGTATTGTTGATGCAGGCATCTTAGAATGCTTCGTACCTATCTTTTCTATCGTCGGTACACAAGGTAAACGACACATTGTAATATCTTATTTTTTGTTAAATAAAGAAATGTGTACAAAATAGTTATTTCTATTATTAAAAATTGCATAAAAACGATTCACAAAACACAGAGTATGTAGAATAAAACATATGGTCTTTTATCAAGAAACTGATCCGCTACGATTAATATCTAATCCGCCAAGAATTTCAGTAGTGTATAAAAACAGGAACACGAATGTTACTCATTGCAGTGCCACTCATAACCTCTGAAAATAATGCAGAAAAAAATCAATAAGTGTGTGACCTTGATTGAAGAGCTTTTGTCTCGGTGGCATCTCTCCACTGATACCATAGCTCTGACAATGTTACCATGCGTTTAGTAATTCTGTGTGTTGGTACATGGGTTACACAATTTCTAAGAAACATTTAGTTTTTCGAATTTTTGGCTGTTATACCAAATTAATAAGACCACCTATTTGTTCGTAACAAGCAAGAATTTTGATACACACTCTCGAATTTTTGGAACGTACGTCGGGTCATAAATTTGCCTCGGGCAAACTCGCTGCGATTTTTAACTTTATATAATACGTTTACAGGATAATAGTTACCAATAAAACTCTAAGGCAATCCAGGTATCTCCTCCATATCAATCGCATCGCCCCAGCCGAGCCGAGCTCTAAGCTCCCGTCTGATATCCCGATACGAGTGGTAATGTTGTCCACGTAATAGTAAATTTGTGTGCATGTAAGAGGTGAGGATAGAACAAAGAAGCGAAAGGATAGATCACGCGGGGTCCCCAGCCCGTTTGTTAAGTTGCTGCTCCGGCATACGACTGGTGTTAATCGGAGAAACCACAGAAAATTACCAATCAGAGCAACATGCCACTAGAATGCTCCTCCAGACAGCGACTGATTGTAGCTAGTGTCTAAAATTTGCCACCATAGGCACTCGAACTCTAGGGCCTCCCGGTCAGAGGCACTGCAATTAAAGTCTGTTGATGGCCTGAGTCACCTCACTCTGTAACTTCTTGAAGAAAATACACTACAGTGATAAATACAGCCAGTTTTTTTAGCGCTCTTCGTTTGTCTCAATCATAAATTAATTAAAGTTGATTTATAAAAATAAAGATCATTTGTTATTATAACATTATATTCAACTTTTTTTAAAAATGTTTCAACTATTTGGAAAATTAACTAAAAAAATTCAACTATTTGAAAAATATTTAATATGTCCTGGATTTAGGGAAAAATAGGTCAAATAGTTTAATGTCATTTATTCTAAATGATGCTATCAATAATATTTGCGGTTAAAGGAAAACAATTTTTGATAGCGTCAGATGACGTCCATTTGGTAAATACATGAATTGTGATTCTAAATCCATTAAATTACAGGTAAAGCCATATTTGAAAACAAGGCGTGTAATGTTCTACTTCAAATGTTGATCAATGAACTTTCTCAAACTCCCAGTATCTTCTAAAATTTTTTTGTAATATTGAATTTTGTATTAAATTATGATATACCGTACTTAACTCTCTCTTCTGCTTATTTCCTATTTTGTGTTTGTGCTTCCCCAACATTCTATTTTGTATTCTTTTTTAATTATTTACGTTTATAGCATTGACACCTCCATAATACGACACGTTTATAATACAATTTTTATCACAAATATATGAAATACTGGTACCCATCAGTTCCTTTGTAAACTTCGCCCGACACAATTTTTTTGACGTTGAATAAATTATGAAATAACGCTAAATGTGTGGATCATGTGTAAGGGGAACTGAACGAATCTTTAATTTTCAAGAGACTGTGTCGGAAGGTGGCCGAGTTAAACATGTTGGTCAACAAACAAATTGCATGCGTTATAAATAATGTATGGTAAATAAAAGTGAGCGAAAAGAGTAACCGAATTTGAATCGAATGCGTCTTCTTTCTCATGCAACGATCAGAGTCTTTGCTCTCAGTCGATGGCCACCACCGCATCTCACGAGTTAACTGCTTTTCGTTTAATAGCATTATAGTAAGCTAATTTGTTTGAGTGGCGTGTCCCATCAAGTCTCAACTTCCACTTTCATGACATTGTCTCTCCTACCTTAATGAGCATAACCTCAGAAAAAAAGCTGCTTACACGAGATATTTGAAACATGTTTTGAAGAGGAAAATAATTGGGTGTATATTTTGAGATATGATGATATTATGTGAAACAAAGAGAGCCTACCTATTCTATCAATCTATCTA
>BOPP01000004.1:13467813-13516337 GCA_017312745.1 Gryllus bimaculatus | reverse complement strand
AAACGATGTACGCCGACGCCGTGTGACCGATCTACATTAAAGTTGGGACATATTTTTTCACCCACAAGGTTTATGTGCCGTAATTTTGTTGTAACTCCACTAGATGGCGCCGTAGAACAAAACAAAATATTCGTGGCTAAAGCAACTCGCAATACTCGAGAGCATTTTTAATTTATATCGCAAATAACTCCTAAACGAAGCATTCTAAGGGATTAAAAATTAAAATTTGGTGATGAGGCCTCAAAGAAGTGTTTTTCAGTCCGTAATTTACAGGATGAGATGTTCTTGAACATTCTATTACATTGTTGCTGGTCCAGTGTTTTTCGATATTACCCCACCTGCTCAGAGACGTGCAGAATCTGCAACTAAGTATGAATGAAACAGAGTGAGGCAAAGGGATGAACGTCTGTCGGGTTTCGCTAGTTTAGTATAAGTGTATTTCTATGTGTATTCCTCCATTTTTCAATAAAATAATGTTATTGTGTGCATCATATTGTTCAGTTTACTGGCAGTAGTTTGCTGTTTATCGTGACTATTGATAGCTACTTTATTACAACACTGTAATAAAGAGCCATTTCTGCGACTCCTAACACATAAGTAATCAGCCTACAATGGCGATCGGATGAGATAAAAGATATTACTAAGTAGAGTTACGCATAAGACATTTTTACGAGCAAGATGAAAACTATCAAACCAACATGTTATCAGATTTCAATAAAATGAGCGCAACTCTTCACTGTGCTGATTTGATGCAGAAAACGACACGCCGGAAGCGTGTCTCCTCCTCGTTTATCTCAGGGACCATTTGTTTGCGAAGCCCGCCGCTAACCGGAAAGACAAACGTTCACCTTCACTCCTCTGCGGTGTTCTTAAAGTTGTTCTCCGGAGACGTGTATATTTTTCTCGTGAGCCATTTTTAGAACTTGGGGTTTACATTAGACTTCTGCGCTTTCCTTTTATCTCAGCTTCATTGATATCTTCTTCTCAAAGATGTGATTGTGTATATACATTGTATACATGATTTCATTATAGTTCTTTTATCTTAATAGTGAGGGCAACTATATTTCCATTATTCCATAACAAATTTCTCTCAGTTTTAAAACAGAATTGGAAACTCTTTTAATAAACTATATTTATTTTAACTAGAATATTAATTTCATTAGAAAATTACATTTGTGACGTTTTCCTTCAAAAGTTGAAATAAGTAATTTTTGGGCTAAAATTAAGCGCTCTCTGTGAATGAGCAGACATATAGTATAGGTTAAGGCTTCGCAACATTTGCCTGAGGTCCAAAAATCTGTTAAACCGTCTTGTGGAGGGGCGCATAGACTGTGTAATGTGTGGGATGTGATACACATTGACGGAATTGAAAAAGAAATGAGTAACAAATGTAATAAGAATAAAACACAATGTCCCTATATTTTTGAGAACCAAAAAGGTAATTTATAAACAAGTCGCATTCACGACGTTTCACGTGTATGGTTCACGCACCATCTGGTGTGTACATAAAATAAGTTATTGGTTATGCTTTTTGAAAGTAAACTACGCATTTTTTGCAGTTTTCGAAAACGCGATCGCTGAAAATGGGACTTGGACCACATTTTGTACCACCCATTGCTCCATATTAGGAGAAAATTGAATAAACAAATTCAAAGCGGTTACTGAGAACATTTTAGAAATTTCATTTCAGAAACAAATTACACAAATTCCACTCGTTTATTCAACAAAAAAGATGTACATGACCTCTCTAAAAAAGCTGATTTTTCACAACTTTATCTCAGGAAAAAATCTTTAAGGAAGCAGACTTTGTGTTAGGTAACTAGTGGTGCTAAAATAATACGTAATTTCTCGCCCGTAGTTTCACGCCCAATTACACGAGAAGTACTGAAATATTCAAAAATTTGTTCATGACCTTATTTCAAAATTTACTTTTAGAACCATATTGCATTAAGGTGAAAATCTTTGTCTTCATAATTGTAGTTGTAGGAAGACCAAGAAAAAAGTTTGATTTGTGAATTTTAGAAAATCTTTTTAAAAATTAAAATTGCTTATATTTCGCGCAAAATTACATGAAAACTACTCATATTTTGGGAAATTTGAACATTACCTCATATTAAGACCTTTCTTTAAAAGACAGGTTTTATTAAGGAAAAAATATCTATCTTAAATATTGAAGTTGTATCAAGACGCCCACAAAATTGTACTTTTCCAAACAATCAGGGATTTCAGGAGACTTGAGACCTGCACCATTCTCTTAAGAGTCCTTTACGCTATGGAGGACAAAGTGTTATCAAAGAATTTTCAGACTTTTTTAAAAATTGAAATATTTTTGAGCCTTCATGCAAAGTACCTTCGAAAATCGAAAATATCCGTCTGAAACTTCCAAAGCCTCGAGTCCGTTCTGAGCTCTCTGATAGTATCAATGTTGGATAAAATCGGGTAAATGGTTTACGCGCCAGTGCTGACCACAGTCGGACGGTCTGAAGGGTGGACAGAGAAACTTTTTGATGTCAATCGATTTTTCGGTATGGAGAACCCACAAAATATGGATTCTGGCTACACACGTCTTAGAGTATTTAATTTAATGTATATAAGAACAGGATTTGTTCAATGTTTTGTTACCATGGCCCGGTAATAATAGTTTTTCTGTCGAAAATCCGCCATTTTTCAGCTGACGTTTGCAATACTCTCTTCTTACGATGGAAGTGCGAGGAAGTGGAATTTCTTATGCAATACAAGTACATTATTTTACAGCACATTGCCAGACAACATTAAATAATTAAAATCGATAAACAAGTGCCAAGTAATTAAGTGCCAAGTAAAATCTTTTCTACTGCATAACTGTTTCTATTGAATTAAAGACTCTACTAAGCACCAAAAAGGAAAAAAAAATTGATTTATAAAAGCCTATTTAACTTATTTGTTACTATTTAGACTGAATAATTCTAAAAGGCTAAACTTGCCTGTAACAAGTATAGTACGCCGATCCGGTGGCCGAGATTGCGAAGGCAGTATGACTCATCTTTTCAACCCCATCACCACCATATTATTTCCTCTAGTTCACAGTTACCCATAACGGTAAAACCAATAGCTGTTGCTAAAGACCTAGACATTGATGCGACCTCAAATAACAAAAAAAAGTACTGTACCTTAGCTTCTAGGTCAATGACTTCGTTCTCAATCAAATTTTTCGACCAGTTTCTCTGTTTCTTTGAGCAAATGCTGACGAGATCACTCTTTGATTTTCTTCTTAGCCTAAAAGTACATTCAGTACACGTTTTTGACATTGCGCGAAAACTACTAAAAGTTTCAGAAAAGTGTACCTGGTGTTAATAAAAGAACTAACAACGGACAACAAATTTCATTTCAAAAAAATTCCGATTCACTTTCGTAGTTGTAAGAAGACTCAGAAAAAAAATCAAAATTTTGCAATTTATTTCGATATTTCAATGGAAATACACGTTTTGGGGTCCCCTGATCCCGAAAAAGTGTTTTTTTTTCAAGCCGACCGTCCGTGAACATCACTAGCGCCTAAACCATACGTGGGATTTTTTATGCATATTCCGCAGTCGATCTGGCTCGACTCTAGGCGCTGCGATTTTGAAAAACTTTCTACAAAATTTTATAGTACTTTACATGAAGCCCCCCGGATATTTTCAAAATTTCTCAATGGCTTAATTTTTTTCATTAAATGTCTTGTAAAAATAGAGGAAAATACACTTATAAAGGTAGCATAGGTCCGATTTTCACGTTTAATTCAGAATTTCCAAAAATTTCAAAATTTTGAATTTTTTCTGCGTCTTCCTAAAACTACGAAAGTGAATCGGAATTTTCTTTGAAATGAAATTTGTTGTCCGTTCTTAGTTCTTTTATTAACACCAGGTACACTTTTTTGAAACTTTTAGTAGTTTTCGCGCAATGTTGTGTGCACTATTTGCAAATTTAAAAAATAAAGAAAAAAAGATTGGCACAAAAAGCTACAATGTTTTCTTGAAACTTATGATAGATATAGTGCTAAAAGCACTTTATAAAAATTGGCAAAAATGTAATTTTTTGACTCGTCTCTCACGTCGTTAACATTTACATTCGTGGCAATTTGTTCACATTATTGTATTACATTATACGAGTACATGTCCTTTAGATAATGTCAGGTATAGTTTCTCGAAAACTCAACAGTTTTCTCAAAATACCGCATTTTCAGAAACGCTCAAAGATGGCTCAACTTTTTCAACAGGTAGTGCTAATTCCACTGTTAAAAATGACATAAAGTTCATTTTGCTGTATTCTTTTGTTTTTTTCAAAAATTATACAAATGTTTTTTATATCTATCACGCCGTTAATATGCACATTTCCAGCGATTTGTATACACTATTGTATTTGAGCGTTAATGTACTTTAAATGACTTTAAATGAAGTTTTTCGAAAACTCAAAAAATTTTCTGTAAAAATTGAGCTTCCAACTTCGCATTTACTGTGGAAATAGCCATTTCCAGAATAGACAAAAACAATAAGATAGTATTCGGTTGTGTAGAACAAAAGATTACCTGTTGCCACTTTCAATGGTCGAGTGCCGCCTCCATTGATTTTCACATTTGCGGTGTCCGAGTCAATTTCTCGCAATGTAGCATTTTAATATTCGGGGGGCAAGATCTTCCTTATTTTGAGAACAAGGTGTGCTGCGAAATGTTTAGAATTACACACAAAACAGCCTATTGAAGATGTGTAACATGAACGTATGGTATCTTTGAATCATAAGTAAGATGTAATATATGATGATTTAATTCACAATAAAACTAATACATTTATGTAATTTTTAAAATACGTTTTTCGTGCTTTTCAAATGAAATCACTGCGTTTGAGAGAAAATGCACAGTTCTGGCTAACTCGCGTGAAATATTTTGCTCCAGATTACATAAAAATAACATGAAACACACTTGTAACTCTGTATTATATTCGTCAAAGATGAAAAAAACCGTGTCACACATATTCGAAAAGATTGTTACAGAACCTGTTATGTGGGAATATCATTTTTTCTTTATTGGAGATACAATAGGATATGTTTTCTATTGCAGCTTCGGTCGCCAGACTGGTGAAGTTTTACGGGACTCCTCTAATAACTACAGGAGGAATGTCAATGGACTTCATGACAGACAAGACTACGTGCGCCAATGAATACCACATGCTAGTTCGTGTTGGGACCATGTCTTTCTTTAGCATGTCAGAGTTTCTCATAAGCGTGATGGATAAGTGAGTTTGTGATTTTTAATATTTGCAATCCATTATTTATGATCCAAATTTAATGTAAGAATCGCTTTATCATTACAACAAAAAAATACTTGTTAATGTTGTTTCTGTTGACGTAGGTATGGATGGAAAAAAGTCATGATGGTGTACGAGAAGAACGGTTATTCGCGGGTTGCGGGCGAACACACGTGCCATCTCTTCATGCAGTCACTCGTTGGAGAACTGAAGAAGAAAAAGTTCCTATACAATGCGTACGACATGGACAAGAATCCAGATGTTCCTGTGAAAGAGAATCTAAGACGGGAGATGCAGCTCACCTACAGTAGTAAGTCAAATCTCAAGATAATTGAATTCGTGTTTTGACACTGTGATTAATCTTTTTTTACTTTGCTTTTGTTTATTCACAATTATTTCTACAAGATCTTTTGGTGAATTTTAATACATTATATACAAATACACAAAATTATTTATATTATACAGTGATGTTACATTATGACAACTCAACTGAATCTGAAACTAAGTTCTAATGGTGTATAACTTTATCGTTTCTTCGCTATTACCCAAACTATTAATCTCCTGGATTCTGAGGTTATTCTGAAGCCTATGTTGGCATCTGTAGCTGTAGTTGTGCTGGTTATTTCTTTAACAGTGTGTACCTGCAAATCGAAATGAAGGATTGCATTAGAAATATACCAAGGAGTATTAACAGCAGAGCACAATAATTTTTACTGAAACCTCTGCAGGAATTTTAAATTACAATGACTTACAGACATCGTATGCCCATATTAGTATTAATTGCACTTCCTGTAGCAAAATCATATTTTTGAATGGAAAAGCGAATTTATAACCCTAGATATGTAACAGTATCTGCCTGTAATAGTTTATTATTTCAATTGAGGGATTTTATTGGTTAATGAGAAGTAAGTAGACTTGGCATCATTTACTTGGAATCTTTACCTTTTTAACTTTCACCGATAACTTATTTAAATAATTAGAACAGCTGTGTGCTCCGCATATGTTGCCGGTGATGTTTTCGGACGTTGGTAGATCTTGTATGTACAGTATATATAGGATTGTTTCTAAAATGTTTCTTTATTGCGTGTCATATTTATCAGGAGAGATTGTGGAGAATGCTCGACAATACTTGAAAAGAAGTGTATGTCCAGCCTCGGTGGCGTAAGGGTTTTGGGTAGCGTCCAAGTACATGCAACTGGGGAACGTGGATTCATGTCCCGTGCATGACATGCACTTTTGCATCGTGTGGTTGTGTCATGCTTTGGTTCTCACATCACCGTGCCGTGTATCCCGTATAAACACCATTCCACAGTTAATTATTTACTCGTTCCTATAATCGTTCACCTCGCATGCCGTAAGATTCTTCATCCTTCGTGCCTGATTCTTCTTGCAGTGGAAGGCAAAGACAAACAGCCCTTGTGATCACCAGTCCAGGAAAGGGGAAGTCATTACGTCATAACGTTCCTTTCTCTCCTCCACTCAAAAATGAGTAAGGCACTCACTAATCAGCGTAAATAATACTAAACTGTCAGAGAACATAAGAGAAGACAATACGCATTTGCCCTGAAATGTTTATAGAACGGTTTTCGATGATGCTGGAGCGGTGAAAAAATGTTTTCTATTTTACTAATCCGCCAAGCGATTTTCCTAATGTTATTAATTTAGATAATTTATCTAACATTGAATGATTTAAGTTTCATTGCATCTGTTTGTGCATATTACAATGTGTATTTACAATGCAATTAATTATTTTAAGGAAGGCATTTGGTTGAGCTGAGAAGAGAAAGAAACGTTTATCACAGCGTTAGATTGCACTTCTTTTAATTGTTTTTAAGGTTGATGAGGTTTTTGAGATAATTACTTTTTGGTAAGGTAATTTTAAGAGGTATGAGGTTATTAGCGTAACTATTTGAGTAAGTGCTGTTTATGATAAAAGGGAAATAGCTATCTGGAGAAATGAGTATAGTATGTAGAGAATGAAGGAAGCTGAGAGTTTGTGAGAAAAATGTAGATGAAAAAGGGGCTAGTAGTCTTGTTATGTTGTGTTCTTTATAACGAGTTTGGGCAACACAAAATTTTCAAGACGGTTATTGTTCAAAGAACTCCACTTCATGTGTTGTGACAGTATGTGTTATGATATTGGTTAATTAGGTCATATGAGAGAGCTGATGGTCAGTAAATAATTGTGTCTCAAGAGAGTTTCTAGGGAAATTACCTATTATTGTTAGTGCATAAAGCAATTAACAAATGGGCGTCCCATGTTTTAGCAGTCAGGGCGTTCGCCGTCCACCACTGGGACCGGAGTTCAGTTTCCGGAGAATAAAGTGAAACTTTCGGTGGACAAAGCGGGTTCGCGGGAGGTTTGCTTTGGGTTCTCCCGGTTCCCTTGTCTCTCAAGGCGCCGCTTCTCCACCAACAATCATCATTTCATCATGTACACCCGCCCACCAATAATGCGTCCCACTCATTCTAGGGTATGATGGAAGGATTCGATGTAGGAACCAGAATGTTGAAATTATAGTGGCATTGTGATTGTGGTAAATTGGGATTGGGGTCATATCGATATATCTTCAAATGAAGGTTAAGACATAAAACAAACAATTAGTAATCGTCTAGTACAGAGCTGCCCAGGCGCTACAATAACGTAACCACGCTCTGGCAAGGGAGGGGGGGGGTGCGTTCTGTTGCTCTGCACTCAGCCCGTCCGGATGGAACGGAGCGTAATGTAATGCCCTGTAGTGCGTTAGCGTACCCATTACCTAGCGTACAGCTCTGCTCCAATTGTCTGTATCGGACGTACAGCATCACTGCTCTATACACTCAATAAGATCTAATATTTTAATATACCTTCCTTGCTCTGCATTTAAAAAAAGGAATATGCACATTATCTCTCTATGGTAATCACTTCTAAAGAACAAGCAGAGTTTTGAAGCTACGATTTCTTACCGTTTATTGAATCGCAAAGATCATTGAAGTTTCATTGCCTACAAACTTTGACATTTCTATGTAGGGTTAACTAGCTTAATTAATTTTTTCATAGTAGGACTACTTAATATGATGTTGTCTGTTTCATATCAATATTACAGTGATATTATACAGTAGGCATATATTATATTTTAATATTAGTAACCTCGGGGATAAGCTAGTAAATGTCTTACTTCAAATTACTACTCGTGCAAACCATTGACGAAAAATATGAAACTGAAATAATAAGTTCTAAACAACAAAGTAATATATATATATATATATATATATATATATATATATATATATATATATATATATATAGTATAAAATACTCCATCTTTCAATTGAGATAACTTTGAAGTTGTAGTGAGGCTATTCTCTTTGCTTGACTAAATGTTCCGAGAATCAAATGCAAATCTGTTCTCATGAATCATGATTTATACGAACACACTTGTTCACTATTATTTGCAACAATTAAGACTGGCCTGTGAAAAACTTCCCTTTACGATATTTAACCCGTGAGATTCTGAAAAGTAATTCACTTCCAGAGATTACCGTACTTGTGAAATCTGACATTGATGCAAGTACTGAGACGGCCCACATGAGCCAGCGTAATAGATACTGTTAGATAGAGATAACAGTTTCCTGTATATCGCATGAGAAGGAACGATAAGCTTCTTCGCTTTGCAAGCAATGCTTTACCTAGTCATTGTCTGGGATATCCCGGTGTGAAAATATTGTTTCTTTTTAAAAGTAGGTTCAGAAAACGTAGGCTCGTATCCTGTGGGTAGAACCAACAGTGAATGTGATTTTCAGTGTAATAAATATCTAAACTATTTATATTCTGCTTCAGAAACAACTGACTAAAATAAAATGTGAAGTTTTAAAGTATTAAAAAGCATGATACTAAAGAAAATAATAAATTTTTTGTGACGTTATTTGATACCTCAGTTTCATATGCAATTAAACTGCAGTAACCTTGCACGTTTGGTAAGGTTGGTGTAGAAATGCATGGTGTATGAAATAGCTTATTTGTTTCCCAACTGTGAGTTCTGGAATTGAAATCCTTATTACGCCGTGTAGAAAACAAAGTAGACAAAACCTGGCCATATAAGGTTTTTACTGTGAATTTCAATTTTCTCACCCATTTCATAGAATTTTCGACATACTTTTTGCACATGATTTTCACCTGCCTCTAGGTGTTGAGCTATTCCGCACCAGCTTCTTATCTTCTCAATGCATTCTCAACGTATTGCATTCCGCAAACAGGATTCTCATCAAGGCGAGAATTGATACTTAAAACGATATTGAACAATTTGTTCGAGAATTTTTTCTTCCTTATGTGCTAATAATATGTGCTAATAATAAATAATTCAAAATAATAATTTTACATGTTTTGCATAATCCCTTTAAATTCTCTCGTCACTACATTTTTTTACAATCTGTGGTAATAATATATCAAATTTATGGTATCTATGGTAATAATGAACATCAATCTATTGTATCAATATATGGAAAATAGAGGAAATGCATTTTGAAGATATGCAACATTTTGACAATGCTAAGGAATACAACTGACAATATAAGGAAGAATGTTATTTTCCTACCACTTTCTGGAAAATATTGCTTTTCTATCATCCCTGGAAGAATATATCAATCTTCGCATTCTCAATATAGAAGTTTCAGTACACTTAGGTATTATGAAATTGATCAGATAAGCTCATTCACTTTACAGTAACTTTGAAACGTAAATTTTAATGTCGTGTTTATAAACACCTTTATTTACATAAAAATATGAAAAAATGCTGACTACATTTGTAAGATAGTGTTTGTGCTAAGATTGTAAGATAGTATGGGTGCTCCAACAAGCACACACTTTCTCACAATATTTGTAACTTTTAGAATTTTCGAAAGTTCAGAGAGTTTAGTGAAAATGAGACATGCGACATGTTTTAATGCTTTCTTTCCTGAGGGGATCTGAGGGGAAAAATAAATAAAAAATAGTTTCTTTTTTGAGAAAAAATATAAATTGCCTTTACTACAAGCAAAAATTACGGGAAAACCACTCTTTAATCAAAAAATTGTATACCAATTTTTTTATTAAAATTTTGTCGTAGTATATTTCAAAGGAAGTTAAAAAAGTGTTGCCTGTTCCATTTCCAGCGAACATTCTGTATTTTCGTCTGTTCTAAAATCGCAGATCTTTAAAATAAGGTGTTGTAAATAACATAATTTTTTATAAAATTAGTTGCTTTTACGTAATTCTTCTTGGAGTTAATGCATTTTATAAAACAATTCTCATAAACGACCCCAACTTTTTGTTGAATTCTTTTCCATGGTGAGAGCAAAGGACGTTTAAAAAATAGTATCGACTTCGTTGAACTGTCTCAAATTTAAAGAAAGTACATGCGTTAGAAGTAATGGGAGAGACCTTTAGCTTCTTAAGCGTCGGAGAAAGCGAGCATCCCCGAGCGACTGCGTGGTGTAGCGGTAAATCTCATGGCGAGGTACCTTCCTAGACCCGTATTTGAATCTCAGCGCGGAAAAACATTGTTTGCTGTTTGGAAACACTTCTGGATCATGTAATAGTAGTATTATCTTGCGAATCCTTTACAAATAATGCGAGAAAGTATGTGCGGTTGTAGATCCACTAGTTTCCGCATTAGACATAGTACTACAGTGTAATACTACACAATTTTCGATTGCGAGTACCGCGGTTTATGTTAGCACTGGACAGATTTCCACATTAAAACCCTTCCGCGTTGAAAACGTTTTACTGTACTTTTTAACTGCTTTCTTTATTATTAATAAAATAATTAAGTATAAATTATTTAAATTCCGCAACTAGTTAAAACCAGTGTTATTTACACTTCCTTCGTTATCTCACATTTGGTGAGAAATCATTAGACACCGCACACTCTGTGGTCTACAATGTTTGCGGTCGGGTGTCCTATCGGTAATAATTGCGACCTACAGACGTGAAACATTAGCTTGAAGTTTATAACGACTATTCCACTCGTGAAATAAAAAACCAATAGTGTTTAACTATACATATAAAATGCCCTAATCAGGGCGATGTATTTCAAAAAGTTTAGCACTTTTTCTATCCGATTTTTCTTACCGCTTTTCCCTACTAACCAATAATAAACTGTGACTCATCTATCTTTGGAGGCGGTAGACATCGGTCGCTATATCAACGTCCAGTAAACCGCATATGTACTATAAACACAACCTTTTTTATATTAACATAGCTTTCATTTATTTTCAATATTTGTCGCATTTTGGAACACTGTTGGACACATTTCATTCGTACAAAATTCTCAGAAAAATGTATTATTTGACATGATTATTTATTCATTGACAATTTCCAAACACTCGTGGCATTACCTATGATAAACTATAAAAGGTTACAAGCGTCACAAATACCTTTTCTTAGACTGGCTATAAGAGAATTTGCCACAGGTTGCCATGCAAATCGAGTATACCTTTGTTCATTCAGTATCGAGTAAACATGGTGCAATTGAACTGACCGGTATTACTCAATCGAGATGCCATCACACGTTATTTGCTTGTAGAAAATATAATAGACGCAATTAAAATGAATAATACATGAATACACTGAATACGGAAAATCTTTTGGGTTTTATACTTTACTTATTGGACGAGAACTTGATTTTAATACAGGTTGACTGCCATGTCCATCACTGATGATTCCCATTTGCGACATGTTACCCGGCCGTGTAGATCACG
Source organism: Gryllus bimaculatus (assembly GCA_017312745.1). Taxonomy (NCBI): domain Eukaryota; kingdom Metazoa; phylum Arthropoda; class Insecta; order Orthoptera; family Gryllidae; genus Gryllus; species Gryllus bimaculatus. The sequence continues at coordinate 13,504,362 of BOPP01000004.1, read as the reverse complement.
GGTGCTTCATACACAATGTTTTATTTCGCTACAAAGCAATGCTTACGAAGAAACGAGGCCAATGGTCTCATTAACAAATTGGTATTCTTGGTCTATGGTCTTATGAACAGATTTATCAAATATATAATAATACATCATTATATGACCATTACAAATGTACGTGGGAACTGAGGATAAAATACGTGGGGCCTGAGAATAAAATGATATTGATGTAATTATGGCAATTAACGTGTTAAAATATATTTACACCAACAATTGAAGAATTGAATTCTTTAACTTTAGAAAGATCTGTAGCTACCGGGCGGATCGTAGAAGAGTACGATACTTGGGTACAACAATATTACACTGATGTAGTCTCACAGTCTTGGTGGAACGATAACACCACTGAAACAGACATCAAATAGTCAACATTAACTTAACAACGCGTGATTTGTAAACCGGAGACGTAAGCGAACTACTCCACATTACGCGAGACATATTACATTTTCGATTTAGAATAAAGCGCGAGCGGCGTTTGCACAGTCCGTGCCGTCGCATGCAGCGAGCGTGTTGACGTGAGCGCCGAGCAAGCGTGTTTGGCCGGTGCACCGCCGCCTGCTGCAGCAGACAGCTGCTGGGCCCACGCTGGGCCTGCCTGCCACGCTGGGCGGGCGGCGCGCATACGCCAAATAATTCCGCGCTTACGGAGAATGTCCTGGTGCAGAGGACTCACCGACGCAAAATTCTGTCACAGACGAATAGTATATTATGCAACTAGTTTATAATATTAAGCTCTATTGCGTGGGGTCATACTTTAAAAACGAGACATGTTAGGAGCGAATTTTTCAAGTTTGTATAAATGCAACAAAGCAACATTTAATAATGTTATATGTTAAGTTATAAACCAGTTGCATAACTTATTTTTCTATATAACATCATTATAAATTTATACGATAATCAACGTTTGCCTATCTGGGGTCCGATATCGCTAAGGCAGTAGTCCGTAGCGATCTTGGACCGAAGGATCGCGGGTTCGAGTCCCGCCTCAGTCATGGTTTTATCGTGTTCGTCCTTTTACCACCTATCATCATTATATCGTGTCATCCTCACAGTAACCATACCGTTACAAGCAATAGTGGTCGCTAATGACCTAGAAGTTGATGCAACCTTAAATTAAAAAAACAAAAATAAAAAAAACGTTAAATTTTGGACGAAATGTTGGACAATTTTATTGTGACGTCATGGATATTTGTCATCTGTGCGGAAAAAAATGGACTGCTGTTCGGTTTACCGCTACTTCCCCACAATTCTCTCGCTGTGGTCAGTTGAATATGACCCTGCAATTGGCTGATTGTGAATGACGACGCAACAATTCGTGCCATAAATGGCAAATACGTCAAAATTTGTGCCGTAAGGTATCATTGTATGAAATATTTCTTGTAACAAGAAAGGTCGTTTATAATGCTGGAATATAAAAAAAATCGTTGTGTAGGGTGAGATGGTTACGGTTAGGATGTGGAAAAGAGACAAAGAACTTTCATTTGGATCAGAAATTTTGCTGAAACTTTTATATTTCGATTGTGTTTTTTTATCATCTTACCCGGCTATAGCTCGACCACTTACAAAACAACCCTGGACTGCGCATGCTCGAAAAGTGGTGGAGGGGGCGGTTCCCTCTCTTCGAGGTTCAACTTCCCCGCCGTGAGGAGTCACCGCGGCCACCACCTCGTCCTGGGTGGGCGGGGAGAAAAAAGATTGGTTTTGATGAACGTTCCGAACCCCAGTGTTGAAGTGTGAGAAGTTGCAGGAGCGAATCAGTTATGGTTGTAGGCGGTCTTTGAGTTCAACTGAGGTCCCCTTCGGGAGCAGTGGGGGATGGATTAGCTACGCCTCCCGAGGTAAGCGACGCCATGATGTTTTTATTCTAGGTGTTCGAGCTTTAGACCCTTTGCATAATGTGTAGGCCATTAGCTGCTTTGTGGTACCTACCCTGACCTAGATCGAATTTTCCCCCTAGTTTCTCGGATTACGTCCACGTGAGTGACCGGCTGAGACGGCCCAGGGCTACAATTGTTGTCATTGCAGTCTCTGACAACGGAGTGGGGGAGGGGTCAGGGTTCGAGTTCCAAGCTGCCGGATTTTCGACACCAGCTAGATAAGTAGGTCGAATTAAGCCGCTGCCTGAGGGAGAATTCTAGTGGCCGGCTGCTCTGATCGGTGGTTTTCCGTTGTGTCAACGGATGCTAGCAGGAGAATGCCGGACCAGTATCTTAACAAACAGGCCACATACCACACACGATCTTTCCTTCCTTATTCTTGTCCCCTCCACTCTCCGTTGTGACACAGCAACACTTAGTTTAACTACATTACTACACACGCCGGAAGCTTAGAACTTGTCTCAGCTGGAGGAGTTCATCTGCTGGCGGAGATATATGGAGGGGGAATACACGCAATCCGACGTTTAGGTCGCTGACGGATCTCACGTTAAAGCGGGGCAATAATACCCCGGGGAAGAACACCGCCACCTCCCGGAATATAATATGCTTCACAATTACGGCAGTAATGATTGTAGCAGTTGACGCGTTCGGAAACAAAATAATCAATCAACAAATGCTTTCAATTCTTACAATTATATGAACTCTTTCGACATCAGAGTATCGAGAGGCTAAGGACTGCACGTAATTCTTCCTTCTCCCTCCTGACCCTTTTCCCATCCAGAGAATGAATCAAAGGGTGGTTATAAAAATAAGGCGTTAGACCCAATTCCGGTTAACATTTTGTATTTTTGAAAAATTGCAAAAAGTTAACTTTCCAATACCACAATTCTGCATGAAGATGAAGATTTTTGTCTTAAACAAAATCTGTTCTAGAAAACCAAATCTTTAAAAAATGTAATTCATAGTTTTTTGAAAAAAAAAAAGTAATTTTTGCTTGAAGTTAGAAAAATCTCTGAAATCTTTTGTGAAACAAAATTAATTTTAATGATTTTCCCAACAACATTTAACTAGGTTCTAAAAACACCACAAATGATTTGTGTATCCACTTCCAATGATACTCTTGTGTTTATTATGGTATCGAGTGGTGTACCTGATAGTCAGTATCATAATTCATCTCGGACAATCAGTGTACATGGGACGTCGCGTAGGTACCGAACGTCAAGAGCTGGAAGCATATACAGGCGACGCTGCATCCCTACAGTATACCGCTATCAGTGGCATGGAGGTGAGAAGTGAGATCACAGATTACGTACGTAAGAGAGTGTGTTGTGTTAACGTTGCTTTATTGTTGCCAGTAAGCTCGTGATTATCAAGACCAGATTTACAAATATGGGTACTCTTAAACAGCCATGGAGAGCTTCTAACGATCACTTTAAGCGTATAATATTTTCACTATAGTATTATAGGTCCGGTTCTGTGCAAAATTATCAAGTCTAATAATGTTAAGCGTTGAGATAAAATTACACAAAAAATTTATTAGTCCCTTTCATTTTATTGTGAAACATTATTTTTTAATTTTTCCTTCAATTTTACTTTACTTAGATTTTGGGTTACCGCATGGTTCGGACTATCCATGATATGGAGAGGAGAATCAAATCTTTACAAGTTTTAATAGAGTTCAAAGAGGTATTACTTGGGACCTAACTGTCCTCCTTCATTTCCTCAAATGTCTCCTACATATCGTCTACATGTTGCCCCCAATTTTTCCTCGTTATGTTTCCACGTATTTCGCCAAAACTCGGATTCCCACAAAACCCATGGAACACGAAAACCTTATTTCAAGGTCCTAGGACACACAGTTTTTATGTTATGCGCAATTATAATGTGTGTTGCAGTAATTTGTTTTTTATAACATAATCATCAAACTTTTATTTTACATACTCCAGTAAAGAGAAATAACTGTATTCGTGGAGCAGAAACAGGCGATTTTACGACAGAAAAACACTTATTGTCGAGCACTAGTAACGAAAATCTTGTTCCTATATGTAGAAAATGACATCCTTTTAACACTTCGTGAAGTCAGAATCCTTGGTTTGTGGGCCCTTGATTCCCTAAAAATCGATCGACAGCTAAACATATGTCGGTGTGTCTGTCTGTCTTTTTGTTTGTGTCTGTCCGTTCGGGCGATTTTCTCCAAAATTGATATTACCCGGTTGATCTAAAGGAATTTGGGAATCTGCCTGTTTGAAATGGATATTCTGTTTTTTGGAGGTACATTACTTGAAGTCTCAACATGATCAAAATTTTTTCTCAAATATGACTCCAAATGTTTCGATTAAAATGTGTTCTCGGGTAGCGTAAAGAACACTTTAAATAATAATTCCAAACCGAGAGGTAGCACTAGTAAAAATGTAAATAAAAATTTAGAGACGTTTTTGAGAAAATAATTGTTTAAAAATTGCTTTAATTTCACAGAAAATGATTCATATTTTCAGAATAGTGAACATGACTTCGAGATCAGTTTTGAAGAACAGATTTCAATTAGGAAAAAATCTCTTCGATATTGTACTTGTGAGGAAACTCCCCAAAAAATTAAACTTTTACAATTTTCGAAAAATCAAGGATTTTAACAACAATGAGACCTACATAATTATTTTAAGAGTATTTAACGCTATCTGACAACAAAGTTTTTAAAAGAATAATTTGAAGAAAATTTTGATGCTTCATATAAAGTACTCCCAAAAATCAAAATATCCTTTCCAAAGTAGGAGGCCCTCGAGTATCTTCAAATTTATCGAGGAATATCAATTTTGGAGAAAATCAGCAGAACGGTTTTGGCGCTAGCGTTAGCACACACAGACGGACAGACACTTTGCCATCAGTAGATTTTTCGGTATCAAGGACCTACAAAAACATGGATTCTGACTACACAACGCGATAGAAGTCATCATTTACTACACACAGGAACAACCCACTTTTCGTTACCTGGACCCGACAAAAGTGTTTATCTAACAAAAATGTACAGTTTTCTGGCGCACGGTTACAATACTTCCTATTCTGACGAGGTATAGTGAGAAAGAAACCAAAGAGTGTTTCTTTTTTTTTGTATTTTGTATCATTTAATTCAAACGTGAAATAGTTAATGATTGAGAGTAGGAAATAATGAACTAACATTGTCCACGATGTATATTATTAGTGTTCATTAGTCTTAATCAGTTCGAACCTACCTGCAAAGAAAGAGTGACCTTGCTATTACGTGCATAATTTTTACACCATTGGCTAGAAAAGAAAACATTTAGGCCAGTCATTGCCTATATAAATAAATTACAGTACAAAAAACGCAATATAATGTGAGTAATACATTTTAAGTCCACCGCTGAAGTCCCTTTGGGCGCCGTCAGTCTGCGCCGCTCCAGGCCATGGACCACTCCAGGATGTCTTCACGAAATGGTTCCCTTGCAGCTGCTAGCTTACCATGGTTTAATAAATATGAGTACCTCGAGACGCGGAGAGGATTGGGACCGTAAACTGAGAATCAACTTTCAATAGCAAGCTATGGATGAATGACCTCAGAAATTTCGGAAATTCCAATTTTCTTTAACAGAGTGCTCCGGGTCCTGTCATCGGATATACTCCTTACCCTTTATTTCTTACTTCTGACTCGGGCCGTGAGGGACAGAGAGGAAGACAGGGATAATGGCAGAGAAAAAGAAACTGGCAATGACAGACTCTGGCAAGTGAGAGCACAGAGAGCAACGAGGAACAAACGACTGAGAGTGAGAGAGAGCGACGGAGAGTGAGTGAGAGAGAGCGACGGAGAGTGAGTGAGAGAGAGCGACGGAGAGTGAGTGAGAGAGAGAGCGACGGAGAGTGAGTGAGAGAGAGAGCGACGGAGAGTGAGTGAGAGAGCGAGCGACGAAAGTGAATGCGAGAGTGGAAGAGAGCGACGGAGAGTGAGTGAGAGAGCAAGGAAGCGACGGAAAGTGAGTGAGAGAGTAAGGGAGCGACGGACAGTAAGATAGAGCGGGAGCGACGGAGACTGAGAGGGAGAGCGCGAGCGACGGAGAGTGAGGAGAGCGCAAGCCGAAGAGTGAGAAGGAGAAAGAGAGCGCGAACGACGAAGAGTGAGGAGAGAGCGAGAGCGACGGAGGGTGAGAAGGAGAGAGAGCGACGGAGAGTGAAGAGAAACTGAGCGACGGAGTGTGGGAAGAGAGGAGAGAGCGACGGTGACAGAGAAGAGGGATAGAGGGGATAGAGAGATACACCCAGTCGCGCACACGCACGCCCACGCTCACATGCACATATACACACGAGTTTAAACAATGTTATTTCCGAAGTAGCGAAAACTTGTGTTTGGTAGTGATAGTATTGATATGTAATTGAAGTATTGGTCGTAGAGAAAGCTGACAAATATCATTTTCCACAAAACCAGATCGCAATGTTAAAATGACACACAAGAATGTGACTCAGTATAGTCTGCCCTTTTGCTCTACACTGATGACTATTCTTTCAATTCAAATGGTTAAAGAAGGGGGATGTTTAGCCTGCTTTCATATTATTAAATATGTATTCTTAAATATAGGTATAAATTAATTTGCATACTGCATTGGAAAACCGCTGGGAAATTAATGAACTCTCTGTAATGGTTTACTTTTATTGGTTTATTATTATTATTATTATTATTATTATTATTACTATTATTATTATTATTATTATTATTATTATTATTATTATTATTATTAATTTGTTTAAAGATGTATTAGATGTTTTCGTTGGGGTCACACTTTACTATTTGTAGGAGGTATGGGGATGTTTAACTTATGTAGATTCAGTTTAAAAGTAACATTAAAAAATTCACAGTTATGCAATTTTCCAAATTTAGAGATTTATTTATGTATAAAATTACAACAAAATCATGCAAAGTCTCAATTGTCCTAGAGTTTTTATAGTGAAACAGCTTTCTCATATGAAAATTGCCAAATAATATGTAAACTTATTTTATGTTCCACTCTTGCGGTCCCTACTTTAAGTAAAGTTTTTTTTATAGTCAATGTATGTTACATAAATCTTGTAAAATAATTTGAAGACAAATCATAATTTAATTTCAAACCTTTAATTAAATAATGTTGAAGTTGAGGTCCCTCTTCATTTAAATATATCTCATTATGTATTGTAGTGATTAGCTTTAAATTGAAACTCATGACCACCATGAATCTTCCGTTCAAAGCTACCATAAGTTTTTCCATTTCATGTATAATGACAGCTGCCCAAACACATGCATAGTCTGATAGTTAAAAAGCAATTGCATCTGCTGTGATCTTGTGGGTGTCAATGGCTAAGTGGGGACAGGATTTATTGATGAAGATATGTGTTGGCTGTAACTTATTGTTATTCAATGAAACATCAACTTTTGCAGAGAAAAACCACTATTGTTTAAATGCTCGTAAATTTGTCTTCTCTCTCTTCTTCATTCTGCAACATTGCTAGAGAATGTATCTTGTTTTTTTATTATGTGGATGGAAAAACAATTTGATATTATAACTAAAGAGTATGCTGTGTGATAAGGAACAAAAGCGTAGCAGTTATGAACATTTAGTTAGCTTGTTGCTTGTTGAACAACATTTACAGATATTTGGCAATTTTTCAATACAAAAGTGCAAATTGAAAAATTAAAATACTGCTATCATAATTTAATTTACATCACCAAATATATTACATTGATCATTATAAATATAAAGATGGCAGTGGATGAAATAAAAAAAATACAAGAAAAAATATTGTGCTGAATTATGTTTATATTATTATCAATAAATTTAAATTTATTACTTTTCAAAATTGTTTACATATTTTCTGTTATAGTTTTACAGAAATTTTGCATAAAACCATGACAGAAATAAATCAATGAGATGTAAGTTTTGTAGATAATTATGAAATGACACTTTTCTGCCTCATTTAATTTCTTTATTCAGTACTTATACTCATGGAAAATAGCAAATATTCTGAAAAATTGATTTCTTGACAACTTAGGGAAATGAAAGTCATTAATAAAAACGACCATGCATTCTAATCTTTTCTTTTATACATTTCGAGATAGTGATGCTTCTTTGGAATGTAGAACATCTTTTAGCATATTGTAACAAGTGGATCCTTTTGCTTGAATAAAAATGGGGAAGAAATTGTTTTACTGATTACATTAATTTATAACATTTTTGTGCCATATTAAATGTTTTTACTTTCAAAAAAAATTTGTGTTAAAGAGAAAATGCCTCAATTCATCATTATTGTTTAGATTGGTTTTCAAATTGTTAAGCTAATATTTGATTAGCCTTTTGTTATTAGAGAAAAATGAGATACCATTTCATTTTGTTCTTCGTCTGTACTTTGCATTAATTTTAAATTTTCTATCTCAATCTCCTCTTTTTTCTCCAATATTATTTCTGAAATTTTGCTTTCAAATTTGTTTTCTTCTTTTGAATTCTCCCAGCATTTAGATTTAGATTTATTTAGTTCAAAAAAAACAACAACTATAAAAACTGTATGTGATATATGGGGAAGAAGATCTGTGCATGTTTTCTTGAGTTCTAGAATCCGTTCCCATCATTTTAACTACAACATTTTAACTAACATTTTCATTTGAACTATAAGTAGTTCAACGATGAGTAAAATTTTTTTTAAGAAAATAAACAAAATAAATAAAAATAAAATTTATAAAACCACGAGATCAACATTTGAAAAACTAGACACTTTCATTCCTGAATTATAGGAAACTTATTTGCTATGTTAAATGAACTGCAGATTAGATTTTTCTTCATTGGCAACAAAATAGTAACTCACAGTCAGCTCTACTCCTACCACTACAAGCAAAAGGAGAGTTCAACGTAACGTGCTGCATAGCAAAGCTATCTTTATGTCCAAAAGCAAAACAGGGGGCCATCTCAGCATTTGCTCAATGTATCAGGGAAACGAATCGAAAACCTGACTGAGATGCATTAAAATATCATTAAGAAGTGAATATTAGCATTAATGGAATAAATATGATTATTACATAGACAATGTTTGCATTAAAGAACTATAGGGTATGTAAGAGATGACAGGGAAGAAGTAGAATTGCAATGCTAGACAATAAATAAAATGAAATATGCAAGTATCAGTAGAAATATGCAAAGTTGAATGAAAAGGAGTCAAGTGGAGTTACTGCTGATAAACATATCTTATTTTTGAAATATTTCAAATAGAAATCAACATTATCTAATTGAATCTCATCAAAAAAATTCTTAAAAGTTGCTTGAGGAAATGTTGAAATGTTGTATTTCCATTTTGTCAAAATACTAAAAATTAGTGACAGATGAGGAGTGGGAATGGAACTCTTGCATGAAGGCAAAGCACTCCTCTCCTCCAAACTCAACATTTTTTGGTAATTTTTAGCAATTTATTAATAACTATTAGGAACCACATATTGGTCACAAATGTGAAGAGAGCTATTTTGCCAATTACAGAAGCAATCATTTTCCTGAAGTTGTATAATATTCTATGAATTGTTTTACTGATGTAGAAAAATAAATGGAAATATATGTGTATGAACTTTGAATTATTAATTACCCTAAATAGATTATCAATAGGGAACAGAATTTATTGTAATTATATTAAAAAAACAAAATATGTTCACATGTATGTATTTATTTTTTCCAAAATATGTGAGAGTAAATAGAAAATGTGCCACATAAAAATTCATTATAGTGTTTAAAATTAAAAGTGTTTTTATTTTTCCAAATCCAAAATGTCACAGATGAGGCCTTGAAATAGATTTTAAGTGTCTGAAAGAAAGTTTTACCTCTGTAGAAGTAATTGACAACTAGTCTTTCCCACACAATATGAAATCTAACAAAGCAATAACACAATGATCTTTATAAAAATTTGTCAGATTATCATTAGGTTATGGATGGGCTCTTTGAAATACAAGCAAAGCTATGATTGAGATTGTACTTTTGCTTTGCAAACATCCACTCACACCTCATTACAAATATGGAATTTCCAAGAAGCGGGGGGAGGTAAGTTTGACAATTCATGGTTCTGAGGTTGTAGAAGCATAGTAGTATCACAATGCTTTGTAAAAAAAATGATTTTAGTAACATATAGGCAAATTCATAGCTAAAATGTTTTGTTTTGATCTAAAAATATAATCAAATGTAATAAAAGATGTAAGAAATATGTAGTAATAAGTAAAATATGCAAAAATGAGTAGTTATACTGAAATATGAAACAATGTGGAAAATAAAAATGATTCTATTTTATTTAGGATGTACTGAAAAAAAAATGAATGCAAGTATCTTGTTTTTAAAAAAATATGTATTTTCATGGAAATCTGTTCTCTAGTTCTCAATATGTGTTTGTGGAAGAACATTACATGCTGTATACGAATTATAGTTGAAAATATTCTTAAAAAGTGTATTTTAAGAAAATGAATTTTTTAAAAATTATTTTCACTATTAAAATAAGAACATGGATTTTGTATGGTAAATGCCTATTTATTTTTCTTACATTAACACTTCTGCCCTTTGTTGGTGGAATGCTATTCTGGAAGATATGCTGATGTTGCTACTAGAAGGTAGAGCAATCTGCAATTCTGGAGAGTGAATTAACACAAAATTTGTATTTTTTTAGTTGTGTCACAATTGCGGCCCACAAGTGATGGGTAGAAGCATCAGAGAATCATTGAATACCATGCAATAATTTGCTTGTTATTTGAGTATCACATCCAAAATTCAGATATTGATACTTTTTGCTCTAATTTATCATATCGTTATTACTTGTCACCAATTCTTGATGTCTGCATAGGAATAAAAAAATGACTATACAGAAAATCATGAGGTGTTTGAGTGTAAATAAATCCAGGTCAACTTTTGTCATCAATTGAATTTTAAAATTTGGGCACAATTCTTAAAGATTTAATTGTCATGGAGGCAATGTGTCAAGCATAACATTAGTCATAATTTAATTTAATTGGCATAATTACATAAATGTTTTCATAAGATAATATGAATAAGAAATACATCAATAGAAATTAAGTGATTCTTTAAGACAATTAACATAAAACAAAAGTTTGAAGAATTTCTGAGATAAAAAAAAAAGTGTACATAATAATTATAACACAGAAAAAGGTGTTCAAGTGTGTGATTTCATCAATATGAAACACCTAAAAAAAATCAGTAAAAACCCAATTTGAAGCATCCAGGTAACAGAAGTTCAGCAAAACACAAGTTGAATGAATTGCATTACTTGCACTCATAATAACGAAATATGGCTAAAAAGAATATTTGGATATTCTTTACTTGGATATTAGATAACATTTTTTAGAGTGGTTAGTAAAAATATTATTTTTAAGGAATGGAAAATTCATATCATATAGAATTTAGCTTTTGCTTTAAATTTTGAGGGTTTGTGGCCATTTCCCATTCTTATCAATTTCTCAGTATTGGATGTTAAGCCGTGGTGGATATACCATTCAGCTAAATAAGCTACAGTGTGGGGCCTCAGAGTCCAAGGGGCCTCAAAAATTATTAAACAAAATTGCATATTTGCTAAAAAAAAATTATGAAAATATACTACTATAAATTAATAATTAGTTACCATAAAGAAATAATAATTAAATAAATTTTATATACACGCTGTTGGAGTTAAAAAACAGATTTATTCTAAGACGGTTATTTTCTTTCTCATTCATTACGTTTTGAACTTGTTGAGTGCATGTCAAAATCCATCACATCAAAATCTGTCACAGCATTCAGATTAGCAGATTAAAATGATATCTTTTTTCAGATATCCAATAGTTGATGTATTGAAGCACAAACATTGAGGTTTGAGTGACACATGGTATTTGCCTTTCGAATTTTGTTTCCTTTAATTATTACAAATTGTACAGGTAAAAGAGCATTTAGTAAACTTGAAAGGGTTAAAAACTAGTATTGAGCTACTATGGGACAAACCAAACTCAATTCATTAACAATAATGTTCAGTCAGAATAATAAGTTCTAAGCTCTAATCTTGACGGAATATCAAGTTGACACAACAGCAGCAACAACAACAAACAACAACAACAACAAGAACATCAATAAAGAACAGCTGTGTAACATCATTTAGCAGCTAAAATAAAGTGTTTTATAAATTTGAAAGCAATGGCTGAAGTAATGATTACAATCATTTTAAAAATTGGATGGGAGGAAGGGTCAATTTGCTTAAATAAGAACATTCCGGCCCAGAGAAGAAGCTCTTTTTTTAATCATGTACTTGTTGGACTTCCTGCTTGCAATGTTATGAGAAGAGGTAGACTAAAAAATAGGTTTCTTAAAATAAAATCACTTTGCAAGAGTAGTATACTTACTACTGTAAAAAAAAAAAAAAAAAAAAAAAAAAGGGATTTAACAATTCTCTACTGCCCTGCTGTAATATCTGAAGAGTATCATGGATGGTAAACACAGCTTCCATAAGCAAGAGGAACATTCTTGAGAATCAAACTTTGATTCGGGCTCTGAAGGAGATTCATAAAGTTTATTGAAGATAAAAATTAAACATAAAAACTATAAAGAATATAAATTGAAAACATAATTCAACAAATTCATTGTTGTTGAATTATGTTTTCAATTGCAAATATAGTGTTTTGTTACTGTATAGAAGCCTTTTTTTAATATTAAAAAATGGACTTAGCCAGTTTATATTGTTCAGTGTGCCAGGTAAGTCTCTCTGCACTGAGCCAAATCAGAGCCTCCTATTAAAAACTGCATTTATGTTGGTAGCAACAAGATCACTGGGAAACAAGTGAAGGTGACAACACTTCCAGCATTATATTATGATTGTGGTTAGTACACAATTTATATTTTGAAGCCTCAGCTCATGCTAACAGCATAATTTCTATTGCAAGCTCTCTCACTAGCAAAGGTGCCACTGCTGAGAGACTTTTTTGGCACGCTATACTTTATAGAGGCATCTGGACTTGACTATTTTCTGTTAAATACTATTTCTATTTTTTTGTAAGAAAATATTACTTCAATTGTTTGCTTATTGATAACGTTATTCACTGAAATTTTAAAAATAAAACATTATGCTAAAACTAGTATCTCATGATTTTAAGAGAATTTTATTTTAACCGCCTTTACTCGATTTATTACATATTGGATTTGGTCAGTGGTTTCAACAATATATATTTTTTGATTATGATATCTACTTATTGCAATAATAAAATTCATGGCATGATAAAAAATAGAAAATATAATTGTATTAATTAATTTGCAATAAAAATTATTGGTACTATGTATATTTTCCAAAAATAAAGTGAAAATTATCTTCTATACTCTGAACAGTTAGCATTAAAGCCTCATTGCATAAACACAAGTGTTGACAAGTATTTTGCAATATCTGAAAAAGAAAAGGTTTTAATGGTTAGACCCTACATTTATTAGAGATACAACATTCAAGTGAAAATTTTATTCTACTGTTTGGAATGTATAATTTGCTTTGCAGCATACGAATATTCTTGTGTAGCACAGAACTGAATTTTAAAATTTTCTTCTGTAGAGTTTTGAGTAAATTTATTTTTTGCCATATTTTTCTGGGAAAACAGTTATATTGATTGATTATGATTACTTTAAAATTTTAGAATCAAGTTTTTTGTTACTCGTAGTATTTGCTTTCAACTGATTTGTATCAAGTATATGAACTTACCTGATTCATTGAACATTTGTAAAATGCTAATTTCTATAAATGAACAAAATTGATGTACAAAACAAACTAGAATGAACTATGATATGATAAATAGAATTTCTATGTTTCAAGATTATTTAAAGTGTTAAAGAGGTATATATCCTTATGCTCTTAATTTGTCACGAGTATCAGCCAAAGATAAAATACCAAAGGTAGAAAATACAAAAGTCAATTACAAAGAGAATTACAAAAGTCAGAGGGAGAGAAAGGAAAATAAAAGTTGAATTGCGAAATAGGAAAGAGATATATCAGATTGTAAAAAATTATAGTTTATTAAATTTAAAAAAGAAGAAAAAGAAAAGAAAAAGGGAGAAACTTCAAAGAACATTATTTATCCATTTTATTGATAACTCGCATTCAACTTTCAAATTTGCTCTCGTATGTTAATATGTTTTACAAGTTTTTATCTTTACCATAATCCCACTTATTCTGTAGATTGGAAATAAGATGTCAAATCTTTCAAATAATATAGGTAATAATTTCTACGTAATGTTGTTGGAGTTTCAGTTCATAATAGGACGCATGCCTCCTTAGCAATAAATAGACTTTTCCCTTTAGGGTAGATTATTTTTCTCTCATTGAGTTATTTTAGTCTATTTATTTTTGATTATTACAGTTATATTTACATCTGTGAACATTTTTTATAAAAAAATATTGTGTGTGTCCTTGTGAGAAATTATGTAAAAGAGCTAAAGGAAGAATGTGTTGTGAATGTTGTATAACTAATAAAGTTTTTGATATTCATTAATCATACTACCTGCTTTTTTACTTGAACTTATAACTAAATGAAACTAAATTATAACTAAATGAATTAAATCTATTTGCTTTAGAGTACTAGTGATGAGTAAAATTTACTCACAATATTTTTGAAGATGGCATTCCTGTCATGATGTGTTATAATATTCCACCTCCAAGTAAAAATTTACTCTTTGGACAGTGCTGTTATATTTCTTTTTTACTCTGTGCAAATGTCTTGAGATCTGTAACTAAGAGTACTGACTAGTATTACAGTATTAAGGAGCTCTGTTAAAACGGTGTCCAAACGGCTAGTCTTAATAAAGTTGTTAAGCAATTCTGTAAAAGTTTCTTTGATGCTTAATTGTTATGTATGGAGTCTTTTAATGAAGGTGTATTGAAATATGTAATTACTATTCATTTAATTTACAACCTTTTTTTTGTAAAAATTGTTTACTTTGAGATGAGTAAATTTTACTCATTACTAGTTACAAGTGAGAAATTTCAAACACCAGAATTCTAGAGTTTAAATGAGCTTGCGAATTGTCATCTACAAGATTGCTAGTTTGGGTAATAAACATTCGAAGATCCAGAAAGTATTTCAGGGAGGGGTAGGCAATTTCAGTTTAGGTGCATCTCCTCCCCACTAAAAACTTTTCAATTAAAAAGAATAAAAACTTGTTAGCTTCAATAGAAAAAAATGTATATTTATATTGGGAATAATCATCAGGTAAGAAAACTATGGGGCAATTGTTTTGAATAAATTGAGTAAAAAAAAAACGAGAAAAGTCATTTGTGGGAGAGTCTCATGATTCCATGTCTCTCCCACCTTGTCGCTCCATTGGTGGTAATGAATGTGTAAATGTGTAATGTAAATAATATCTACTAAATAAGAAGTGTTCATAATTGTGAACACTTCTTATTTTTGTGTGTGTTTCATTTATTATTAAAAATGAAGATTAATGAACTTCATAAAGATTGCAAAAATAATGTGAATGAATGAGGACCTAATTTTCCATATTTTTTTAAATTTATGGTTGTATCTTACAATCTGTTTTATATTTTAGACTTCTATTGTTGATAATATAGAAAAACGATGCAAGAAAGAAACTTATAAAATGCATTGGTGTAATTTTTGTTTCATTATCTGCCTACATTACATAATTTTTTGCTGTCGTGGAATGAAAAGTGTGCTACAGTTTTTGAAGTGATACATTAATTCCCTTTTGTGAGGGTATTTACTAACATATTTAATGTTCTCATAGCATCACTGTTATTTGCACTATCACTAGCACTATCATCACTATGAACCTTGAAGCAAATGATCTTAAGTTCAGTTACACACCAGTTCATAAAGAATACAAATTAACAGTGCTTCAGTAGCACACACTTTCTTGAATTATTTGTATTGACTACATAATAAAATAGTAGCGGAAACCGTTGTAATGAATGACAACTTAAAAGTTAGTTACATGTTGCGATAAAGATTCAATGTTTTAACAAATCATCAATAAGAACTCTTTTTTTCACTGAAATAAGGCCAAAAAGAGGATTAACCTTAGGATCTAATTAAACCTGTCATAATCTATTTTAATGTTTTCCTAGGCATACTATTTATTTTTTAAATTTGTATTATTTTTTCCCCTTTTAGTCGTATCTTTTCTCTATCGGTTGTTTCGGTGGATGTGCGTTCTGTCTAATCCCCTCACTCTGTGAAAGCCCCTCCCCCCTCCGGCCGATGTCGGTGCATTATCCGAGGTGTAGCCCTCTCGGCACTTGCCTGATTCCTATTTCTCACATCGATGCAGCCCGCGGGCCCCTGTTTATCCACGGCCCCGTCGCCTGGGCAAGCCCTCGGGCCGCTCGCTGCTAACCGCGAGTAAACGGGCGGGAATCTAACAGCACCAAGGGCTCATAAGCTCAAACAAGTGCGTCCTGGTAGCGACGAGCTCCGATAATGCCGGAGGAAAGGAAGGGTTTCGTAGGGGTGTTATAGAAAGGGTGATGCATGGTGTGTGGGAAATCTCCTGCCACAACACACTGGTGCACGGGAAATCCCACCCTGCCACAACTCATGGGGCACACTCCCATGCCTACGAGAAACTCGACCCCGCGACCAATCGAACCGAGTTCGTTGAGGTGGCTCAGGGCCTCGACTGATGTTACTGTATAGTGCCTCTGATCTGAAGATGCTAAGGTGCGAGTCCCGACGATCACAGGATTTTCGTCAGGATATGTTTTTGACTAGATGCGGTTTCTGCGATTAACATCAGGCAAATACCGGGGCCTACTTCGGTACTTCAACAAATAGGCCATGAAACGCGCACGATTTTTCCTTCCTCTTCCTAGTCTTATCTTCTTCCCTTACGTACACTCACTTACATGCACTACACTAATATGTCCGGGAGACCACTCGGGAGCTTAGAGTTTGTCCCGCTAGTGTGAGATACCTGGACGGAGAAAACCCTGCAAGCCGACGTGCAGGTCGGCGCCAGACCTCACCATTCAGAGGGCGAAAACACTGCCAACTCCCACGATAAAAAACATGCGCTCCACTTACGGGACCAATAACTATAGCAATTGACGCGCTCAGTAATACGAAATAATCAATTAATTAATCAATCAATGAACCCAATGCTCATTTATGAATTCATGTACTTCTTTATTTGATTATTTTGCTTACGATATGCGTGTAATTCTCGGGGGGGGGGGATGGTGCACAAAAACATAATTCTGCACCATATCCTTTCATTTATAACTGCAAAATCAAGTACGAAATTAGTATTGGGTTGGGGAATACTTGACTGGATTTTTTGATTTAATGCGTAAGCGGAATAATAATCTATGAAGTTGGAAGTACCAACGAAATGGACAGTTGAGAAATAAAAATAAAAAATTATCGTGAACAACCTGTGGGTATCTCGTTTTGTTAATCACAAATTGTAATTAAAATGGACCGAATTTAAACTTCGTTATCCAGAGGTGATAGGCCACCCTCCAAATTTTACGTTATGGGGTCAGTCAATTTCGATAGAAAATATAACAATGAACGCGAGCGTCTACAAAAATTGACCTGAGCGAGCAAGATTACAGAGTACATCTAGTAAAGAGTCAAAGAGATTCAAAGGGAATTTTGTAATTTTACTATAGTTACCAACCACGAGAAACACGTATATTTTATTTTACATAAATAGATCGTAATATATAAGTAGAATGGTTAAACAAAAGGCATCTTGTAGAACATGAAAGGTATTGCTGAACAATCATTTGAATGTTTTCTTATCCTTGAATAGTTATCCACTCCGTCCGTCCGTCCGTCCGTCCGTCCGTCCGTTCGTTCGTTTATCCGTCACTAGGTTAGACCTTTTCGGTCCATCATTCGAGACAATTGAGACGACCATTTGATGGGTTTCGGTCTCCTGGAGGGGAACTGATCATTTTGAGGGGATCCATTGGGAAGATTCTAAGAAATTTCTCAAAAATACGTTTTTAATTTTTAAAAAAATCTATTAAACGAATTTTGGGTGATTTACGGTGCTTACAGAGGGATTAAATAGATTATTCCATTCCCCTCAACATGATAAATTGATTGGCACAACACTTAGCTGGTTTCCTCTAGAATATTTTGGAAGAAATCTAGCAAAACAAAAACAAAAACAAAAAGATTGTTCGTTTCAATGCACCTACGAGTACATTTGGTGAAACCCTGTATTTATTTACTTTCCAGCAGTTACATGAATCGTTACGACTTGATTCGTTAGGTTGAAGGCAAAAAAAAAAGAAAAAAAAAAACAACAACAACTAATTTTGTTCTCGAGGAGACGAACTCGAGATTGGCTCTATTTCTCGCTGGATCTTTCCAGAATATTCTGGAAGAATTCTAGAAAAAAACGTTTTTGGGAGTTTAAGGCATCTACAGGACTGTAACGTGGTTTACTGCCTTTTCGATTCAACGTGAACCCTTAGGACATGATGCATTATATTGACGATAGTTAAACCTACTAATGTAATGAAACTAATCTTTCAAAACGTACTCCTATTGATACTTTTTCGGGCAACTATCTGCTACTGAGAATAGACGAGGCAGGCAACTTTATTGTTTTTGAATCTTCTTTTTAATATAAACTTGGATAGCACACATAAACATGATAGCAAGATAGTACCCGCCGCCGGAGGTGCCTAGCTAAGCTAGTTAAATGTACAAAGCATTTCACTGAGAATTCCGAGTTTGGATCAGATACCTATTTTAAAACCAACGGACCACAGAGACAAATGCTAGAGGGTTCAAAGGGAGTTGAGAGATTTTAGAATATTTCTTTCTGAGCTGCTTCTGATGAAAGATCGATGTCTTTGTGTTGTATAAACGCGTGAGTGCACACAGTAATTTATTAAGCTGTAGTTGATGGCGTAGAAAAAATCGCCCATTGCGTATACGGTATCATTTAATTGTCAGCTGTTAAACAAAATTTCAAACGAAAACAACCCTTTTTGTAATCGACCATCAAAGTTTGACTGTTATCAGATTGGCTAAATGGTTATTTTCATATATTTCTGGGAGAAAATAATAAAAGTATTATTTTAGTAGTTTGCTTCATCTTATTCTACAGTATCGTTAAAATTGGTTTGCAATAATACACGATAGGTGTAATTAACTTGCAAAATGACATTAAATTAAATAATAGTTTTCCAAATTTTTGTCACCTTTTAAAAATATAATTCCATATAAACGGTAAGATGAATGCAAATTCACGAGTTTTCCAAAATCCTTTAGATGGAGAAATTTCACAAGAATTCAGTGTGCATTTAAAATAGTATTTTTTGTTAGTTTGAAGCGACCCAAGCGCTACCTACTACAGTATGAATGAGGAATTGCAGTTTTTGGCAATTTATTTTTGATTCCTTTTCATGAACTTCCCGTAAACATTAAGCATTCTTTTATTTCCTTTTGGGGGAAAATTTTATTATGATAAAAGTTTTGCGATTGTAACAAAATATAATTTTGGTGACAAAATGATTAAAGTATTTTTAAAATTTTTATCGCTTGTTGTGCTTAAAGATCATATCTTGTGCCTTTAAATTAATTATTGTTTGCTGCCCAAACCGATTTTCAATTTCATGTTTTGACGTTAGCTTTCAAGCGACAATCTCTGTGTGTTGTGTATTTACGTTACTGTTCGAAACATCTATTGAGTCCGAAGCGCTTGTGCCGAAGGCCCAATAGAGTTTGCGTAGGTTCTTAGCGGAGAGAATTCCAGACTAGAGATTGCTTGGCTCTGACATGTATTAATGATCCTGCATAGAGGAGTTATCGGTAATTATGGCATAGATGAATGGAGGTCCAGTCAGTAGGCCTCAATAAGCATTCACCGCCATTGTGATAAAAGCCACTTTCTCTTCACTGTAGTTATGTTATCAGGGACGGTTATGATCTCCAGAAAATGGAACAAAAAATAAGAAATATTCGATTGAACAAATGTTTGACTACTATTTTATTGTGAATAAACTGGATTGCAATTTGCTGGCATTTTTATATCAGTTGTATATTTACACTTCATTTTAAAGGCATAACCACACGTTTTGAATCTGACCACAGAATACTGAACGATTAGTGTTTCTGATTTACACACACACACACACACACACACACACACGCCCACGCATTCGCACTCGCACACACACACACACACACATATAAAATTTAATTACAATTTTAATAAACTTAGTAAGAATAATACGCGTCAAAATGTTTTTAGACGCATTTGGACAGCTATGTTGAAAGTTCTTTTAAAGACAGGTGATGGAATTATGAACGAGATATTATAAAGTGTGTGTTAAAAGAAAGTCAATTTTAATACTCACGAGGGTATGCATTTGTGAAGTGAGTCTATATCAAAACTGGCGGTGCTAAACAGCACATACTTTCTTGTTCCTTAGTATCGGTTATGTTACTAATATTATATCGCATTTCTGTCTATATCAACACATCTCAGTCGATGAGCGCTGACAACAAAGCGCGCATGCAGTGATGGGCGCTGCCAACAATGGTCACAAATTTTCTTATCAATTTTAAAAGCGCCATTTTTTGTTATAAATGGAAGATGGTCCGTAGTTGGTGTGAAACCTGCATTATTTCAATAATTTCAAGCAGAAATTACGCAAAACTACTAGTTAAAAATTTGTACATGACATTTTTTGAAGAGTTAATTCTGTACAACAGACTTTGTCTAAGGCAAAAATCTCTTATTTCTAATTTTGAATTTTTAAATTTTTTCCCCAATTTTTGAAAAATCCCAGATATCAACGAAAATGAAACCTGTACCAACAAAATTTAATCAAAAATTGTACCATTTTTTAAAAATTTGAAAATATCTTAAGATTTTTATATAAAGTAACTCCCAAAATTTAAATGTACGTTTCCAATTCCAGGGTCCTCACCATTAACCAGAACGATGGGGAAATATCAATTTTAAAGAAAATGGGCTGAATGGTTATGCACCCTAGCGTTGTGCACAGTCACAGACAGACAGACTCAGACAGACAGACACAGACAGACACAGACAGAGACAGACAAACACAGACAGACACAGACAGACACAGACAGACGCAGACAGACGCAGACAGACGCAGACAGACACAGACAGACACAGATAGACACAGACAGACAGACACAGACAGACACAACTCTGTCTATAAGAGAGGAACTCAGAATTTTTTAAAATGAGAAAAATGACTTACAGAAAACACCTTATATTGATGAAGAAAATAGAGAATTCTTTCTCAACTTTATGAATGATATTTAAAATCCTAGTGCATATGATACATCAGTCACTCGACAGCTACCTTATTTGATGTTCAATATTTAATAACACAACTTTGTTCTCAAATTTAAGACATTGTAATGTGCAAAGCTCATAAAGTTAAAGCTGAGCTTAGCTCGTTTGGACAAGATACCAGTAAGGATCTAGCTTGTTTCGAATTGTCAATTTCGAAAATTTTCAAAAATATTCAAAAATATTTCAGGTTCCTAAAAATGTTGCAAAATAATTTCGATCTTATTAACCTTTGGTTCAAGTACACAATTTTTGGAAGATTTTACTTTATAACCTTACTAATTCCAACATTTTTTATTGATTTTCCGAAAAAAATATTTTTGGCACCCAGCTCCCATGGCTTTGCAAGGCCTCAATTGATGAATAGCAGTGAGAGTTCTGAAAGGTAATGTAACAACAGACCATACATTTACTATTAGATAAATAATGGGAAAATGCTAAATTTACTTGCATATACTCTTTGATGATTGCAAACAAGCTTTTGATAGTTTTAATTGGAACCAATTGTTTAGAAAATTATGTGAAGCAAGGATGCAGAATGAATTTGTGAGACTGATTCAAATCTCTATGCTTGAATCCATATGTAAAGTATACAACACAGGAGATTGAAGTGAAACATTCAAAATAACATCAGGTGTCAAACTAGATAATTCACTCTCAACTACCTTATGAATCATTCCTATCTACAGCGCTATGACGAGCTTAAATATTAGGGGAACATTCTGTAAAGATCAAAAATAATGCCTAGCATATGCTAACGATATTGTCCTAATAACAAGAAATAAAGATACATTATAAGAAATATCTAGGGAACTTGATATACATTATAAAACCATCGGCCTTAAAGTAAAAAAATACAAAATATTTGATAATGACATCAGAAACTAAAAAAATGGGATTAGAGATAAGTGATTATAATTTTGAGGGAGTCAGTGATTTCACATATCTTAGAGAGAACATAGAACTTAGAAATTATACAAACAACTCTACAGAAGAAATCAATAGAAGGGCGTTGAAAGATAACAGAACATACCATGCAAATATTCCACTCGCGAATTATAAATTAGAGGAAATTGGGGAAACACCAGGGTTTGAGTTATTTCTTACGTAGTATTCAAAAAAATTAAACCTTTTGAACCTTCTATTACATTTTAGAGGATTTGCACTTTAGGGTACCGTTAGAATTTGGTTACATTTTGCGGCTATTTTAACTTTCGAAATAATTATTTATGAAACGCAGAATGTTTGCTCGTGCCCTACTAGTTTATTATAATGTTCAATAATGTTCTGAATTGCAGTTTTGTAGTACCGTCTACATATCCGTGTAATGTAATTGAGTTCTCTATTTATGCACATTTCCCATCAAAAAATATTTTGAAGAAAACTGTTGAGATATTTTTTTGATAGCCACAATTTCATCTCCAATGACAAGTGTATCCCATCTTTTTAATTGAGGGTACATGGTCAGTCGCATATATAATATAAACGCCGCCACTCGAAAAACAGAAGCTCATATTTCCACATAGTAATTTTGGAATTTACAATTTAGCATATTTTCACAATTGATTCCAGGGTCCCGTGCTTATTTCCAACCACAATAAGGTTGTCAAGCAAGTGGCAGGATTGCATTCAAACAGACATGATCATTGCAGAAATTGTAGGAATTTTTATACTTGCATCTTCTATTTAACTGATTTCTTCAATTGGCATTAACATTCATTCATACTCAAGCACATTGACACAATTTTCAGGCACCACTTATCGCCTACGGTTTATATCTACTGTGTTCACTTGCAATTAAGACTGCTCATCAAATCGGATCTCAATCTAGGCGACGATTTATATCCTCCTCTGAATATAATGTCGGATTGAAACAGGGTAATATCATATTCACTTACATCACTAATATTCACATCAGTGCTGATTTTATTACAAATTGTTCAAGGGTGCCCCTTTTATTACATTAAGTATGTACCACGAGTTGTAGTACGTTTTGAGTACATAAATTACATATTCTGAAAGTTCGCCGAAACGAAAGAAACAAAAGATAAGCATTTCGAACCCGCGAAATAACACTATCCGGGTAACCGCCCAGGAAATCTGGGTGGTGCTGGATATCTGTGAGTAAAAGTGGGAGAAGACGTTATATTTTATTTACGAAGTCCCTGAGATACCCTCAGTCTATGGTTTAAGGAAATTTAGTCAGCAACGGAACCATCCGGAGGTGAAGACTACTGCAGTGTGACAACGTTCTCATAACCACCTAGTGTGAAGGTTTAAAATATATTGGAACATTATATTATGGGCTCTGTAAGACATGCTATTGCTAGTTTACTTTGGTACAAAGTAAAATTAAATGAAGATATAATTACAAGTTTGCAATTATTCAAAGCAAGTTATGTATTGACCAGACATCGAATTTTTAGGTTCTTGCGTATTTTACATTTTCAACGTAGACATTCAATAATTAACGCCCCAAGGGCTTTACTTGTAGATGTTTTTGTCCCGAGGGCGACTTTCAAACCCGAATATCTCTGGCCCGACGTGTTCGAAGTCGCGTGAAGGACAAAAATGTAATGCAACGCAAATGGTACATACAAAACGTTATGGTTTACAAGCTAGTTGCTGAATCGAACGAAAAATAGATACATTCTCAAATTTGTTATGTATCAAAAATAAAAAGATGCAACCTACTAGTAGGTTGTCAATATGCCATCAGATAAAAAACCTGCGTTGGTGAAGTTCGAGATAATATTCCTTATTTAAACCCTATGTTATGTTTTCATATTTCATAAGCTTAATGAATCAATTTTTGTACGAAAAGTGTCTCAATTAGAATTCAGCTAACTCAAGGAAGTTTATTGTGTAGAAATATTCTCGAGTGCGGCATTTATGCTAACTTATACCTGAGATACCACAAAATTTGATCAATCATTACACCAATTTACAGATTCTTATTCTCTCAGTCTGCGAGTGGGTTTTATTGGGATTGGTCCATTTAAGTAATGCCGATGACGAAAATTAAAAACAATAAAAGCGCTTTTATCTAACATTTGATAAGGTAATTCAGTGTTTTTTACAGCAAAACCAAGTAATTTTTTGACAAGTAAGCTCCATAAGGAAACAATAATTTAATTAAACTTCTCGCCCGAACCATAAACGTCAATCAACAAATCATCCGTTTGTAACAAAACAGATAAAATATTTTCCTGTGAAAAGTTTGAAATTTCATTTTTTATTGTAAACTACGGCATCAATATTAATAATATTTTATAATGTGTTAGTGTTGTACGCATTGTGAAATATGTTTACTAAAAATAAATTATTAAAACATTGACTTTTTTTCTGCGTGGCACAAAAACAGCGAGCGTAACGTAAAAATTGCAAGCTTTTAATTTAACATACCGAAACAGTTTTTGAGAAAAAATTACAATAAAATCGCATAAACTCGTTGTTAGATACGTCTTTTAATTCGGTATGTGTCAGTTAATTCGGTGTAATTCTATGATTTCCATATTCCAGCTTTAAACGGTGAGAAATTATTAACAAGATAATGAGTTACGAAAAATCACAGAGCTAATAAATAACACGTCTATTGGAAATAAAAATTCGATAATATTTTCAGGATATTATTTTCACTGAATTGTTAACACTACTTATTACGAAACAGAGAAGTATCTTTCTTCATGAGAGAAATTATTTTCCCGTGAAAGAATCACAATAATGCATTGTTCTTCGACGTGGTGATCGTGGTGATAATTCATGGTGATAATTCGTGCTGTGATTAACTGTATATCGTTGCTGTAAATGACACATGATGATGTGATTAAATATTTTCGACGCCGCACGCATTTCACCAAACCGCCACAGTCCAGGAAATAGTACAGACACGTCTTTTAGACGTCTAATACTCTTAAGTAGTATTAAAAACAGGTGGCGGTGAATGTTTTCTATTGCTGCTGCTTTCTTCGGCTGCCATCACACCTGCGCTCTCCTCGTCTTTCGTGCAGGGTATGTCGGGCGGCTCCGCGTTTCCAATAGACTACATTGAACGGAACTGTACTACATTATGGAAAGCACAAAGAAAGTATATATAAGTACATTTTTATGACATTCTTAATTAGAAGGGCATAGAAATATATCAGTGAAAAGGCGGTAAAATAACAGGAGTAGGTTTTCAGAAAGAATTTGGTGGAGAATCAATAACGTGATCCTGACAAAATTTGTATAAACCTTTTTTCAAACCCCATGTCGCCCATTTTCGCGCCGGAGCGCCCGAAAACTAGGAACACTCTTCACATGTCACTGACGTTGACATAACTGCAAGAACCATAAGCGATTCAATGAGCAAACATTTCTAAAACCATGCTTCTGAGCTTTCCTGTCCGTCACGAACAATTTTCATCTCGTGCTTCGCAGAAGGGAACAATTATTATAACTGTAATAAACTGAACTCACTGCTTGCATTTATGAGATTTTTAAATAAAGAGGTGATCTATTTACCTTCATCCTTTTGACAATTTTATTACGCGATCGAAATTGAAAAGTCTTGTGATGTTAATTTAAATGAAAATCTCATTGCATTTTTCTTCTTTCCTCCAGGCACAGGATTATGAAGATATGCACTAGGGTGAGAAAGGTCATGAGATAGCAATATGCAAATATACGAATGGCAGTAGTGTAGCGAACAAAAAAGAGAGAAGAGCATTGGCACATACACACACACCGAACTCATAAAAAAGCAGTGCATTGGCAGATCTTTAATTTTTACTCAAGCGATTCAGGTGAAAAGGTTTCTGTCGTGATTATGGCCGCATTATTAACGCGAATTCACAGACTTTGAATGTGGAATGATAGTTGAAGCTAGACGTATAGGACATTACATTTCGGAAATTTTTGAGAATTCAATATTTCTTGATCCACAGTGTCAAGAGTTTGGCTAGAATACCTAATTTCGGGCATAACCTGTCATCATGGACAACGCAGTGGCCGGTGACATTTCCTTAATGACAGAAAGCAGCGGCGTTTGCGTACAGTTGAGCTAACGGACAGGAAACGCTTGAAATAACCGTAGAAAATGAATGTGGGACGTGCGACGAACGTATCCGTTAGGTCACGGCGGCGAAATTTGGCTTTAATGGGCTACGGCAGCAGAAGACCGGCTCGAGTGCTTTGCGATCAGCCCGACATCGCTTGCGGCACCTTTCCTGGGCTCGTGACCACATCACTTTGACCCTAGACCACTGGAAAACCGTAGCTTGGCCAGATAAGTCCTGATTTTAGTTGGTATGAGCTAATAATAGGATTCGGTTATGGCGCAAACCCTACCCACGAAGCCTTGGACCCACGTTGTAGAATGGATTTTTTATGGATGACAGTGCCACCGTCGCCCATGCCAGCGAGCCAAAACGTTTTCGGATTGGTTTGAAGAACATTCTGGACAATTCGAGCGAATGATATGGCCACTCAGATCGCCCGTCATAAATTCCATCGAACATTTATGGGACATAATCGAAAGGTTAATTCTTGCACAAAATCCTGCACCAAGAACATTTTGGTATTATCGACTGCCGTAGAGGCAACATGGCTCAATATTTCTGCAGGGAACTTCCAACGACTTGTTTAGTCCATGCCACTCGAGTTGCTGCACATTAACGGGCAAAAGGAGGTCCAACACTACAGGCGATTAGGAGGTACCCTATGAAATTTGTTACCTCAGTGTATTTTTTTGTGTAATAAATTTTGCAGAAATTTAGCAATTATTGAAACATGAAATGACTTCAATTTGATGTTTCTTTTATCGTCAATGCAAATAACTCGTCAATTAGACATTGAACTTATCAGTTTCTTTAAAAACGTTTTAAACGCGATAATCGTGTACAGGACAACATCCATTTCTTCTTCTTTTTTCATCTTCTTTTTTGTTTTCATCTTCTTTGTTCTTTTTTCATCTTATTTCTTCCTCATCTTCTTTCTTCTTTTTTTTCTTTTTGTCCTTCTAGTTTCTTATCCTTCTTCTACAACGCCTTTATTATTATACTTCTTTATTTTTCTTTTTTCTTCATTTTTCTCTTCTTTCTTTCAAGGTTGTAAATCGCAGAGACCGAAGGGAAAAAACCTGAATGCCTCTCAGTGCCAACTCGTGACGCAATTAAACACATTAGTATCACAACAGTTTTGCCTATAAGAACACTAAGGAAGAAACAACAAAAATAAACAAAACTTCAGCTAACTTTCTTAAAGTAGACCATTCAAACGGCGACCAGATGCGCAATATAGAGAAAAGCACTTATCTTTCATCTCCCAAACACATTTTCTGAGTTTCTCGAAAAATGAGAATTTTTAAGTAATCCTTTTTAATAAAAACCAAACAATTTCAAAAAAAGCAATTTTTCTTCAGATTCTTTCCCGCTCTCAATGCAAACATCAGCGTTTTCAGTAGTCAATTGAAGTGTAAATAGCAGGTTCGCGTGGCTGCTGCCAAGCAGGACTACTTAGAGGGTCATATCAGGCGCGTGACTGAATTAGTAACGAGGCTAATGTATCAGTACTTTATCATACAATCGTAAGTGTACTATTTGAACGACAGTGATTACACAAACATGTAATTCAGGTTTCTCAAAAAGATGTGGATGTTTGTTAGTGGGCTTGCTGACGCTAGGGCTTTGCATGATGCAGAACGAAACCTGTTGACGGTAGAATACTTCAAATAGGAAACACGATGAGAATTAATTTATAAAAAGAAATTTGCGATTAAATTGTGATGTAATAAAAAAGTGATTTTTATTACATCATATTGTAGTATTGTGGGATAGGTATAGTATGTGGTTTTCAAATTTCTACTTGAGAACAAAGAAAAATAATTGCATAAACTGTCGCACTTCAAAACGTTCTAATTAGGGTGATAAAATAATTCAGAGATGTTATTAACAGTTACATTAAACAATTAAACGGCATTTGATAGTGAAATCAAATATGCACATCGTACCAAATGTAAAATACATCTGTTTAATTTTACACACTTTTCCGTCATGAGATGAAGGACATGTTTAGTCAACTGATCATAGAAGTTTTAGAGCACGAATAAATCCATCTGCGTTTCCTGCATTTCCCACATACTTTTATGAAGACGTTCACTCCTATTCAAACAAGGCACACAGGTCGTCTCCCTGCGCTCCTCTAAAGATAACTCACACATGAAGCACGCTGATACGACATACATACAGCTTGTCGGAACAAATAAATTTGTGAAGAATAGAAAGAGAGTGGTTAGTACTCGTATATTGACACAAATAAAACAATTAAACTTTACTTGACAAGCGGAATGATAAACATCGGATTATTCTCATTCCACCTGTCAAGTAAAGTTATACTGTACGTGACAGGAGTGATAAACCAGCATTTTTGGACTATCCACACACTGAAAAGCAATAAATGCAAACATGCAAGTTTTCTGGGTGGCATATTTACGTTAATGATCATTCGACATATTGGATGGGGTTTTGTTTGATAAGCCATCGACAATCGGAATTCGGCGGGAAGAAAGTGTACTCTACATCGGCTGAAGAGACATGCTTCTTTTGGTAATATTGAGACAGATTTTTCTAAAAAAATTAAAAATGGACTTGAAAAACAAATATTCGTTAATATTAAAATTGAAGGAGATTAGTTAATATCCTTTATACTTCTACAAGAGATTTTAAACGAAATTGACGCATTTAGTTTCATAAGGTTTTGACTATCAAAAATCATGATTTCTCAGCTTATCACATTAAATGTATCTATGAGTCATGCATAATAAGTAAAGTTCTTTGAGACACTAGAAGCCCAAAAATAGCCTTGAGTATATCTCCATTAGTTCGTTCTTTGTATCTTCTCCTATTTTTCAAGAAAGAAATTTGCTAGTTATAAAAGTGAACGATTCAATTGAGGAATAATTCTGTAATAATTTTTAAAATATTATTTACTTCTATTTACTTCAAAATACTTATTTATACCTTAAGACAGCGACCACTCCGATAAAAGCGGCCCAACCAGCTCAGGCAATTTTACGATGTCAAAGTACGTGTCTTCAAGTAAAGTGCTTCCGAAATAAAAAAAAAATACTTTTCGGCGGGGCGGACGGGGCGGACGGGGCGGACGGGGCGGACGGGGCGGACGGGGCGGACGGGGCGGACGGGGTGGACGGTCCTGGAAAACGTGAATTCCGACAAACGAGTTACAAGTAGAAGTGATTTACTACACATACGAACTAGATTTATCCAACCTTTCGTTACCAGGGCCGCATAATGAGATTTCTGTTAAAAAAATCGTCTATTTCTGTCGCAGCATTACAATACTTTCTCTTTACGGGAATATAATAAGCAGGGAACGGATTTCAATGTAATGCATAGTTACTAAATAAGCTAATATTGAAGCGAATTTGTATATCCTTTATGTTTCACAGAGCTGTGGCTCAGTGTATCATATGATGTCACTGCAGTACCTTAGACCGGGAGGTACTGCATCTAGCAGTATCGAGCCCCGACCGCGGCAGGATATTCGACACTATCTTGACAGCTAGAACAAATTCAGTCGCTGTTTGGAGGAGAATACTGGCGGCCAGCTGCTCTGATCGGTAGTTTTCCGGGGTTTCTCCGATTAATACCAGGGGAATGCCGGAGCAGTAGTCTAACAAACGGGCTACGACTGCCCACGATATTTCCTTACTCTACTTTGTTATATCCTCACACTTACTCTTACACTAACAATAACACGCACTAGACTATCACACATGCCGGGAAGTCAGCCGGGGGCTTAGAGCTAGTTCCGACTGGTGCCGTGTCCCGCTGCTGGGAGATACCTGGTTAGGGAATATCCCACTAGTCTCTGGTAGGACAGCGGCGGATCTCACCATCCAGCGGGAAACCATCGTCTCCTCACGATGAAAAACATGCACTGCACTTTCGGGACTAATGACCTCTGTGGTTGACGCGCCCGGAAATACCAACAACCAATCATTCATTTATGTATGACAATGTGTAGAATTGAAAATGCTTCTTTTATTTTCCATATTTTTGCATATTTTTGTTTTTTTACGTATTTGAATAAAAATCCATATATTTTCACATTTCTCATAAAATCGGCGATCAATTTACGGTAAAGCGTCTGTTGCTCTATGGGCAACGCTAGCGCCAAAACAGTTAACCGCATGTTCTCCAAAATAGTTATTTCTCGATCAATTTGAAGGAACTTGACACCCTCTGAATTAGAAATGATTATTTTGTATTTTAGGAGTACTTTAAATGGATCCTCAATATTTCCAAATTTTTCGCAAAAAATGGCATCCAAGGCTCCAAATTTTTAGATTAAACTTTGTTCTCAGATAGCGCAAAGCATTCATTTTCGTTCAAACTCTGATTTATCGAGAATTGCGAAAAATCAATTATTTTTCGGGATCTTCTCATAATTGAATATTGGTGGTAGAGAGATTTTCTTCAATAAAATCTCTTTTAAACGATAGATTTTGAAATAAGGTACAATGTACAATTTTTTTACTATATACGTAGTTTTCGCGTAATTGTACGTGAAATTGAGGCAATTTTAAACTATTATGTTATCAAAAATGGCTCCAATTTTTTATTTTTTTTTACGCTTGAATCAAAGGACGATATAAAAAGTAGTGCTTGTCCTATTTTAATCAAACTTTAATTTCGAAACTAGCAAAACATTAACATCTAAAAAGTACAGTATTGAAGATATTTTTTCTGAAATGAAATCTGTTGTAAAAAATTCTGTTCGTTAGAAAGATCTTAAAAACATTTTTGAAAAACCGAGTAGTTTTGCGCAATTTCTGTTTGAAGTTCATACAACGTATAAAAAAGCATTTTATCCAAATATACTCCCACTTTTTTTGTCAATTTTTTCCACGGATTTCCAAGGGATGTTTGATAGAATATAGCAGGTATCAATATTGCTGAACAATCAATTTTCAAAAATTTCAAATTTAGAAATAATTTGAGAAAATATGTGATTTTTGTAGTACCACTTGTTACTCTTTCGCGAACTGCTTAGACAGTAGAGAAAAAGTATTGTAATGCTGCGGGAAAACGGATATTTTGCGACAGAAAAACTCACATTGCCAGGTTCTGGTATCGAAAAAGTGGATAAATTAATGTGGACACGTGATTCTGAAAACTCGATTCACGGCAAAACATCTGGCCGTCTGTGGTCAATGCTGGAGCCTAAACCGTTCACACGATTTCCTCCAAAACTGATATTTACCGATCGAATAGAACGAACTGAATGCTCTGGTTTGAAACAGATATTTTAATTTTTAAGAATACTTTATAGGAAGTTTGAATGTTCTCAAAAGTTTCCCAAAAATGGCTCCATATTATTTTATTACACTTTGTCCTCGGATAGCGCAAATGACATTAAAGAGAATGGTGCAGGTCACACGTTTAAATTCCTTATTTTTTGAAAATTGTAAAACTTCAACTCTTTTCTTTCAAATTAGAAGCTTTTTTCACAGAAACTTTTTGAGTCTTCGAAAAAATTCATTAGAAGTCATTTGAAGCACTTTAACTCACAATTACAACAATGTTTACAAATTGTTGAAAATGTACATATTAACAGTGGGAGAAATGTTCCAAAACAATTGCATTTGTGTAAATAAAAAAATACCCCGAAATTAACTTTACGGCATTAAGAGTGCAATTACCACTATCCGATCGAACACAATAACTCACTATTGAGCACGAATTTTATTTGAGGGAAAAAGATCTATCTTTACTTTTGTAGTTGTACGTAATCGATACCGAAAAAATAATACTTTTGAAAATTTCGAATATTCAGAGTTAACCGTGAAAATCAGACCTAAGCCACCTTTGTAAGTGTATGTTACTCATTTTTATAAGAAATTTAAAGAAAAAATTAGGAGCCTTTCTAAAAAAAATTGAAATATCCCGAGCGGCTTCATGTAAAGTACCCCCAAATTTTGAAAGGAAGTTTTTCAAAATCGCAGCGCCTTGAGTCGCGCCAGATCGACCGGAAAATATCTATTTTGGAAAAAATCCCACGTATGGTTTAGGCGCTGGTGGTGTTCGCAGCCGGAAAAAACTTTTGGGAAAAAACCTTTTTAGTTATCAGGGAACCTCGAAACGTGTTTTTCCTTTGAAATATCGAAATCGATTTTCCGCAGCTTTACATAACTTTTCCTATACTACGTATTATACTCCGTTTATACGTACGTATACGGAAAAGTAAAAATGACAACGCTGGACGGCGAACCGCGTTACTGCGATGGGAAATTCTGAGTATTCTTTCTCATTGTTGGGTGATGTTATAATTGTACGAAACGCAGTTTTAATAGTCGAATTTGTGTTGATATATTAGCTTTCAATTATTTAGTTTTCGCACCAAATGTTCTACAATTTGTAATGAGTCTTACACATGACTGAAATGTTTAGTATGGACAGTAGTTGCGGTATAATAATATTACGAAACCGAGAATATACGTTCTGTTTTAGCACCAGTAATTTATATAACGCAATCCCGCAATGAATGTATGTACTTGGAGGTTGCTTTGCTGTGGAGCGGGCAGGGGCACGGCCGAGTGTGGGGCTCGCGCTAGGCGTCGAAGGACGGGCAGAGAACGGGAAGAGCAGGACGAGACTGACCATGGGGAGGGAGCAGGGTTGAATGGAACTTGGAGGGTTGGATGGGCCCTTCTCGATCAGGTTTTTGTCCAGTTTCCCTGATCCTCGAGCAAATGCTGAGATGGCCCCTTGTTTTGCTCTCTGAACATAAATGTAACTTCAACTTAACTTCTCCCCATAGTACGTCACACACAGTTTTAAATGTTTTTGACGTAATTAATGAATAGAGGGGAGTGCAGGATTGGGGACAGGCGAGTCTTAGCAGAGCGCGGTTGGCGGGGGGGGGGGTTGAGCGAAGTGATGCGACGAGAATCTAAATAAAATTTACTTGATTGTCACTGTAACTTAATTATGTAGGAAAATACTTTGGGAATATGCTCCGCATCCAATGTCACCCTAAGACCAGATTTCCACGCATCCTATTGTCGAACTAATCCGGAGTTATAACGAACGCCCTCATGCGCAGCGTCGATTCTGAAGTACTTCAAGCCATACTGCGCATACGCGCCTTCGTTAAAACTCCGGATTCATTCGTGAAAATGAGACCTGTAAATCGGGTGTTAATATAATTTTGATACTGTGTGACAATTAAAAAATATTGTGCTCTATTATAGAATTCACGATTTTTTGTGACTATTAGATGATTGTGGTTAATTAACACCCGGGGAACACCGCGTTACTTCAGCTTGAAAATAAACGATTGCGGTAATTAAGGCAATGTCAGAGCTTTCCTAATTTACTACAGTAAAAAAGAAGGGATAATGTAATTGTTTCTCTACCACAGGAATTGGGGTAACGTGAGATAGCTTGCATTTGCTGAAGAGTCGTGTGCTTTCAAGTGCGTGAGTTCAATGGTTTGATTACCTAAAGCCTCGAGTTTTGGGAGAGAGATCATGTTCGCATCCCACTTCTGTGAATTCTGATAAAATTCGTCGCGTGTATAATTTCGTGATACAAACGATTTTGCGACTGATTTCAATGTCGGTTTTCCTGTCTCGAAGACAGCTCCGCTTTAATTTCATAGAAAAATATTCGTATTATGACGTGGTGTTTTCGATCAACTTCAGAATTCCATTTTTCACACATTTGATAGATACCTTGTCAACTTAATGCGAAATATCTGATCACCAATTGAAGTTATTGGTTGGTCATTACCCCTATCACGACCTTTCAGTAATCTTAGCCTTTTTGCTTCGTACTTCTCTATCAACATTTTGTAACAAAAAAAATTAAGCTAAGAAACGGCTATTCCAAGCTGACACCATGAACTTTCGATAATAGTTAAAATCAAAGGTGATAGTGTATTATTTATTAAAGGTCGTAGATTATTTTCATGTGATTAAAAACTGAGTGACAATTTTGAACCGAAATCTAATATTGTGAAGAAACGTTTCATTTATAAAAAATAATTAAAAATTATAAATGAGAATTTCAGAAACGATTATGTCACACCCGTTAATCCTATTTACATATTTTTGCTCAACTTGATATATCATGCTGATTATAAACAGTCAAGATTCATTGTCTGCAAATTATTGAGGGAGTGAAAAAGAATTAAACAGTAAGACGAAATACGAATAAGTAAATACCGACAGTTGAAGATTATCATGAGATGGAGAGATAAAAGGGTGGACAAATTCTCAGATTATGATAAAATTCTCAATGATAATAATTGATGTAATTGATGTAATTGCTCTTCGGACACTTTTATTCGTCTTCCTTATAAGGACGTCCATTATGCAATATTTGATCCACGTAAACGCATTGGAGGCAGCGCATACTAAAGTCTGTCATATAAACTTACTTTGGATACTTTTTCAGAAATCATTAATGCTATTAATATTCATTTCCTTTCGAATGTGCATATACTTTTAAATAACTCCAATGAGAATGTTTTAAATACTAGAGAGTGTTTGAATTTTTCGGTTCTGAATTCTCGAAAATGCAGTCATTTTGCTTTTTTTAGATTTCAAGGTCCAGTAATTGCGTTCAAATGTTTCGGCCCTCAAACAAATTCCCGGTATTGATTTGTTCTTTTTCTTCCTCTTTCCCTTTATAGCTTATGCGTTAATCGCTATTATTCAACTACCTTCTGAATGGTTTCCGCAATGACAGTATTTGTTGTATGTCACTTGATTTTTGTATATATCGCTTAGATACAATACATGTTTGTATTACGCTATTTCGTGATGGTTCAAAACGAAAACAACTGCGTACAGTCAATGTTGGAGTGGAAATAGTTGAAGGTTTGTGAATCAAGATATTGAGTGGAAATCAGAATATTATGGATATTACAGTTAAAATATTCTAAGTATCGCGTAACGTCTGAATTGGGATTGGGGATACAGTACAATCAGGCTGATTTACGGTATTCAAATGAATCGGTAAACTGGGCAATAAAATTTCTTTAGTACCAAATCTTCGTACCATTGTAACCACCATTCACTTGTATTGGTAGGAAACAATGAATTATTAAAACCTCATCTTTTTAGAAAGAGACATACAGATATATTCTCCGGAAAGCGACTTCATTAAGTTTCTCGCCTTCGGAGTTTCATGTGCGTTTCAGCGGAAGATTTTACGGAGGACCGATGCACTTGCAGTAGAAATCATGCAACGAAGTAGATTGTGGCTGAATGTTTATTAAATTTTGAAATGAGAGTAAGTTTTGGTATTACGTTGTTCTGTTACAGAAACGGAGGAAGGAAAATTTGATTGAACACTGCTCCACTACAAAAACGGAAGATTCAAAATTGTAAAATAAACATTCTCCCTTGTTCATTTTTCTCTTTTCTTGCATGCTGAGCTATCAATGTTGATTTTCAAAATAGCGTGTGATCAAATATCCTCGGGATAATTTTTGGAATATGTAGAATTGAAACTAAATATATGAGAGGGTTCATAACTAAAAGCGTTATTTCCATCAGTTCACTTTTTTGGATAAATACGGAAAACTTACGCTTCTCGCAAATGTCATTTTTATGCAATATCGCTTAATGAATTTATACAATTGTAAAGGTACAAGAATATTCAAGAAAAAAATCTGCTTATCTGTCTATAAATTTTGAAAATAATTACTTAATTTATTTTGAAATGTTTAATTTTTATGAGTCTGAACGTATTCATTGCATTTTCATATGAGCTGTTTGGAAATACTAATTTTGACTTAAACTGTTTGGAATTGTCTCTTATTGATTTGTATCTCTTAGCTGTCAGATTACTTTGCTGGGGCCTATTGGTCTTTGATAGAGAAAAACTTTTTTCATTAACTCACAATTATTAGGTTTAAAAAGTGTATTTGATCAACCTAGGTCATTTTAATTTGTATAAAGTTCCTTTTAACATTGTAAATAAAAATTGCATGAATTTTTTCTTGATTTGTGGTGATACAGATGTAATTCAGACACACATGGATCTATGAATCGTGTCCTATAATAATCTTGATCAACTTTTCTTTTGTTCTCAAATAACTGTAAACATTTCCGAAAGTATATTTTGGTAGTAAACTACATACTTGACGTCACTATTTTTTATGTTTGCTTCGACAAATAATATTGATAGCCAAGGAATTCTTATCAATATATATGAAAATTCAAGCATAAATGAAATATGTCATTTTCCAGGGTATCGTAAATGTTAAATGTTTCTTTGTTTCTTTTTGGGCCGATATATATA